>JAOTOM010004940.1:107500-352500 GCA_034440615.1 Ashinkailepas kermadecensis
TGGGAGGGGGGGGGGGGATATGTTGCCTCCACAATTTTCTTCATCGTAGTCACTCATGGAAATGAATGGGAAATATTGTGCTAAAATCGGCTTGTTCCCGCTGCCCCTCCCCCAAAAATGGGGGCTCATATACCCCTAAATTGATGAATTCAGAGAATGTGGCGTCAATGATCAACATTCGGTTGAGATGTATTATTCGCACATTGCAAGATATTTGCACTATCCAGGAATTCCATCCGCTGTTAATGAATATTTATGTCCTCCTTTATAATCAACATAATGTTCATTACGTCCCTGACATCTCAAATGCCTTTTGGTTAACGCGTGAGCCCTGACCAACTGACAGAACACCTGCCGTTCGCCACCCCGTCGGGCCCTTCACCATGCTCTCTGGAGCGTAGGGAACTTCAACCAACGTGCATTGTCCCTTGCCGGTCGGCGGTGCAAGCAGAACCGATTTGCAATGTCCCCAGTCACGGTGGGCCGACTTCTGACAGACGGTCGCACATGGTTAGGTGGCGCCAGGCACGTCAGACCATTGCGTCGTGAACGTTCACCTGTGCAGCTGACACTCGCTCGGTTCTGGAATCCAGCACGCTGTCGGCACAAAACCTGACACGGGCAGCGATCAATATCCACTGTGCATTGGTGCGACTGACTGCAAATGTTGGTGTCACTAATACATGTTCTCTCCAATTACACCGATTCCGATGTACAAGGTGTCCACAAATCCCGCAGATACGCGCCCAACATCGATTTTTTCCCGCTGTGACGAAGGTCGTCGAACGAGTAGGTCAGGAACAGCTGTGCTGGCTATCTGGAACAAACCAATTTACTATCTGACGCCCATTACTGTTACCGCAAAAACATTCTACGGAATCAGCGCATCGCGCTATCACTGATCAAGCACTTCAGGCTAGGGATAAGGGCAAAGTCTCTCTTCTAGTCTTGTTGGATCTCGTAAAATAGTTCGATGTAGTGTCAAACGAAGAATTACTCGAAACACTCTCTTTATACGGTGTGGATGCGGTTTAGTTCCGTAACTACTTAGTCGGCTACACACAGCATGTTCAGATGCGTGGAGCTGGCGTTGTGCGCCTGATGTCTAGCACGAGAGGCAACTCAATCGGGGTCTTCTAAGGCGGCGCTCTCAGCTGTATTTTATGCATGCTGTTCGACACTGTCTTGAGCCTCTGTGTGCTGGATGACGTCACTGTCGTCCAATTCGCGGATGGCACACAGATCATTGTCAGCGGAAAAAGCGCAACGCACGACAACTCATCTACCGGATGGAGCACGCGCTTAGCTCCATGTACCAGTGGCTTTTCCGTAATGGCATGAAACTAAACACCAAAAATATACAGATGCTGGTTATCGGAACTGCATCAATGTTGCAGGATTTGCCGCCAGTTACTTTGAATTTCTGTGGTTCAGTAGTGGCTGTCTCTATAACAGTGTGAAACCTTCACAATTGGCCCGTCACCTGAATTACCAAACACATATCGATGCCATGATTCACAAGTGTACTGGAATCCTCATAGCATTATCCCACTCGCGACATGTGGTCCCAAACGCCACGCCGAAGAACATCACACAAGCTTTGGTGTTGTCCATGGTGCGATGTTGTACGTCCGTGTGTGGCTCGTGTGCAGATACCCAGGTGCACCGTGTGCAAGGGATCGTGAATTTGTGTGCGCGAGTGGTGACTGGCAGGAGACGATATAACCACGTATCAGATACTGCGAAGGAACCCGGGTAGCCGACTGTCAACAGCTCATCGATTATCACACGGAGTGTGTCGCGCAGACGATCATCACCACCGGCCAGCCATGGCTGGTGGTAGCTTTACGACGCACTCAGCAGCTGACGTCGCCAGGCCATATGACGTCGGCTGTCTCTCACCCTGCCAGGAAGGGCGGACACCGCGGATAATCGAACCCCGTACCTCTGCCATGTCAGGCGCTCAGGTTGACCACTGAGCTGCCGGTGTCGCAGTCGGGGGCATGCCAACCAGAGACATGTACACAACAGTAGACGCGCAAGTCGCTGGACACTTCTGAGCATCTGCACAGACGCCGGGGCAGGGGGCTCCGTCCGGGTTACTGTTGTGTGGTTATGGAGACTTCCTGGCTCGCTGCCATATTCCCGCCGAATATGGCATTCCAAGATAATGTGGGTTCGGCCGCCCACGAATAAACAGTCTAACCTCGGAAGCCGCAGCGTTTGGACCGTCCCAGTCGTCTATGAGTTAGAATCCTTTTGAGCTCCAACCAATAAGAGACATACAAAAGCTGATTTGGCTTGGGGCCGATCCACTATCACTGGTGTGGGTCTATCGTCGGCTTTCACTATCACCGGCTTTCCTAGCTCATGTGAGGCTTGCGGTTGTCACACTAGACGGCCTGATATTGGCCTATGCATTACCTGATTAGCATCGTTGTGTGTGTTGCGATGGCGTTTAATTTGTTCCATTTTTATCTGTCATGGTGTGCATGAATGAAAAAAAAACAAATTGTAGTGGACATTACGCGAATACATCTGTGTTGTGTTGTGTTGTGCTGCATGCCTGGCAGGAATCGAGACCGCCAACACAAAATGCGTCCATCGAGGCTTGTTGATCAGCTCCCAACCGCCAACAGCGAGCATTGGATGATGCCACGTCTGCTGAGAGCTTATCGATTTATTCACATAACTTTTTATTTCAGCTCTGGCCTCCAGTGGTTTCTGACTTCAAAAGCCCAGGACAAAGCCAAATTCCCGATTTAAAAAGCCATGTCATGTCCACAAAGCCAGGGACATGGGGAAAGTCGACTCAGATCCAAAATGTTTCATATTGTACACACATGCTTCACCAGGCGCACATCCCCGGGAGGCATTATATTCAACAGTATTACATGGACACTACGTAATGCATGGCAGCACGTCCCGCTACCCTTCAGTTCTTAGCGTGATGGAGCATGCAGATACTAACATGGCTGGACAGTGTTGATCTGGGTAGAAGATAATATGACAGCATGAACCAATGTCGACGGAATTCTGTGTGGCGCCGCTGGGCTGCCGTTAGATCGGATCGGGGCCACGTGACGCCGCTGCCGGGGCCGCACGACATCTCTCCAACGACTCGCCCAAACTGCCGCCTCCGACACGGCGTCCGGTGTCGCCGAGGGTCGCCGACGTCCGGTGAACCTCAACCGGCCGATGTGTCGGAGACTGGACCAGCTGGGATGTGTCAGAGACTGGACCAGCTGGGATGTGTTGGAGACTGGACCAGCTGGGTGTGTCGGAGACTGGACCAGCTGGGATGTGTCAGAGACTGGACCAGCTGGGATGTGTTGGAGACTGTCGGTGGACGAGTCGGATGTTGACATCACCCCAGGGTGTGTCGGATGTTGATACCGCCTCAGGGTGTGTCGGATGTTGACACCGCCCCAGGGTGTGTCGGATGTTGACACCACCCCAGGGTGTGTCGGATGTTGACACCACCCCAGGGTGTGTCGGATGCTGACACCGCCCCAGGGTGTGTCGGATATTGATACCGCCCCAGGGTGTGTCGAATGTTGATACCGCCTCAGAGTGTGTCAGATGCTGACACTGCCCCAGGGTGTGTCGGATGTTGACACTGCCCCAGGGTGTGTCGGATGTTGACACCGCCCCAGGGTGGTTGATACCGCGCCAGTGTGTGTCGGACGTTGACACTGCCCCAGGGTGTGTCGGACATTGGCGCCGATCAGTGTTGTTGGACACAGTGACATGGCACGGACCGTTCCAGACACGCGCCGCTACTGGACGTACGAGGGCTCGCTCACTACGCCGCCGCTGTATGAAAGCGTCACGTGGATCGTGCTCACCGAGCCGACAGAGATCTCGCAGCAGCAGGTATGTCAGGGTCCGCCACAGCCGTCAACAGAGATCTCACAGCAGCAGGTATGTCACGGGTCCGCCCCAGCCGCCGACAGATAATCTCGCAGGAGCAGATACATACGGCAGCCAGCTGACCGTCAGATTATTCATTGTTCGCTGCATGCTTGCTATGATGCTCATTTTGCGTGAGGGACAATCCCTGTGCAATTTGAGTAATCGTGTTACCTGCAGGAGCCTAACTTGCTGCAAATTTTATCTCATAATTATCACATTAGGAACATCACATGTAATTGTATTATATCGGGACCCCATATCATGTCTCGACATATGTAAAATGTACAGCAGGTTCTAAGTAACCATGTGGAAGTGGATGAGGGTAATGAGGAGGAACGGGGGGAGGGGGGGGTGACGTGCAAGGGCGTCGCCACCGGGGGCAGGGGGCAGTCGCCCCCCTGCCGTGAAACAGGGGGCGGCGCCCCCTGAAATTTGAGGAGGCCCCTATCCGCAAATGCACAGCAAAAAAGGTGAGCAAGGAGGCCGACGGGACAGAATATCATGCTGTCAATGAGGCCTCAAGACTGACGAGGCCACCAGGAAATATCATCAGGTCTCTATAAGAGACGTAGAACAGAAATTTGGAGGAGGCCCCCAGGACGAAAAAGGAGGCCCCCGGGACGAAAAGTAGGCTCCCAGGACGAAAAGGGAGGCCCCAAGACGTAGAACAGAGATTGGGAGGAGGCCCCCAGGACGAAAAGGAGGCCCCAAGACGTAGAACAGAGATTGGGGAGGAGGCCCCCAGGACGAAAAGGAGACCCCATGACGAAAAGGATGCACCCAAGGACGAAAAGGAGGCCCCAAGACGTAGAACAGAGATTGGAAGGAGGCCCCCAGGACGAAATGGAGGCCCCAAGACGTAGAACAGAGATTGGGAGGAGGCCCCCATGACGAAAAGGAGGCCTCAAGACGTAGAACAGAGATTGGGAGGAGGCCCCCAGGACGAAAAGGAGGCCCCTGGGACAAAAAGGAGGCCCCCAGGACGAAAAGGAGGCTCCAAGACGTAGAACAGTGATTGGGAGGAGGCCCCCAGGACGAAAAGGAGGCCCCCAGGACGAAAAGGAGACCCCATGACGAAAAGGATGCACCCAAGGACGAAAAGGAGGCCCCAAGACGTAGAACAGAGATTGGGAGGAGTCCCCCAGGACGAAAAGAAGACCCCAGGACGAAAAGGATGCACCTAAGGACGAAAAGGAGGCCCCAAGACGTAGAACAGAGATTGGGAGGAGGCCCCCATGACGAAAAGGAGGCCACATGACGAAAAGGAGGCCCCCATGACGAAAAGGAGGCCTCAGGACGTAGAACAGAGATTGGGAGGAGGCCCCCAGGACGAAAAGGAGGCCCCAAGACGTAGAACAGAGATTGGGAGGAGGCCCCCAGGACGAAAAAGGAGACCCCATGACGAAAAGGATGCACCCAAGGACGAAAAGGAGGCCCCAAGACGTAGAACAGAGATTGGAAGGAGGCCTCCAGGACGAAAAGGAGGCCCCAAGACGTAGAACAGAGATTGGGAGGAGGCCCCCATGACGAAAAGGAGGAACCAAGACGTAGAACAGAGATTGGGAGGAGTCCCCCAGGACGAAAAGAAGACCCCAGGACGAAAAGGATGCACCTAAGGACGAAAAGGAGGCCCCAAGACGTAGAACAGAGATTGGGAGGAGGCCCCCATGACGAAAAGGAGGCCACATGACGAAAAGGAGGCCCCCATTACGAAAAAGGAGGCCTCAGGACGTAGAACAGAGATTGGGAGGAGGCCCCCAGGACGAAAAGGAGGCCCCAAGACGTAGAACAGAGATTGGGAGGAGGCCCCCAGGACGAAAAGGAGACCCCATGACGAAAAGGATGCACCCAAGGACGAAAAGGAGGCCCCAAGACGTAGAACAGAGATTGGAAGGAGGCCTCCAGGACGAAAAGGAGGCCCCAAGACGTCGAACAGAGATTGGGAGGAGGCCCCAATGACGAAAAGGAGGCCTCAAGACGTAGAACAGAGATTGGGAGGAGCCCCCAGGACGAAAAGGAGGAACCCCGGGACAAAAAGGAGGCCCCCAGGACGAAAAGGAGGCTCCAAGACGTAGAACAGAGATTGGGAGGAGGCCCCCAGGACGAAAAGGAGGCCCCCAGGACGAAAAGGAGACCCCATGACGAAAAGGATGCACCCAAGGACGAAAAGGAGGCCCCAAGACGTAGAACAGAGATTGGAAGGAGGCCCCCAGGACGAAAAGGAGGCCCCCCAGGACGAAAAGGAGGCCCCAGGACAAAAAGGAGGCACCAAGACGTAGAACAGAGATTGGGAGGAGGCCCCCAGGACGAAAAAGAAGACCCCAGGACGAAAAGGATGCACCCAAGAACGAAAAGGAGGCCCCAAGACGTAGAACAGAGATTGGGAGGAGGCCCCCATGACGAAAAAGGAGGCCCCATGACGAAAAGGAGGCCCCCATGACGAAAAAGGAGGCCTCAGGACGTAGAACAGAGATTGGGAGGAGGCCCCCAGGACGAAAAGGAGGCCCCCAGGACGAAAAGGAGGCCCCAAGACGTAGAACAGAGATTGGGAGGAGACCCCCATGACGAAAAGGAGGCCTCAAGACGTAGAACAGAGATTGGGAGGAGGCCCCCAGGACGAAAGGAGGCCCCCGAGACGAAAAGGAGGTCCCCAGGACGAAAAGGAGGCCCCAAGACGTAGAACAGAGGTTGGGAGGAGGCCCCCAGGACGAAAAGGAGGCCTCCAGGACGAAAAAGGAGACCCCATGACGAAAAGAATGCACCCACGGACGAAAAGGAGGCCCCAAGACGTAGAACAGAGACTGGAAGGAGGCCCCCAGGACGAAAAGGAGGCCCCCAGGACGGAAAAGAGGCCCCAGGACGAAAAGGAGGCACCCAAGGACGAAAAGGAGGTCCCAAGACGTAGAACAGAGATTGGGTGGAGGCCCCCAGGACGAAAAGGAGGCCCCCGGGACGAAAAGGAGGTCCCAGGACGAAAAGGAAGGCGCCAAGACGTAGAATAGAGATTGAGAGGAGGCCCCCAGGACGAAAAGGAGGCCCCCAGGACGAAAAAGGAGGCTCCCAGGACGAAAAGAAGGCCCCCAGGACGAATGACGCAGTCTATGCGCCCCTACACTCCAACAATCAACCAACCAACCACAGGACGAAAAAGATGCACCAAAGGACGAAAAGGATGCCCCCAAGACGTAGAACAGAGATTGGGATGAGGTCCCCAGGACGAAAAGGAGGACTCCAGGACGAAAAGGAGGCCCCCAGGACGAAAAGGAGGCCCCTAAGACGTAGAATAGAGATTGTGAGGTGGCCCCCAGGACGAAAAGGAGGCCCCCAGGACGAAAAGGAGGCCACCAGGACGAAAATGAGGCCCCTAAGACGTAGAACAGAGATTGTGAGGTGGCCCCCAGGACGAAAAGGAGGCCCCCAGGACGAAAAGGAGGCCCCCAGGACGAAAAGGATGCCCCAGAACGCAAAGGAAGCCCCAAAGACGTAGTACAGAGATTGGGAGGAGGCCCCCCAGGACTAAAAGGAGGCCCCAGGACGAAAAGGATGCCCCTAGAACGAAAAGGATGCACCCAAGGACCAAAAGGAGGCCCCTAAGACTTAGAACAGAGATAGGAAGGTAGCCCCCAGGACGAAAAGGAGGCCCCAGGACGAAAAGGAGACCCCAGCACGAAAAGGAGGCCCTAAGGACGGAAAGGATGCCACCGAGACGGGCAAGAAGCCACCCAGGTTAGACGAAAAGGCTTCCGATGGGTGGCAGGATATTCTTAAGTTGGAAAACGAGGCCCCCAAGACGGAAGAGGATGCCCCTGCAATATAAAATTAAGACCTGATAGGGGAGACTTCTCCGGACGCAATAGGGGCCCCAAGACGGGTAAGAAGGTCTGCGCAGGAATGAGAGAAGGCCACCGAGACCAGCCAGATGAGGCCCATATTTTGGAAGAGGAGGAACCTGGAAGAGAAGATCTAGGACTAGGACGCAAAAGCACCCTGCTAAGAGGATAATGAGGCTCCAGACACATAAGGAGGCCCCCATGACGTGAGAGGAGGCACCTAATTTGAAAAAGGAGTCACCTAGGAGAGGGTAGGAGTCCCCAGAAATCAAGAGAGTGTCAAAAATGGCACGGAGGCAACCAGGATTGCAAAAGAGGCTCCAACACCGGAAAGGAGGCCCCCGCATATGAGAGGAGGCCCTAAGACGGAAAAGGAAGCCATTGGAAATGAGATGAGGTTTCGGGGACGCAAAAGCAGGCCTCAAATGGGTGAGGTTCCACCGATATAGAAAAGGATGATCCAGAAACGTGGCAGGAGGCACCTAATTCGGAAGAGAACGACACAAGATTGGAAATGAGACCCCATGATGAACGAGGAGTCCCCTAAAATAGGAGAGAAAGGCCATTGGATAAGAGAGATGGCTCCCAAGCGGAAAAGAAGGCTCGAAGACCGCTAAGAAGGTCCCCGGGAAATAACAAGGCCACTAAGATAGGAAAGGTTGCCAGTAATTTGGCAGAGGAGGCGCCTGGGAGAGAAGAGGAGTCCACCAGGAGATAAGAGACCACCCCTAAGATGGGTAAAGATCGAATCCAGAGCGCAGAGCAGGAGGGCCCCAAGACGTGAGAGGAGGCCCCTAATTTGAAAAAGAAGGCCTCTAGAAGAAAAATGAGGCACCTGCCGGACTCGAGAAGGAGTAGGTCTCCAGGACGACATGAGGTCCCGAGGACCGGAAAGAGTTCCCAGGAAATGAGGGGAGGCCCTTAACACGCGCCCTGGAGGGCCTCTGAGAATTACGCGCACTGGAGGGGGGGCGGATTTCGCCCCCTAAGATCTCGGCTCCTAGTAAAGCTGGAGGAACGAAATTTGCAGGGTGGATGGGCACGGTAGTGAACTCTATTGTGTGCAATTTTGTGACCTTAGATCAATATCTCCAAGGTCAAATGAGGTCAGATTGACAAAATTGTCCGGTTTTGCGTGGCTTGGCTTGTCATCGTTATGGATCGCTGTGATTTCGTTTAAATGCTCAAAAATGGGCATCAATGATGTTTTGGACATTACTAATGATGCAATGCAGATGCTAGACCCAACATGTGACCTCAGGTCACCTATATAGCACCACTTTATCAGGTCAGTTACCTGTTCCAGTTACCGGAACCGGCCGCCAGCCCGACTGCTCCGTCGGGCAGCTCGGAGCAATCGGCTTCATGACGAAGGGAGTGAAGTACATGAATAAAGTATGGAAACGCAAAGACAAACAGTACAAATGACAACCAGTAGTGCATTTATGGCAACATTCCAGTTGATCAAGTTTGGTTCCATTAACCTGTCATGAACTTGACCTGACTTGACCTTGGTAACCTAACATGACCTTGAAACTATACAGCATATCAATATGCATCAAACAAGTCGCTAGTGTTGCCTAGAACACTTCCCTTTTGTCAGTATACACTGTAAAAAAGATTAGCACCCCTTTGGTGCTATTTCAAATGTCAAATTCCAGCACCGTAGGGTTGCTTGAATTAAGCACCTTTCTGGAATTGGCCTCACATCGCAAAATTTCAAATGCTAAACATAAGCATGGTGCTTATATCTAGCACCTCTTTATTCGGCTATATTTAGTAGCATGGTACTTGAAATGAGCACCCATGGGGTGCGTGGTCTTTAGCACCCCCAGGATGCTCGTTTTTTCTCACGCCAAAAACCAGCACCTCCTGGGTACGGTTCGCCTATGGTGCTAGCATATTTAGCACCCATTGGGTGCTAAACATGCTTTTATCATGGACACCTTAAATGACAATAGTACCAAATAAACCAATGACACTTTACCAAATAACCCCGACAATTTATTATGTTTTTATGCAACCTCCACATTTATCACAGTTCAGTCTTACATGGCACAGTGCCAAGCATGAACAAATGGTAATGTAAAGAACAGATCCACTGGCTTCATGGCTGTTTAATTAAGAACAAATAAAATCCATAATAATGTTATACAATCATAATGTGTTAAAAAATAAAAAGAGCCCCAGCGACCCATCTCGGTTAAGCCTATAAAATTATCTGGTACCAATAATTGGTGGTGATAATCCAGGCTCTCCTATGTCCAGGACAATCCAGGATAATATATCCTTTCCTTTAGCTAATAAATTCTGAGCAGCACAATAAACCACCCAAGAGCCATTGTTTGGGACATGCATTTTTTGCCCACCGAATAGGCTGCAACTGCCATAGCCCAATAAGCTTTTCGGGGTCCATAGATGAATAATGATGCAAATAATATGTTTTAGCTTGTTTGTGTCATGGCAATAACGCATATGCCTTGCTAAGCATACCAGGTATGATGTGCTGTCAAGCTCAGGTATGTTAGTAATTGTAGCTTGAGGTTGGATCAACTGGGTAAGTTATCCAGCGTTCGTAAGTTCAGGGGTGTAGGCAGCGAGGTTCGCAAGATGCTGACATAATCATATTGATACCAGGGATGTGGAAAAGCATTTGCTGTGAAGATACACCCACCTTGTGCAGACTGTGACAGGCATGTGATTCTGGATCCAGAAGTTCTCTTCATCCCAGAGAGACTTCTCTTCTTCGCTTCAATCTTGCCGCACGTCTGCACCGATCCGCACCCCATCGAATCTCAAACAAAAATGGCCGAATGTTCGCGCGTTTTTTTTCGTTAAGCAGCGTTAAGGTGCTAACATTCCCGCCATTTTTATACCCTGCTTATTTTAACTACCCAACTGCTAACTGTAAGCAGCCATAGAGTGCTCAAACTCCCGCCAAAAAGCACGGACCGTAACCACTGGCGGATCTAGCCCACCGGTTTGGGGGGGGGGCAACTTTCGGTTTTCGGCGTCAGCCCCCATCCTCCTCCCCCAGTGTCGTACTCAGGAATTGCATCAGGGGAGGGGTCGAAGGGATTTGGAGGGTGTTCATTCTCCCACTACTTTTGGTAAAAAGCATCGGATTTCTACCACTATTTGTCAAAGAGGCCCATTTTTTAAACAATAATAATTAATGACAACATAATTTCCGGTGTAGGGGCCCAAGCCTACCTTCACCGCTTCTAAGTTACGGGATTTTTGTTCTTGTTTACCAAAACGTTCACGTTCACGTTCAACGTCTTGTACCACATCAACTTTCGTGCACGTGTACACACTGGCAGATCCGATTTTGTCAACTCTTACTGTAAGCAGAACTTGAGCAGCATAGAATCCTCGATGTGTGTCAGAATGTACCATGCTACCATATTAGCTTCCAAACAATTATAAAAAAATACCTTTAAAATTGGAGTTTCTTTCATCCAGACGATATTTTTTAGCCTGAGCAAAGGTTACTGCATTTTAATTCAGTTTACTTCTGTTGGTTTCGGGGGGCCCAAAAGACACTATGGGCCCCCCTCTTAAGCACTTCGGGGGCCATGGCCGGAATGGGCCCTCCCTGGATCCGCTAGTGACCGTAACAGTGCTAGACATAAGCAGTTGCATTATTCTTGACTACTTGGCACAACACTCATGGCTGCTAAGATCAAGCATCCTCATTCTTGCCGTCTAGCATCTGCAGGCTAGAATTAGTCCCCTCCAGCCGAATAGTACATATGGTGCTTGTTGCTAGCATCCTTATGCTTGTTACTAGCATCCTTAGAAAAAAGTGTTGTTTGAAGCAGTCACTTAGCATGCAATTAGCAGCAAAAGTGCTAATCATTTTTTACAGTGTACTGGAAGCGCATCAGCGCCGATTTTGTGGTCTGGCGCTATAACATTTTTTGATTTTAGCGGCCCCCTAACTTGAAAAATTTTCGGCCGATTTCGATTTTTCTTGCTTTAAACGACGCGCTGTTCATTTCTAAGCAGGTATACCGAAAATCGCGTATATCGACTGGTAAAATCGGCAGTTATTTGCGAAAAACCGGAGGGGTGGTCGGATTTCGCCCCCCTCCAGTGCGCGTGTTAAGATGGGAGTGATAGCAGGTATGGAAGGAGGTGAGGTTTCTAAAATTGAAGATCCCTCAAGACGGGTAAGGCTTTGCCAGGATAAAGGAGGAGGCACACGAGGCGTGGCAAGAGGCCCTAATTTGGCAGAAAATGCCCCTCGAAGATGAGAGGAAGCCCCATGCCATGTTAAAGGGGCCCCAGAATGCAAGAGGAGGCCCTCCAAGACGGGAGAGGAGGACCATTGAATATGGAGGAGGGTAGGACACACCAGGAGACATCGAAAACCGGTAAAAAGGCTTTAGGAAATGAGACGACGCGACGGTAGGCTTATAATTTGCAAGAAGAGCCCCCTAAGAAATAGTAAGAGTCGAGTCTGGGTATTTTAAAATCACGATATGGGCCACAAAAGATCCGGCCGGGGCCCCCGCATATTACGCTGAGCCTGGGGTACCAAAAATTCACGCCCGGACCACGAAAATCATGCCAGGGGCACGACAGGTCGTACTGTGCCCCAACAGTCTCATTGTGACCAAGACAAAAGAAGCCGGAGCAACGAAGAACAATCCGGACATGGATAATCACTCTGGGGGCCGAACAATGACGCCAAAAGCCTCCAAAACGCATTGGACCCCCAAAAAGTGTCGAGGCCGCTATAGCTGGCGCTAGGGATCCAAGAAATTGACGTCGGGGCCCGAAAGATCACATTGGACCCAAAAAAGTCGCGTCACAGCCCTTGAAAATCACACTGGAGGCCCAGAAGGTCGCGCCGAGGCCCCAAAGTTGCAGCTGCCCCCCAAATCAATTTTAACCGGAATGTCACTCTGGGACAAAAAAAAAGCTCCTTCAGTGGCCGCAGTGCTATATCAAAGGGGCAAATGCCCCCTCCATCCTGAGAGGGATAAGCTCCCAAGAATCGTGTCGGGGCCTCAAAAATCGCGCTGGGGCCACCAAAATTCGCGTCGGTCCACCAGAATTCGCGTATGGGTCTCCAAATAAATACGGCGAGCCCCGGAAAACTCGCTCCAAGGCCCGAAAAATTGCGACAGGAACCGCCAAAATCGCGTTGGGGCCACAGCTAAATATAACGCATCGCACAAACTCGAACCGGGCCCCCCAAATATCGCGCTTGGGACCCACAATTCCCATCGGTAGTCCCGTCGAAGCTCTAAAAAATTGCCGTCTAGGGCCACACGTAAGCACAGTGTGACCACAAACACAAACACGAATCAAGCTGGAGCCCTCCAAAATAAGGATTGATTCCAACAACTAAATGCTCAGGTAAAAAAATGGCTCTGGAGCACCGAACATATTATCAGATGCCTTTACAAATTGCGTACGGCACCGAAAAACAAACCGAATCTCGAACATTCGAGGTGGGATACAGAAACATGGCGCCAAGGGCTCGAGAAATCCGGCCGGGATTCGGACTTTTAAGAAAATCAGAATAGTTTCACAAAATCGTATTGAGCCCAGAAAACTGGGGTTGGGTCTCCGGAACCACGCGCCTGGGTGCGATAAGCCACTCTGGGACCTAGAAACATCGTACCGAAGCCCCAAAATTGTACTTGGGCCACACAAGTGTGCGTCAGAAGCCCAAAATAAACACATCGGGACCCTAAGAGCACAACGGGGGCCGAAAATACAACTGACCCTCCAAAACGCACAGTCTCACAAAAAGCGACAGGGCCTTAACACATGCGTTGCAGCCATAAATATACATACCAGGAGGTCTAAAAAATACACCGGAAGCTCTCAAGGCACACAGGGGTCATGATAACGCACAATAGCCTGAAAAGGTGGTTGGGGCCGCAAAACGCAACATGGTTCCAAAACAAACAAAAAAGACCGGGCGCTAAATAAACACATCGGGATCTTCGAAAACGCCCTGACACGTCAAAAAAACTCCTCGGTGCACAAAAATTCAACAAACCCTAAAACGAGCATGGGGTTCGAAAATGCTTTAGGCCCCTAACAAAAATGGCTTGGAGCCATAATACACAATCATAGACCAAGAAAGACGCAACGGGTCCAAAAAAGAACGCCGAGGCTTGGCCTCGGTTCGCTATCAAATCTGGGAGGATAGCAGCAAAGATATGAAGTGCATCAAAGCTCAGCGGAAACCGCATTTCATAGCTACCAGAAAATGTGGGAAGTAGGAAACTAATGATCGAATTTAATCAATCGACTTTTCGAAGCGAACGCCCATGCGAATCATTCCATCACGCCAAATATGGCGCAAGTGTATCATGTGGCAGCAATTAGCCAAACGCAGAAGGCCTAGCAGAAACCATAGCATCGCACGAAGTGTGGCGAATGCACCGAATACGAAAAATGGGTGTGCACGTGCACTGACGTTGCCGTCGTGGCGACCGGGTGCTATGAACTGGAATGCCTGAAATTGTAAAATTTTGTATTTTAAAGTGGTGGGTAATACATTTTACTTTGAAGTTATGGGCCTAATACCTCTTCTAAACCCTGCTCGTTTTAGGGCTTTGTTGTGTTTTTTTTTTGTGCACCGACAATTTTTTACGTGTCGGGGCGTTTTCGAAGATCCCGATGTGTTTATTTAGCTCCCGGTCGTTTTGTACGTTTCGGAACCATGTTGCCTTTTGTGGCCCCAGCCTCTTTTCCAGGCCCTTGTGCGTTCTCATGGCCCCTGTGCGCCTTGCGAGCTTGCAGTGTATTTTTCTTAGAGCTCCCGGTATGTTTATTTAGGGCTGCAACGCATGTTTTAGGACCCTATCGCTTTTTGGGAGACTCTGTGCGCTTTGGAGGGTTAGTTGTACTTTCTGGCACCGTTGTACTCTTAGGGTCCCGCTGTGTATATTTGGGGCTTCTGACGCACATTTGTGGGGCCCCAGCATGATTTTGTGGCTTCGGTGTGAGTTTTTTCTGGGTTCCAGCGCGACTTATCGCGCCCAGGCGCGTGGTTCCGGAGACCCAACGCCAGCTTTCTGGGCTCAACGCGATTTTTATGGATCTTTTCTGGGTTTTTTTTTAAAGTCCGAATCCCGGCCTGATTTTTCGAACCTCTGACGCCATGTTTTGCATCCCACCTCGATTTTTCGAGATCCGGTCTGCTTTTCGGTGTCATACGCAATTTTTGAAGGCATCTGGAAAAAAAATGTTCGATGCAACAGAGCCATTTTCCTGACCCGGACATTTATTTGTTGTAATCTCTCCTTTTTGGAGGGCTCCAGCTTGATTTTTTGGGATACCGATCCGGGTTTGTGGTATAGGTGTAATTTCAGCAGTGTGAGGTAACTTAAAAGGGATACCAAAAGAAAACCTTAGAAATGAGTGGTGGAGTTAGGGTTGAAATCCGACCAATCAGAAACCATAGTGGTAGATTAGGCCCCTCCACAGGACAATTTAGTTGATGACTAATTATATTATTTCGAAATGTACCCTTTGACAAAATAGCGGTCGAAATCCAAGGCCTTTTTAATGGGCGTAGGTGCCCCCCCCCCCTGCAAATCCGTTTGCCCCATCCTGCTTCACCCAAATATAGGTACTCCACTGGTCCCTCAATAATTTTCCGAAACATACGCCCATGGGGAAAAGCCAACATTGAGGGGACAAATTACCCCTCATAAGCATACAATACAACATCCGTGCCCCATATGAAATGGGATGAATGATGTTTTTAAATGCATTTTCTTCCAACAAACTTCTTTTCCGTTATTACAGCCTGCATGATTAGAGCTTCCCAGCTTCCATACCTTCTCAACGTCATTTACAAAACGGTACAACACAGCGAAAACGATGGGCGTGACGGCGTGGAATTTGAAGGCTTGGATTATGTATGTACTGACATTGTTGCATTGTTGCATTGTCATTTATGCATTGGTGTTCAATGCTTGTTCTTGCCGTGAATTTATTCGCTGAGGATATATTTTAGCTCGTGTGACAGTTGCCTTGCAGCCAGCACCAAATGTTATAAAAAGAAACAAATTCCTAAGATAACGCTAAAAAACCATGCAATCCACTTCTCGTTGTCACCTTTACGAAATTGTCGTCCTTGGACTGAGAAATGGTCGTTCAAGCTTTGCTTATGACATCAAGCTGGTGAGAATAAATAACAGTAGTGATGAATCTAGCTATATTCAGTTAGACTTTGAGGACTTAAAAGTGGGTTGATCAATGGCAGATATCTGTAAGATATGCTTAGCACCAGCCCCGCCAGCTCGCTGCAATCTAGAGACCAGCGGGAAGATTCGAGAAAGCATTGAGACGATGGTTTGTTTTGGCACTTATGTATTTATCCAAATATTACTTATTTATACCCTGGTATGGTCCAGTTTTCAGCGAAAATGATTAGTGCTATTGCGTTTTGAGTAAATGATGCACCATGCCAAGAACAAACAAAACACCAATATGAAATCATGTTCCCCATCCTCGAACCATAGTATAAGAGCCTAAAAACAATATGAGAACCTAACACAATGGAGGCCCCCTTTCGGGGAACAGGAGGCCCCCTTTCGACCTTGCCCCCTGGAAGAATTTCGTGGCGACGCCACTGGTGACGTGCATTGCTGGTTAGAACATTTCGCTGTCGGCCGTAGTATATTAGGCTCGAATCCCACCAGCCCCTAGATTTCCGGGACCACTCGCTACCGATTTGTGTGAAAGACTGGCGACGCCGCATCAATCGAATGCGTCGGACAAGCCAGTTATCTTCGCTCCCAGCCGAACGGATGATCAATATGGCAGACTGGGGGGGGACGATGGCAGACGTGGCGGAGCTTGAGGTGCATTAAGTCAGCAGTGGAGGGCGGGTCGATGGTGGCTGGATGTGGATTGGGTCGGCAGTGGAGGTCGGGTTGGTGATGGTCTGGGGGTACAGTGGGTCGGCAGTAGAGGTCAAGTTGGTGATGGTCTGCGGGTACGGTTGGTCGGCAGTGGAGGTCGAGTTGGTGATGGTCTGGGGTACAGTGGGTCGGCAGTGGAGGTCGAGTTGGCGATGGTCTGGGGGTACAGTGGGTCGGCAGTGGAGGTCGAGTTGGTGATGGTCTGGGGTACAGTGGGTCGGCAGTGGAGGTCGAGTTGGTGATGGTCTGGGGGTACAGTGGGTCGGCAGTGGAGGTCGAGTTGGTGATGGTCTGGGGTACAGTGGGTCGGCAGTGGAGGTCGAGTTGGTGATGGTCTTAGGGTACAGTGGGTCGGCAGTGGAGGTCGAGTTGGTGATGGTCTTAGGGTACAGTGGGTCGGCGGTGGAGGTCGAGTTGGTGATGGTCTGCGGGTACAGTGGGTCGGCAGTGGAGGTCGAGTTGGCGATGGTCTGGGGGTACAGTGGGTCGGCAGTGGACGTCGAGTTGGTGATGGTCTGGGGTACAGTGGGTCGGCAGTGGAGGTCGAGTTGGTGATGGTCTTAGGGTACAGTGGGTCGGCGGTGGAGGTCGAGTTGGTGATGGTCTGGGGTACAGTGGGTCGGCAGTGGAGGTCGAGTTGGTGATGGTCTGGGGGTACAGTGGGTCGAGTTGGTGATGGTCTGGGGTACAGTGGGTCGGCAGTGGAGGTCGAGTTGGTGATGGTCTGGGGGTACAGTGGGTCGGCAGTGGAGGTCGAGTTGGTGATGGTCTGGGGGTACAGTGGGTCGGTAGTGGAGGTCGAGTTGATGATGGTCTGGGGGTACAGTGGGTCGGCAGTGGAGGTCTAGTTGGTGATGGTCTTAGGGTACAGTGGGTCGGCAGTGGAGGTCGAGTTGGTGATGGTCTGGGGTACAGTGGGTCGGCAGTGGAGGTCGAGTTGGTGATGGTCTTAGGGTACAGTGGGTCGGCAGTGGAGGTCGAGTTGGTGATGGTCTGGGGGTACAGTGGGTCGGTAGTGGAGGTCAAGTTGGTGATGGTCTTAGGGTACAGTGGGTCGGCAGTGGAGGTCGAGTTGATGATGGTCTGGGGGTACAGTGGGTCGGCAGTGGAGGTCGAGTTGGCGATGGTCTGGGGGTACAGTGGGTCGGCAGTGGAGGTCGAGTTGGTGATGGTCTGGGGTACAGTGGGTCGGCAGTGGAGGTCGAGTTGGCGATGGTCTGGGGGTACAGTGGGTCGGCAGTGGAGGTCGAGTTGGTGATGGTCTGGGGGTACAGTGGGTCGGCAGTGCAGGTCAAGTTGGTGATGGTCTTAGGGTACAGTGGGTCGGCAGTGGAGGTCGAGTTGGTGATGGTCTTAGGGTACAGTGGGTCGGCGGTGGAGGTCGAGTTGGTGATGGTCTGCGGGTACAGTGGGTTGGCAGTGGAGGTCGAGTTGGCGATGGTCTGGGGGTACAGTGGGTCGGCAGTGGACGTCGAGTTGGTGATGGTCTGGGGTACAGTGGGTCGGCAGTGGAGGTCGAGTTGGTGATGGTCTTAGGGTACAGTGGGTCGGCGGTGGAGGTCGAGTTGGTGATGGTCTGGGGTACAGTGGGTCGGCAGTGGAGGTCGAGTTGGTGATGGTCTGGGGGTACAGTGGGTCGAGTTGGTGATGGTCTGGGGTACAGTGGGTCGGCAGTGGAGGTCGAGTTGGTGATGGTCTGGGGGTACAGTGGGTCGGCAGTGGAGGTCGAGTTGGTGATGGTCTGGGGGTACAGTGGGTCGGTAGTGGAGGTCGAGTTGATGATGGTCTGGGGGTACAGTGGGTCGGCAGTGGAGGTCTAGTTGGTGATGGTCTTAGGGTACAGTGGGTCGGCAGTGGAGGTCGAGTTGGTGATGGTCTGGGGTACAGTGGGTCGGCAGTGGAGGTCGAGTTGGTGATGGTCTTAGGGTACAGTGGGTCGGCAGTGGAGGTCGAGTTGGCGATGGTCTGGGGGTACAGTGGGTCGGTAGTGGAGGTCAAGTTGGTGATGGTCTTAGGGTACAGTGGGTCGGCAGTGGAGGTCGAGTTGATGATGGTCTGGGGGTACAGTGGGTCGGCAGTGGAGGTCGAGTTGGTGATGGTCTGCGGGTACAGTGGGTCGGCAGTGGAGGTCGAGTTGGCGATGGTCTGGGGGTACAGTGGGTCGGCAGTGGAGGTCGAGTTGGTGATGGTCTGGGTACAGTGGGTCGGCAGTGGAGGTCAAGTTGGTGATGGTCTGGGGGTACAGTGGGTCGGTAGTGGAAGTCGAGTTGGTGATGGTCTGGGTACAGTGGGTCGGTAGTGGAGGTCGAGTTGGTGATGGTCTGGGGGTACAGTGGGTCGGCAGTGGAGGTCAGTTGGTGATGGTCTTAGGGTACAGTGGGTCGGCGGTGGAGGTCGAGTTGGTGATAGTCTGGGGGTACAGTGGGTCGGCAGTGGAGGTCAAGTTGGTGATGGTCTGGGGTACAGTGGGTCGGTAGTGGAAGTCGAGTTGGTGATGGTCTGGGTACAGTGGGTCGGTAGTGGAGGTCGAGTTGGTGATGGTCTGGGGGTACAGTGGGTCGGCAGTGGAGGTCAAGTTGGTGATGGTCTTAGGGTACAGTGGGTCGGCGGTGGGGGTCGAGTTGGTGATGGTCTGGGGGTACAGTGGGTCGGCAGTGCAGGTCAAGTTGGTGATGGTCTTTGGGTACAGTGGGTCGGCAATGGAGGTCGAGTTGGTGATGGTCTGGGGGTACAGTGGGTCGGCAGTGGAGGTCAAGTTGGTGATGGTCTTAGGGTACAGTGGGTCGGTAGTGGAGGTCAAGTTGGTGATGGTCTGGGGTACAGTGGGTCGGTAGTGGAGGTCAAGCTGGTGATGGTCTGGGGGTACAGTGGGTCGGCAGTGGAGGTCGAATTGATGATGGTCTGCGGGTACGGTGGGTCGGCAGTGGAGGTCGAGTTGGTGATGGTCTGGGGGTACAGTGGGTCGGCAGTGGAGGTCGTAACGTTCCAATGACGTCACATCAGTTATGACGTGATGCAAACTGGTACTGTGACCAACTGGGAATTACGCATGTTCAGAAAGGCTCTGCCTCTATCTTAATGGACACAGCCAGGGTCATCGGACGATGCGTCCGTTACAATCCACTCATGGCGGTGCATCGACCCAGTAATGGCAGGAGGGAGGGCAAGCTGATTCTCGGCCAATTAGTTTCAATCAACGCCATAGTGTTAACGGTTAAGATCAGATAATATTAGGTGGGTGGCATGCCTTCCAGTCGCCACCCTCTGTTCCTATGCGCTCATTGCAAAGGCTCTGAATCCGCGAGGTCGCAGAAAGGTCAACGAGCCCGGACGTACTGCGATGTCACGAATGTCTCGAACATCACGAAGATGGCACTCAGGGAAGCTGTTGACGCGTCTCATTCGTCATGGGCGTCGTCGCGACGAGGGACGGAGTGACGCCCTCACCCCCTCCACCCCATCCCGAACCCTGTGGCGGCACATGCAAAAATCGACCAAAACACGCTGTCTTCTCTTATCCGAAGTCGATTGCAATGTCTGCCTCAGCCAGATTTCATTATCACTCACTTGACGTCGGGTTTCAAGAGTCATGGGCCACTTCTTCATGAGCCACTCAGCTCGTGCTGTTAGGCTTTGCTGGCGTTTGCACAGTGAAGTGTCGCTATCCAGGTGGTACCACTCAGGCAGGGAAGGATCCAGAAATATTCATGGGGGAGCGGCACAATGTCCTTGGAGGGGCGCATTCGGCTAAACAAAAATCGTCGAGCGTGAGAGATGACAGGGGTGCATTCGAACACACCAAAGGAGTGCCTTTTCTTCTGGGAAGGATAACTTCCGCTGAAAATCCGTTGACTGGGGGAGATGGGAGAGGTACACTCGAGCCTTCCTGTGGGGCGGGGGGTGGCCGAGTGGTTGGAGTGTTGAAGTTTGAATACGACGGTCCAGCACCATTCGGACACATAACATTAACATAACATTAACATTAACATAACAACATAACATTAACATAACATTAACATAACACATAACGGACATAGCATTCATTTCGGACACATAACATTAACATTAACATTCGCACCATTCGAAACACTTCCAAATGCCACGGCCCACCATGGAACAGTGTGGTGTCATTAGCCGTCCTGGTGCGTGGAGTGTGTCGTTTCCCAGTAAATAAACTAACAAACAACGTCGAGCCCTCTCGGAACAGTACCTATTCCCGTCAGAGAGGCGTCGTTTTCCATGGGGGGCTGCCCCCGTGGGGAGCAGTGCCCCTGTATCAGCCCATGCACTCAAATCACCTTGTACTGGTGTTGGTCTATTACGCTGATTTACCACGTAAACAAACAAAAAAATCACCAATGGTGACGGCTCTGATCTTCACGTGATCAAATACATATTGTTGGCTTATTTCTCGGGGACCCAGGATTAATCGTGCCTTTAAAATGCATGGAACGCCCGCTCTGCAAATGCAGTATTCGGCTGTGTCCCATCGTCGTTGACCCCGCGCTGTTCGTCCTAATGCCCATGTCCAACTGTATTATCCTAATGAGTCCATGGACGTCATATCACCAACGCGGTCGGTGCGCCCCTAACCCCAGATAACCAACCAACCAACCAACCTAAGGAGTCCATGGGCGCCATATGACCAACGCGGTCGGTGCGCCCCTAACCCCAGATAACCAACCAACCAGCCCCTGAGGAGACTTCGTTATGCGACAGACATCATGTCGTTGTGCGCATTGCAAATAAACTTAAAATGCCGCGCCAAAATTGTGAGGGGTAGTAAAATGTACACCTTCCTGTACAATTATACCGGTACATTTGCTGTAAATTGTCTTTACATTTACGGACAGGAAATAAGCTGTCCTGTCTGCATGTAACAATGGTTTTTCTAGCCATGCCTCTTTATGGTGATTATTGTGGCAAAGCTCGTCAGTTTGAGCTTAAAATATCGCCGAGTGTTGCACACAAATCCAAAATGTCGCGTTAAAAGTTTGGAAACGGACGGTTAGATGCGCATCGGCATACCGGTATCGAACCTCCCTACAGCATGAGTTTTTTTTAACGAACAGGACAATGTGTAGCCGTGTGGGCAACAAACTGGTCACATCTTCCATGCTAGTTCGAAGCAGCAAGGGTCTTCAACTTCAGCGATTAATTGCCGGGTAAAAAATTCCCGAAGTCTTCATAAAACCAACCTGACCTGATAGGCAATGGCATCTACTCTTCCATTACTGCATGGCTTCTTCAACATAAGCTTGGGATTGACTGTTTTTCCCCAGCATGTCGTCTAGTTCTCACAGCGGCCGCAACGCGGCGGCAGTAGTCACATGCCGGTGCCTGTCCGGCGTAACGTTCTCACGTCGGCCCCGTGTACCGCTGGGACATTATTGGAGGCGTGTCGGGATGCGGAGCAGCCGGAGCGGTGCCAGGCATCACACAGGAAGCAGCACCGAGTGCTGAAGGCTGAGCTGGGTTGGAGCTGTCGGCACTTCTCACTACAATTTTCACCTGCCGTGTCCGACTCCGTCCGTGGCTGCCGCACCTGACGCCGCCCCTGACCGCGGCTCTCGCTGCGCCGCCCCGCGACCCTGCGCCTGACGCCGCCCCTGCCCCCAGCTGGACGAGTTCCGCCACCTGCGACGCCACGCCACCGACGACGAGCGCGGCGACGACAGCGACGACGACGACGGCACAATCGCCGACAACTTCCGGTCGCCCCGGCCCACCGGAGAGCGGGCCGTGCGGGCCTGCTACGCGGCCGTCAAGTCCGTGCGGCCGTAACCGCGCCGCCTGTGACGTCACCGCACCGCCGCTGCCGCGGTGCGGCCAGACAGCGAAGCTGCGCAGGAGCTCCCGCGGATAGTTGCCGTACCGTAAGGTCGCGACCGTCAACGGCAGCCTCGACGGCGGTACGTCTGTACCGGCAGCGGCGACAGGCGCTTCCCGATAGGGGCTCGTGATAGGGGCTCGCCTTAGCTCAGTCTGTGGTAGGTATCCGCTATATATGTGTGACGTGGCGCTGGTCGCACGGCCTCCCACGTCGTCACACTTGTTACATATTTTACAGAGGTGGTTGGCTGTTCTTGACGCAAGCGAAGTGGGCGTTCGCGGGTGTTACATTATCGTGCCCTCTTCCGACGATTCAGGTGCTGCACACGTTCCACCCTGAACCCCGTCGTTCGACACTGTGTAGCTTAGAGTAGCTTGTTAACCCGACTTAAATGGTGGACTGTCGTCAGGCCTCGAGCCTTGTTACGTACTCTTATAGTCAGATGTGAAGCGTTGCGCCGCCGAAGTCCGGTGGATTCCGAATCATTTGAAAAGGAGGGAAATGGAGATAGCTATGGGCCTCAAATAGTTACTTTCCTCAACGTCAATAATAGGAACCCATAGTTTACCGATAGTGCCTTGCACCTCCCCCGTCAAGCGCGAGCCCACAGCACTTTCCCCATGCAAGCGCGGGGGAATCGCGACGTGTGGACGCCTATTGAACGTTGACATTCCAGGTGACACCTAATTTCTTTCCGGACTGTTTGACCCCGCTTGCGGCAGTGAAATGCGTCGGCCAGCTGGCGTTCAGTCCGTGCCGGACTCCATACACGGCGTCTGCCATCGGCCTGGCCCTCTCACACTGCATGCATCCGTTCATATGTGGTGGTCCGACCGTCGACGACCAAATATTGCCGACAAACGTCCGGGGCGCCATCGACCGTCCAGGCAAGCACCTCTCAGCCGCACTGTTCTACTCACGAAGGCGAGCATTGGCCGAAGAAGGCCCACTCGTGCGTGGACGACCCCCAGCGGTGCCGATATTGTAGCCACGCCGGGACAATCGTACCGGGCAAGAGATTCAATTTGATCGCCGATGTGGCAGCATTACCTTTCCCGGCCACCAGCCATGAGCCATGGGTCATGAGCCATGAGCCATGGGCCATGAGCCATGAACCATGAGCCATGAGCCATTAGCCATGAACCATGATCCATGAGCCATTGGCCATGAGCCATTAGCCATGCGCCATGAGTCATGAACCATGAGTCATAAACCATGAGCCATGAACCATGAGTCATGAACCACGAGTCATGAACCACGAATTCATGAACCATGAACCGTGAGTCATGAACCATGAGTCACGAGTCACGAACCATGAGTCACGAGTCATGAATCATGAGTCATGAGTCATGAGCCATGATCAATGAGTCATGAGCCATGATCCATGAATCATGAGCCATGAACCATGAGCCATGAGCCATGAGCCATGGGCCATGAGCCATGAGCCATGAACCATGAACCATGCACTATGAACCATGAACCATGAACCATGAGCCATGCGTCATAAGCGGCGCCTGACTGTGAGCCTACTGAGCCGCGACAGTCGCACGACCCCAACAGGTCGACCAATGACTGGTGGCCTGTAACAGTCGTCAGGGTGCCGGATCGCTGCACGTGGAGCATGCTTCTGAAACACAGACCGCCAGGTGACGCCGGCTGAGGCCGTGTGCACGCAGTGTGCCGCTGAACCCCGCCCCGGTCAGCTTGATCTTTGATCTCGAAATTTATCGTTTTTAGTGACAGAAATCTTAAAATGTCCACTTTCATGTGGTGAATTTTTCGTTACCAGGGCGACGCCTACCTTGGCTGCGCCTCTGTGTGCACAGCTTTGCCACGCCACATTTGGCACCAGCACGCCAATAGCCATAGCACACTACGTGACTGCATGCAAACTTGCCAGCTAACACGGCAGCGTGGCGGCACATACAACAATCGCCGGACATGTTTACACCGACAGTACCGACTATTGGTGCACTTTGCTTCGGGGCGCGGGTTCGCCGTGGCGCAGCCAGTATTTTCTTACGCGGGATTAGAACAAAAATGAATATCATGAAGCAGATCACTTTCGGCGCGTGAAAATGTCCGCTTCTACGTGGCAAAAGTTTCATAATGTCTTGTTTGACATATTGCACTTTTGCTTGCCAAGAGAGAGGGGTGCCCCATGGCTGCGCCTCTGCGTGCTCGTACATTCCAGTGTTGCGTGTCACATTTCCAGTGACCTTGCTGACCGCTGTTGGGTTCTGCTGCGCTCCTACGGACGTGCTGCGTTCACGTGCGACAATCTACAGCCACCCCCAGCACGGACAGGCACAAACTGCAACAGCTGCTCCAGCTGTATGGCTGTGTGACAGCAGCTGTGATAGGCGGCTGCACCGAAGGGTCACCTCGTGTTGCAGGTGCCGGCGCGGTCGGCGTCGCAGGGTCGCGCGACCTCAGCGCCCCCGGCAGTCGGTCGTGATTGAAAGCAGGTGGTAGTACCTGATTTACAGAGCCAATGTGTACAGAATATGCCAATATTTACAGAGACAATGTGGTGATGAACTTGCGTTAGCGAACTGTCCGTCACCAATCATTGCCAGCGTCTTGACATTCGTAGTGGAGTCGGGATGTTTTGGCAATAATATACTTGGCAATCCGGTGTTGGGCTTGTGTATCTGATTCGCTCTGCCATGAGCAACAAACCGAGCACATCGTGAATACGGTAAACACTCACACTAATGAGATGTTAGTTTTTACGAGAAATAACAATATTTTACATGTTGCAACGGCTAAATTTTCACCACTGGCTCAAAATGTTATAGAATACATTCGCCTCCGTTAATGGCCTTCATTAATTCAATATTTGAGCGAACGGAATGCTTACGATGATTGCAGCACTGTGCAAGATTGGCGTTGGGCATACGTGCAGCACGTGGATATGTATTCCCTGGCAGGTCTGCCACCCTCCCGGCACCTTTGTGAATCATTGTAATGGTTGCGCTCAGTGGCGCAGCCAGGATTTTCTTAAGTGTGGGGTCGACCCAAAAAATGTACATAAATAGATAAAGTCTTCGACGCGCCTTGCGCGCCGAAAATGTACGGTCTTGGATGATGAAAATTTGAAAATTTCTGGTCGGAAATCTGAAAATTTATCTCGTTTGATCTGGTGCATTTTTGGTTGCTCAGGGGAAGGGTGGGGGCGCGGACGGTTAAGTGGTTAAGATGTTGAAGCTCCGGGTACCAAAGGTCCCGGGTTCAACACTCGCACTACGCGGGACATTTCCCAATCCCGCGGCCCACCGGCGAAACAGTGTGGGCGGCGCCATTAGCTGTGATCGTGCATAAAGTGCGTCGTGAACCACCCAATAAACACAGGATCAGACACAGCTCTTCTCAGAGCAGCCAAGCCAAGCAGTCGGTAAGCAAGAAGAGCAGCAGGAAGGTTCAAGGTTTGGGAAGAAGACAAACCTGAAGCGGCAGAAGAAGGCGAAGACTCGAAAAGCTCCAGGTACCCGAGACGAGCACTCCTGCGACTCTAGAAGGAAAACATATCACACCAACTCCCCAACTTCTCTCTGTCTCCCAACTAACTTATATCCCCGGAGGAAACCTAACGGTGTCAAGCCCACTGTGTTGGGCCATTGCGGCCGGAGCAGGGACCAGAGGGCGAAAGCTCGGTCCACGGATGCACCGAATCCGGGCATTTTTTTTGTATTCAGGAGGGACACTTGCGGGGGGCGGGACCGACCCATGCACATCACGGCACCCACCATCAGCACCACAAAATGCGCCTACCTAGTAGGCACCTACACAGAGCCAGGCCACACCATCATACGAGAGTCGGCCTTCGCTCTCGAGAGGACACTCCGACACATTCTTCAATCAACACACTTCACAGTCAACAT
Source organism: Ashinkailepas kermadecensis (assembly GCA_034440615.1). NCBI lineage: Eukaryota > Metazoa > Arthropoda > Thecostraca > Neolepadidae > Ashinkailepas > Ashinkailepas kermadecensis. The sequence goes on from JAOTOM010004940.1 coordinate 133,866, forward strand.
GCACAACACCCACATCATCGCTCAAACACAGAGCATCGCTGACACACAAACACTACTAGACACACACACCTTCAACAACCAGCGCTGCTCCTTCACGCTACATCGCACTCTGAACACCAGTCAGCGCCGGGGCTACATTTGCGCCACAGAGCTGGATAACGTACCACTCGACAGCATCGCCACACGGCTGGACGCCTCAGCCCTGCTGGACGTCACAGTCACAATCAGCCAGATTAAACAGAAGGCACGTTCGGCGCACAGCATTTTAGCTCTGGCATTCGACTCACTGCACCTGCCATCACACATACACATTCACAACAAGACATACGAGGTAGTCCTCTGTGCATTTACCACTACGGTGCCGCTTCTGTCTTCGTCATGGTCATGACGAACGCGCATTCGTGTCGCCAACACCATGATGTGCATAGTCAGTTCGCCGGTCACCACAGAGCATCCGACTGCAACTCCACCGAAAGGAGGTGTGCAGCCTGTGATGGACCGCACCCCGCCACCGACCCCGATTTCCCCAAGTGGGCATACGAGAGGGAGGTGTGCCGGTATGCGGCAACTCACAGCGTGCCACATGCAACAGCACAGCACCTGCGCAGCACCACCTCCACCACTGACACTTCCACCTCCACAACCGCACCTTCCCACACCACACCTACCGCCGGGCGAAGCTACGCAGCGACGCTCTCCACACCTAAACCCACACCCCCTCCAACACCAAATTCCGCCCGCCCTACCATCCCACCAGCAGCCGGCTCCCGGAGCCCGGCACACCTCCCTCCTCAACGCTCCGCCGACCCTCGCCTCCACTGCCCCACCGAGCCTCGGCTCCACCACCCCACCGATCGCCGACTCCATCGCCCCATCGCCCCTCGACCTCACCGCTCACCACTTGTTCTCACGCCACCCCACCCTGGACCCGACCTCCTCCCACACTCATTCCATTTCAGGCCAGGCCCTTTCCCACATCCCCTCCACCCCCGACCCAGCCTTCTCCCACACCCTCTCCACCGCGGATCTGGCCCGGTCCCACCGCGGACCGGGCCTCCTCCCCCTCCCACCCCACTTCAGACCCAACCTACGCCCACCACCAACCCACCTCGGGCACGACCTCCCACATCTACCCCGCACCATCCCACATCCAACACCCTTCAGACCCAGACCCGGTCTCCATCCCATCCCCCACCGGTACCCATCCATCCCCCATCGGGCCTGAACGTACCCCATCGCTACACCGCCTCCAACCGGCCAGGGCCTTCCCAGTCACCTTGATGTCTTCCCACCACTCCTTCCTCCGGGACCTCGGCCCCTGCCACACCCATCCGGAAAGATTCAGCTTTCCAAAATCTTCAAAATTCAGTAACTCGGCATAAAAGAACACTTAGCACTATATTTAATAGGTTTTATATCTGGCAGTCGCTCTTTCCACCTCAGATATCGATCATCAATCTCCACTCCTCGTGTTTTGCCCAACGGATTGCCACAGGGGAGCTGCATATCTCCAGTTTTGTTTAACATCATCATTAATGACCTTTTGCTGACATGCCTGCAAATGTATCATATTCTCTTTTCGCGTACGATAGTGCAATTTGGTGGTCAGACAAAAATTACGAAATTTGTTTGATTCGGCTTCAAAACATCCTCGACAGGGTGCGTCAATGTTCCATGCGTGCGGTTTTAATTTTTCGACCCCCAAATCTGCAACCATGATTTTTAGCCAATGCACTCCGTGCACAAGCCCAGACACACAGCTTCACCACCGGCAAAATGTCATACCTTTTGTACACTCATTTAAATGTATTTATGATTTTTTTTTATCGTATGCTTTCCATGCATAAACACATCAAAAACGTCCAGAACAAATGTTTTCGCCGTCTAAATTTATTTCGATGCCTTAGTTCCACCCCATTTGGAGCCGATAGACTCAAGCTCTCTTACAACTATATAAGTCTTTAGTGCTCCCCATCATTGAATATGGCTCAGTAGTCTATGATGGTGCTAGCCCATCCTCCTGAATTTTTGTAGACACCATTCAAAATATATTTATCCGTATCGCACTCGGTGCAATGACTATTTCACCCATCATTTCCTTAGAAGCGGAATCGATAATTCCTCCATTAACTCTCCTTAAAATACAACAAACACTTCGGTACGCCTCCAAAAATAAATTTCATGCGAACAACCCTACACACGCGTCATTGCAAATCCTCCCAAATTTAAATCATGATTATTTAGGTCCAGCCGAAAAACGAACTGGTTTCACTATAGCTTCTCGGGTCGAAACATTTTCTGAGCAACTTCATTTCACTATTCCACCCATTACTTCTCTTTGTCCACCAACTACACCACCGTGGCACCACCGACACTCTTTTTAAACTCACCACCACTCCAAAATTACAGCTTTGTACAGAATATGCCAAACAAAATTTCACCAATTTCGGTCTCGTTATTGACATGTTCCTTTTGTTTTTACTGACGTTTCTTGAGACGCCATCCTTACAGGAAATGGCATAGCTTCTGGAAATATAAAACAACAACATCGATTATCAGATGGAACATCAATTTTCATCGCTGAATTACATGCCATCCTCATCGCCCTCCGCTATATTCGCAATCGTTTTCTCTCTCACCCCATGCGCAGCGTCGTCATTTGTTCGTACTCCAAATCGGTTTTACAATCTCTTTCGTTACTTCCTTTTTCACATCATTGCCATGTTTCTATTTATGAAGCACTGGGAACACTTCATCTGATGGGCGTGAAGGTCCGTTTCCTGTTGAGCCCCCCCCCCACACACACACTGATATTGCGATCCTACAGCCCTGACGGGAACTGACTCAAAGTTGCCTGCTTGCGGGAGGAAAGAGCCATTTTTACATAGATCTTTCTATGCACCCCCCCCCCCCCTCCCCCCATTGGGTCAATATTGAACTCGTTCGAAGTGTGGGGAATGCTGCCCTCTGCCCCCTGGCTCCCGTGCCCCTGGTGTTATCAATTAAGGTAGCCGCTCAGCTGCTACAGGACAGTAGTTGATCCAGGTCAGGGGGAACTGGGGAATGCCCCCCCACCCCACCCGAACCCCGATAGAGATGTAGCGTCACTTCAGGACGCTGGAGCGCACCCCCTCCCTCTGGCCAACGAGTTTTCAAACGATGGCGTCCCTCAGTGTAGGGAAGACGCCACTATCCGGAAAGTTCCGACCCTCCAGATCGATAGCATCCAGGTATCAAAATTCCTGGACTCGCCATCGCTGCAGAGTGCCGCCGCCGCCGCGAAGCTACCATCAATGCACACCGTAACTGCTGGCTAATCAATAAATAAATAATAAATAAATGTAGGTACCGTGAAGCCGAAATTACCCGTACTCTGAGAAACCGCACCAAGTCTCCAGCTTATTGTGCTGAGGTATTCACATCAGCCCGGCGGCTTCCCACACGAGGGCGGCGCAAATGACCTCCGGCACGCATCTAAAAATCATTCCCGTCACACGACTCGGAGCATGGCGCACGATCGGGCTCGATAACAGTCGCGACCGACTCGGTTGCCCATGGCAACAGCAGTTTTCGCTGTGCGTATGTTGACTGCACACTGACACGGGTGCTGAAGAGCCTTCATCCCTTCCTCCTGAAGTTGTAAAGGGTAGGATCTGAGCCATGGCGTCGCCACCGATTTTGGATAGAGGGAGGGGGATTAGGACGTTTTTCTGACGATGTTTCCGTGCAAAGGCGTAATGTTGACTTTCACAAAGTTTGGGGAGACGCGTGCCCCGTCGTCCCCATCCGTGGCGACGCCCATGGTCTGAGCTGTAATATAAGCCTCTAGTGGCCGATGTGTGAAGTTCACATGGTGCAACACATACGCTATTGGTGAGCTTTACAACTTACAACAAACTTACTTTACTTTGCTGGGGCGAAAGGTAGATGGGATCCGTTTTGTTTTCCCTCAAATATTGGAAACAAATATCGTAAGTGTAGGAAAGTCCTATATTGGCACGCGAAAGTCTAGCAACCTCGTCGTTCGCGATAACCCCAGTCACGAAAGTACCAGTTCTTTTAGCTGCCCTGTATTGCCTGCAGCACTCGCACAATCACACGAGACCGCCAGACACCGTACAGTACTTTCTCCTTTGAAGGTAAGCCGTGATACTGCCTTTCCTATGAATTTAGAAGCCGAATTTAGTTGGGAAGCACGCGCGCGCAACAGCGGTCCGCTCGCTAAGAGAATTCAAGCCCTACTCTGGCGGCCGCACGGCCGCTGGTCACGCCTGAAGACCCCCGGCCACTGATTGGGCGGTGAGCCAGAACCGCCCATTGACGTCACATCCATATTCTAGAAGCTTCTACGGAAGTGGCTTTGCCTTTAGTGAAGGGTACTATGTGATATTTACGGTACCCTATTTTACAGTTACTATTACGGTATACTTTTACAATCGGAGGGCTTACGGGATTATACCAATTACGGTTATGGGACAGCGAAACGTATAACTTTATGTGAACTGGGTGTGGTACCGGCTGCACAGTATTGAGGTCACATCTCTGGCGCCGGGATGACTGCCGGAGAGGGGAGGGGAAGGTACAAGGTCCAGTGAACGGCCTCGTTGGAGCGGTGGCTGCTTACGTCGGCATCAGACAGGTGGACGCCGTCTAGGTGCCTGAGACTTGTCGCGTCAGGAACGGAGGGGGTTGGGGGCTGAATTTATGCGATCAAGATGCTCACAAACTAACTCTCTTACATAAGTTAATGCATTTATTAGGCGTTATCATAGGCGTTGAGCCGTGGGTGGTCTAGAGGACACATGACTCTCCGTCTTCGTAGCCTAACCACTCCTCATGGGACAAAACGGAGCTGGACACTCTGCGCCCCACCTGCGTTCGCACCTCCTCGTATTAGGTGTTCATTATATTCATTAGGTTACATCATGAACCATGTCAGCAGTACCGAAGATGTGTACCGCATGTACTGCAGATTTTCAAACCGATGCGAGTCCGAGTCGAACCATCGGCAGCTGAGGGTCATGAGTCGGTACAAATCACATGTGTAATAGTATGAGTGACGATGCCGTGAAAGTCCAGACCCATCGGAAGTTGAGGGTCATGGGTCGGTACAAATCACATTTGTAATGGTATGAGTGACGATGCCGTGAAAGTCCAGACCCATCGGCAGCTGAGGGTCATGGGTCGGTACAAATCATATGTGTAATGTATGAGAGACGATGCCGTGAGGGTCCAGAAACGGGTTAGACGACCTTTACATTATTTGTCATCTTCTGCAAGCAATGCATCCGTACCTCAGAACAGCAGACAGTCCAGCAGCAAGTACGATTCCCACACTGCCACTGTCTAGCGCGCCGAACGTGCGGTGCGGCTCGGCGAATACACCCATCATGCCTCGTGTTCCGTGACCTGTCCGGAGCCCAGCTGGGTCGGCGGGTTTTCGACCCCGACCCAACATGGTGGGAGGCGCCAACGGAGCGCGTCAGACGCTGCCGGAGACAGCGCGGATGGAGTTGACGTGTCACCAGCGTCGCGGGGCTACCGGGCGACACCACCGTCTGGTCGTCCCACGGCCGGTGTGGCGCACCGGCCGTGGGACGACGGCGAGCTCCCGCCCTGCAGCGTCTCTCCACCTGACCCGGGATGTTCCGCAGATGAGCCTCACCCAACACGAAACATTTCTGTGTATTTCCGACGGGCGTTCTAGGGCAAGGTGAACAGCCGACCTCGGCCTATGACCGACTGGGACCGGTTTAGGATCGACCTTGGACTACACTGGATCGATCTGGCGCCGTTGACAGTATCGACGCGGCTGTGGCGCCGTACCGTTGACATCAATGTCGTTATCGGTGTCGTTTGCGCCGGCCGCGTCGCCAGCGGTATCGGCAGACGGCAACTGTGGGTGGCACTCACTGTGCGCCGTTGCCGGCGACCCTGGCCGCACCGGGCTCGGGGCCAAGTCGCTCCATATCGATCGCCGTCCTCCCAGTCTTGCCGGAGCCGGCCGCGCCGGCTCGTCCGGCCGCCAGCTGATCCGGACCTGGCCGGCTGAGCACCTCCTGCCGACCCAGGCCTGGCCGGCCGAGCACCTCCTGCCGACCCAGACCTGGCCGGCCGAGCACCTCCTGCCGACCCAGACCTGGCCGGCCCAGCACCTCCTGCGGACCCGGACCTGGCCGGCCGAGCACCACCCGCCGACCCTGACCTGGCCGGCCGAGCACCTCCTGCCGAATCGACGGCAACGCGTCGGCGGCATAATCTCGCCGGTCAACGACTGCGGCCAAATATAATCACGGTCCAGTGGACCATCCCACAGTTTGGAATCCCCACTTTCCAAACTCAGCACTGCGTCTAAAAATAATTTGCGACGGTTGGTTCGCCACTATTCCTGTCACATGCCCAGCAGCGGGCGAGGCTGGAGCAGCCGCCTGACACTGTTCAGCCCGCAGCCGACGACGGCCGAACAGCGCGCTCAGTACTACCGCGTGTCGCAGCCGGTATTCAGATTGCCAACTGGTGGAAGGGAACAGCAGCCGAGCTGCTCTTGGCGGGCAGAGCTGGAGACAGCCGAGCTGCTCTGGGGGTGGAGTGGGGAGTTGAAGACAGCTGAGCTGCTCTGGCGGGCAGGAATGGAGACAGCTGAGCTGCTCTGGGGATGGAGTGGGGAGTTGAAGACAGCTGAGCTGCTCTGGCGGGCAGGAATGGAGACAGCCGAGCTGCTCTGGGGTGGAGTGGGGAGTTGAAGACAGCTGAGCTGCTCTGGCGGGCAGAATTGGAGACAGCTGAGCTGCTCTGGCGTGCAGAACTGACCCGTTCAGACGACGCACACATGCTACAGTTGTTCGCAGTCGCTACTGCAGGCGAGTTCTTAATTTAAACAAGCACATTTACACACCACCTACAGCAATTTAGCGTGCAACGTCTGTCATTCAGTACACGGTAAGAATACACAGACTGCACAAAGCGGAGCGCTTGGGCATCAGCACTGCACTGCCATTCACAGTCGATACAACTATTGTGTGGATGGTAGGCGGTTCCCAATTCCTTGGGTGGTTTCCTCTATTCATTACCTATGTTTTGGCTCCGAGGAGTTGAGAAGAAATGTGAAATATGGCCGTTGACGTACGGAGGCCTTTATATATTAGGAGAAGACTTGGTTTGTTCTTGATGTGGATCACCTACGCGTGTGTAGGTGCAGTGGTGCATACATGGATGTGGACATCTCTGGTGAAGCAAGGATCCATTTTTTACCACCGCACCAGCGCAATGAATGAGCGAGGACCAAACAGGCCGAGAAACACGGTGTGCTGGGAGTATATTGTTCCTTAGTGGACGGAAGAAGAGTGGATCGAAAACTTCAGGGTAAGGAGACAGCATTTCTGGCCGGCCTGACCAAGTGTATGAGTTCTTTTCATACCTATGCTGAACGGAGCACACCGCAAGTATTAAGAACACTCATGCGGGCGGTAGGTGTCTGTCATATAAGAGTAGATGCGTGTATATCTTTGTATGTGCATTGATGGTGGGAGCTGTCTCACGGACGTAGATGGTTTCAGCTGCTGCCAGGCGCCGCTGATCACGACAGTGTAGCAGGATGGTAGTGTTAGCTGTGAGTAGGTGTCTGGTGAGATGTGTGCTGTGCTCTGTCGAAAGATGACTTTTTGGGCCACCATCCTGGAGGTGCATGGTGAGATATACAACGTCGGTCTATTACAATGTGGTAGGTTTGAAGGTGTTGTTGCGTAGAACGAGGGATGCTGTTTTTGGTGTCTGGTAGTAAGCAACGAAGCGAATTTTGTGATCATGCTGGACAGGTGCGGTGTTTTTGAAGACAATGTCGCGTATTGCCTTTTCATGCTGCCTCCATGCAGGGGTGATCGCGTTTTTGCAGTGGACAGTGATACATTTGTTGGTGTCATGAGGAGTTTGTCTGAAGTCGGCATGATTGATGTTCTTGTGTATCATGTCATGGGATAATTCGTCAAAATCGGTATTGCTATACCCGTTATTCACGAGCAGCGGGAACGCGGGAGAGCTCGCGGTGAACGAGATGCCACGAGGAACAATATTTGATCGCTCTCCTCACATACGCCCGGATGACACCGCGCCTGTAGCTATCACTACAATCGCCCTCGCCGTTCATGCATCGTCCTAGGTTTGTAGGCTTTACGTATACGTCAGTTTGGAATGCTTCACCACTAGCATCGATCATGAGGTCCAAAAAAGGAAGCTTATTACTGACATTAAGTTCTATGGTAAATCCTAGTCCAGATTCTGCCTCGAGTTTAACTTTCAGAGCATGGAGATCATCAACACTGCTCACATCAACGAAAATGTCATCCACATACCTATAGTACATGAACGGTCGGACGCAGTCTTCATGCAGTACTTTTCCTTCAACATAGCTCATGTAGGCTTGTGCGAATACCACACCTAGAGGGGAGCCCATGGCCAAGCCGTTAATCTGGTTACCTTCTGGACAGCGGAAGGGCACTTCCATGGTGCAGACGCACAACATTTCATGTAGGACATTCCTGGGCAACTTGGGGGTCTTGTGTCAGGATTTTCATACACATAGTTCAAAATTATGTTGATTGTTCTCTGGACCGGGACATTGGTGAAAAGACTGACGACATCTAGAGAGGCCAGCATACCTTTGGGGCTGCTACCTCGCAGGATGTCCACAAAGTCCTCAGATGACTTCACTGAGTGCTCGGTGGATATGTATGGAGATATTAAAGCGTTCAGTTTGTTTGCCAAATGGTACGTGGGCGACGGAATTTGTGAGATGATGGGTCTGATCGGTTGTCCCTCTTTGTGTGTTTTAGCATTTCCATACATGTACCCCGGTCGATACTCGCCAGCAACTCTCTGAAAGTGTACGCCACCAACCTCCGCATTAGCCACACGGATCAGTTTGTTGACGTCAGTCTTCAGTGCTGCGGTTAGGTCACGGGCGATTGGCTTGAACTTGGTCCGGTCTTCCAGGACGGTTCGCACCTGCTGCAGATAGTCGTTCTTGTCTAGAACGACATAGGTTGCGCTCTTATCCGCTCGTCGGACCACGATTGTGCCGTCATTTCGGAGTTCACGTGCTGCTTCTCGCAGAGCTGGGCTGACGATACCTTTGCGACCGACGTGCCTCTTCTTGATGGACTCTGCTTGAAGCTGTTGTTGGATGCGCGGCTCCAAGCGAATCTTGCCTTCATCTTGCAGCTTGCATAAATCTTCGAACAGGAGCGCCACTTCAGTCTTCTTCTGGATGGGGTCATGCTTAGGATAAAAATGACAGTTGATGCCTAAGTTAAGAAATTCTTGCTGCTCAGCAGTAAGGTTCTTACTTGATAAGTTTATATAACCCGCTGTCTGCTCAGGCAGTGACAAATCACCATTGTATATGTGTGACAATTTCTTAAGTCATCGTGTTTTGATAATATCCTTGTAGTCACTGAGCACCGAGGCAAGGCACCATTTGGCAAAAAGCTGAAAGCTTTAGTATCTCCATACATACCCACCGAGCACTCAGTTAAGTCATCCGAGGACTTTGTGCACATCCTGCAAGGTAGCAGCCCCAAAGGTATGCTGGCCTTTCGAGATGTCGTCAGACTTTTCACCAATGTCCCAGTCCAGAGAACAATCAACATAATTTTGAACTATGTGTATGAAAATCCTGACACAAGACCCCCAAGTTGCCCAGGAATGTCCTACATGAAATGTTGTGCGTCTGCACCATGGAAGTGCCCTTCCGCTGTCCAGAAGGTAACCAGATTAACGGCTTGGCCATGGGCTCCCCTCTAGGTGTGGTATTCGCACAAGCCTACATGAGCTATGTTGAAGGAAAAGTACTGCATGAAGACTCCGTCCGACCGTTCATGTACTATAGGTATGTGGATGACATTTTCGTTGATGTGATCAGTGTTGATGATCTCCGTGTTCTGAAAGTTAAATTCGAGGCAGAATCTGGACTAGGATTTACCATAGAACTGAATGTCAGTAATAAGCTTCCTTTTTTGGACCTCATGATCGATGCTAGTGGTGAAGCATTCCAAACTGACGTATACGTAAAGCCTACAAACCTAGGACGATGCATGAACGGCGAGGGTGATTGTAGTGATGGCTACAGGCGCGGTGTCATCCGGGCGTACGTGAGAAGAGCGATCAAATATTGTTCCTCGTGGCACCTCGTTCACCGCGAGCTCTCCCGCGTACGTCAGCTGCTCGTGAATAACGGGTATGTCAATACCGATTTTGACGAATTATCCCATGACATGATACACAAGAATATCAATCATGCCGACTTCAGACAAACTCCTCATGACACCAGCAAATGCATCACTGTCCACTACAAAAACACGATCACCCCTGCATGGAGGAAGCATGAAAAGGCAATACGCGACATTGTCTTGAAAAACACCACACCTGTTCAGCATGATCACAAAATTCGCTTTGTTGATTACTACCAGACACCAAAAACAGCATTCCTCGTTCTACGCAACAACACCTTCAAACCTACCACATTGCAATAGACCGACGTTGTATATCTCACCATGCACCTCCAGGATGATGGCCCAAAAAGTCATCTTTCGACAGAGCACAGCACACATCTCACCAGACACCTACTCACAGCTAACGCTACCATCCTGCTACACTGTCGTGATCAGCGGCGCCTGGCGGCAGCTGAAACCATCTACATCGGTGAGACAGCTCCCATCATCAATGCACATACAAGAACATACACGAATCTACACTTATATGAGAGACACCTACCGCCCACATGAGTGTTCTTAATACTTGCGGTGTGCTCTGTTCAGCATAGGTATTGTGCACTGCGTGTTGTATAACCTGTATTGTGGCCATTGTATGCCCGATGAGCGTATTTCACGGAATATTCATATACGTTCCCTTTTGATTTTACGCGTGCCTTCAGAGTAGGAAGTGTTGTAATTGAAACTGCATGTATCATCACTTTTTTCATGCTTGCAATACACCTACGTGATTCGTACTGTGTTAGTTCTGAAGATGGTCAAGGCTGGTTGAAACGTCGACAAAATATAGTAACTTCGAATCACGACTTGTTTCACATAGATGCTGACTTCCTATACTATTTACATCATAACAGTCGTGTTAATCATTGCACCGCTTTGGGGATATTTTATATAATCTTACAAATAATCATAGATCATGCGTTCGAAAACTAGAAAGCATAACTAAGAAGAAGATAAATGCAGAGAACGCTGTCGCATTCAATTCTGTATATATATATATATATATATATATATATATATATATATATATATATATATATATATTATTGTTATTATTATTATAACACCATACCAATACACATCATGCATGACCTCTGGCATTGCACACAATATGCATGGTGTGTAACCAGAGCATTCATCTTATTGTATCTTCCCTTTACAGGTTTAATCTAGATGGACCATTGTGGCTCTTATTAATTAATCCAAATAACTTTTATGACTCTAAGACTTGAAATTAAAAGAACACTCCTGCACTTGGTCAAAGCTGCCAGAAATGCTGTCCCCTTACCCTGAAGTTTTCGAGCCACTCTTCTTCCGTCCACTAAGGAAGAATATACTCCCAGCACACCGTGTACCTTCGCCTGTTTGGTCCTCGCTCATTCACTGCCCTGGTGCGGTGGTAAAAAATGGATTCTTGCTTCACCAGAGATGTCCACATCCATGTATGCACCACTGCACCTACACACGCGTAGGTGATCCACATCAAGAACAAACCAAGTCTTCTCCTAATATATAAAGGCCTCCGTACTTCAACGGCCATATTTCACACTTCTTCTCAACTCCTCGGAGCCAAAAAATAGCTAATGAATAGAGAAAACCACCCAAAGAATTCGGAACCGCCTACCATCCACACAATAGTTGTATCGACTGTGAATGGCAGTGCAGTAGTGATGCCCAAGCGCTCCGCTTTGTGCAGTCTGTGTATTCTTAACGTGTACTGAATGACAGACGTTGCACGCTAAATTGCTGTAGGTGGTGTGTAAATGTGCTTGTTTAAAATAAGAACTCGCCTGCAGTAGCGACTGCGAACAACTGTAGCATGTGTGCGTCGTCTGAACAGTTCTGCACGCCAGAGCAGCTCAGCTGTCTTCAACTCCCCACTCCACCCCCAGAGCAGCTCAGCTGTCTCCAATTCTGCCCGCCAGAGCAGCTCAGCTGTCTTCAACTCCCCACTCCACCCCAGAGCAGCTCGGCTGTCTCCATTCTTGCCCGCCAGAGCAGCTCAGCTGTCTTCAACTCCCCACTCCACCCCCAGAGCAGCTCAGCTGTCTCCATTCCTGCCCGCCAGAGCAGCTCAGCTGTCTTCAACTCCCCACTCCACCCCCAGAGCAGCTCGGCTGTCTCCAGCTCTGCCCGCCAAGAGCAGCTCGGCTGCTGTTCCCTTCCACCAGTTGGCAATCTGAATACCGGCTGCGACACGCGGTAGTACTGAGCGCGCTGTTCGGCCGTCGTCGGCTGCGGGCTGAACAGTGTCGGGCGGCTGCTCCAGTCTCGCCCGCTGCTGGGCACGTGACAGGAATAGTGGCGAACCAACCGTCGCAAATTATTTTTAGACGCAGTGCTGAGTTTGGAAAGTGGGGATTCCAAACTGTGGCATGGTCCACTGGGCCGTCAGTATATTTGGCCGCAGTTGTTGACCGGCGAGATTATGCCGCCGACGCGTTGCCGTCGATTCGGCAGGAGGTGCTCGGCCGGCCAGGTCATGGTCGGCGGGTGGTGCTCGGCCGGCCAGGTCAGGGTCGGCAGGAGGTGCTCGGCCGGCCAGGTCCGGGTCGGCAGGAGGTGCTCGGCCGGCCAGGTCAGGGTCGGCAGGAGGTGCTCGGCCGGCCAGGTCTGGGTCGGCAGGAGGTGCTCGGCCGGCCAGGCCTGGGTCGGCAGGAGGTGCTCGGCCGACCAGGTCCGGATCAGCTGGCGGCCGGACGAGCCGGCGCGGCCGGCTCCGGCAAGACTGGAAGGACGGCGATCGATATGGCGCGACTTGGCCCGAGCCCGGTGCGGCCAGGGTCGCCGGCAACGGCGCACAGTGCGTGCCACACACAGTTGCCGTCGTCTGCCGATACCACTGGCGACGCGGCCGGCGCAAACGACACCGATAACGACATTGATGTCAACGGTACGGCGCCACAGCCGCGTCGATACTGTCGACGGCGCCAGATCGGTCCCAGAGTAGTCCCAGGTCGATCCTAAACCGGTCCCAGTCGGTCATAGGCCGAGGTCGGCTGTTCACCTTGCCCCAGACCGCCGTCGGAAATACACAGAAGTGTTTCGTGTTGGGTGAGGCTCATCTGCGGAACATTCCCGGGTCAGGTGGAGAGACGCTGTGGGGCGGGAGCTCACCCTCGTCCCGGCGCCGGAGGGCCACGTCGGCCGTGGGACGAGTAGACGGTATGCATATATATCTCCTTGAGTTTATATATATATATATATATATATATATATATATATATATATATATATATATATATATATATATATATATATATATATATGATATATATATATATATATATATATATATATATATATATATATTGATCGCAATAAGACATGATTGCACAAAATCACAAGTCTTCACTGTTGCTGTCGTTGCACAGGCTATTAGTATACCGCTAAAGGCGTAACATTTTGAGCTTTCGAAATTGCCGCCCTTTACCAGATCTATTATGCAAGGAAGCATAGTAAGCAGTTGTAGACAATTTTTAAAGGAATGTCATGTCATGCAATTCGATGTACCACTGTTCTCCATAATTATCTACACACTTCGGACTGCAGTCACTGTGAAGCTATAGCTGGGTAACTCCAGACAGATTGTACAGCAATGGCGGCCAGACGCTGTTGGATAAAAATGGACTATGAATCCAGCATCTATTCTCATGGTAGCCGCAACTTGATAAAACTTGAGACTTGCATTATGTCTCACGATGCCTCAATAAAATTACGCATGCATATTGAAAAACTTACTTGGTCATTGCATGAATCCACAAAATATTTGTTCTCACTGCCTAAAAACTGCACATATTCAAAGCATTGAGTTCGATAACTGTTCTTTCGTGAGCAACCTCGCGAACATGTTCTCAAACCGTTATTTTATTCATGAAACCATTGTTTGCAAAGCGCCCCTGGACAAAGATACGCTTCTTCCTAGCTCACAGCGAGTCCATAAACACCCCTCGTGGTACATTTTGATACACTGATTGAGGCAGATCCTGTTAACTAGCCGACACCTCAAATTGAAAAATGGCACAAGTTAGACATCACTCATGTCCCAAGGTAAAAAGGGTTCGGGGCATAGGATAACTCTATGCACCAATCATTTGCTCAAAATCTGAGACATGAGGGTGGACAATCAACCCTTTGCCTGGTTGATTTGTCATGGAATGGGCCACCATCGTTTTTGGGTTACCGAATTTCAAACCAAAATCCCCCACCCTGTTCAAGGGTTTTTTCTTTTGGTATCCCTTGACAAGGGACTTCACACTGCTGAAATTACGCCTACGCATATCAGTAAAAAATGTAAATAATTCAGGTTTTCCAGTTCATAACGCTTGATCGGCAAACGCCAACGTTCGTGCACGTATACACCCACCTTGCGCATTCGGCACATTCGCCACACGTCGTGCGATTCTCCAGTTTCTGCCCAGCTTCCTACGTTTTGCTAATTGCTGCCATATGATAGTCTTGTGCCATATTGGACGTATGGAATGCTTGGGGGGGGGGGGAATCAGTTAATCCAATCTGATGACTAGTTCCTTCTTCCTACATTTTCTGGTGGTTATGAAATCCGGATAGTCGCTGAGCTTGATGCACCTCATCTCTTTGGTAAATACGTTTCCAGATTGGCTACCGAACCGATGCCCTAGTTGTTATCTTTTGGACCCGTTGCGTTTTTCTTGGTCTACGGATGTATTTTATGGCTGCATCCAATTTTTGTAGGGCCCGTCATATTTTTTCTGACCCCGACTCTTTTTCTTATCGTTTTTTGTTTGTTTTCTTTTGTACCGAGAGTATTTTTGAGGTACCGACGCGTTTTCGAAGACCCCGATGTGTTTATTTAGTGCCCGGTCTTTTTGTTCATTTTGTAGGACCATATAGTTTTTTTTAGGGACCAGGCCGGTGTTTGGGGCCCCATGCGGTCTCATGGCCTCGGTGTGCTTTGAGGGACTCCGTTGTGTTTTCCTAGAGCTCCTGGTGTGTTTTTAGAGATGTCACGCATGTTTTAAGGCCCTGCCGCTTTTTGCGAGGCTGGGCACGCTTAGGAGGGCTCCGTGCATTTTCGTCCTCCTGTTGTGCACTTATGGCCCTGCTGAGTTTCTTTGGGCTCCTGACGCACATTTGTGGGACCTCAGCACGATTTTGGGGGTTCCGGTATGATTTCCCGGGGTCCCGGCGCGACTCTTCGGGTCCAGCTGCGTGATTCCAGGGGATCCGACGCCAGTTTTCTGGGTTTGATACGTGTTTTGGTGACTTCACCTGATTTTTTTTTTTAAGTCCGAGTCCCGACCTGATTTTGAGATATTCGACGCCATATTATCGTGTCCCACCGCGATTTTTCTAGTGGCATGTTTGGGACTCCGGAGCGATTTTCCTGGCTCAGACATTTATATTTCGAAATCATGTCATATTTTGGAGGACTTCGTCTTGATTTTTGTCGGGACCAGATGCGACTTTTGGGGCTAAGCTGTGCATATTTAAGGAAATCGACGCCAATTTTTGGGAACTTCGCGAGGAATTTTTGATGCTCCAACCATAATTTTGGGACTATAGACGGGAATTTTGGGTCCCACGCGCGATATTTGGGGGGCTCGTAGCGAGTTCGCTGGGTGCGTTGTACTTTGCTTGGCCTCAGCTCGATTTTCGCGGTGCCCGGCGCAAATTTTCGTGCTCGGCGGGAGTTCTTTGGTTGCCGTTTCATTTATTTAAAGCCCCCGACGCGAATTTCTTGGCCCAGAGCGATTTTTGGGGACCCCACGCGATTTTTGGGAATCAACCCGTTCAGGAGAGTATTTACCTCTTTGGTACGGCACTGCGGCTGCTCAACGAGTTTTTTTTTTCAGCCGATGGCACCCTTCAGAGTAGAAAGGGCCATCGGAAAACTTTCATTCGGGACTTGTTCTGAATTTTGCGGTGCTCGGGTCGATTCGACGGAGTCCCTTTGTTATTTTTTGGTGTCAGGTTGAATTTTGTGTAAGCCCCTGCGCGATATTTTTGGGCCCCGGTACAATTCTTCGAACTCCCGGCGCAATTTTTCGGTGCCCCAACACCCTTCTTTTCCGGGGCCTGACGGGTTTCTTGGAGTCCTTGACGCAATTTTTGGTGGCCGCAAAGTGACATTCCGTGTAGACATTGATTTTTGGGAAGCCAGCTGCGACTTATGGGAGATCCGGCGCGACATTTTGGGCCCCCGGTGCGATTTTTAAGGACAGCGACGCGACTTTTTTGGGTCTAAGTGCGATTTTTTTCGGTCCCGTCGTCGTCATCCTTAGCGCGAGTATTAGTGGCCTCGGCACGTTTTTGGGGGTCCAACACGTGTTGGGGCTCTTGGTGCGATTGTTTGCACCCCAGAGTGATTCTTGACTCTGGGGTGCTTCACTGTGATCCAGAGTGAAGTTCGGGCCGTTTTTTTTTGTTTCCCCGGCTTCATTTATTGGGTGGTCCCGATGAGACTTCTGGGCCCCAATCCGATTTGTCGAGCCCCTAGTGTGATTTTCAGGGGCCTGGGTGCGTCTTCTTTATACCCTCAGGTTCAGCCTGATTTTCAGGGGGCCCCGGCCCAACCTTTTGGGAACACGTGCGTGATTTTGAAGAACTCTGGCACATTTTTGTACCTCCAGTGTGGTTTTTAGTGGCCCATGTGCGAACTTTTAAGGTCCCAGCGTGATTTGCAGGGCCCAGGTCGGACTTTTGGGGGCACCGCGCGATTTTCAGGGGCCCCGGCCCGACCTGTTGGGCCCCAGCGTGAATTTCAGGGGCCTGGCCCGTCTTTTTTTTACAGCGTCATCTTCAGGGGTTCCGGTGAGACTTCTTGGGCCCCAGCGATATTCCCAAGGGTCCCGGCTCAACCTTTTGAAGTCCCAACGTGATTTGTATGGGTTGCGGTGCGATTGTTTGGGGGCCAGCGGTATTTACATGGGCCCGATCCCACTTTTTAGAGCACTCGGTTTCATCTTAAGAGGCCCCGGAACGATTTTTGGGGCCCCCAATGTGATTTTCAAGGGCTTTGGTGTGATTCTGTGAGCCCACATCGTTATCTTCATGGACCCCTGTGCGACTTTTTGGGCCCTCAATGTGATTTTATGGGCCCTGGTGCGACTTTTTAGGGACTTCCAATGCGATTTTTGGGGACCCCAACTTCTCAGGGGGGGGGGGGGGGGGCAACTGCCCCAATGCCCCTCAACCTTTGGTACGCCACTGCGTGTGGCCCTATGGAAGTCACACAGAAAGATGCATATGTCGTCACCAAAACCCTAATAATAACTCCAAATTATAATAAACTGAAGTGACCCGATATTTAACCTGATCTAGAACATTAACTTGAATAAATTGAGCATATTGCGGATCAAATTGTAAATGTTGAATGTTTGGCTTCCAAGTGACATGCATATGATGGTTCTACCATCATTGCCCGGAACGTTACGGCAATCACCGTTGCTGACCCAAATTAGAAGTGTGCACCGGGGACCGGTACGAGCGCCGCTCGCCAATAAACAGCTGAACGTTCAGCACTGAGTGGTCCTCTATAGGACGCGATGGGTTCCAGATTGACACTATAATGTCACGCATATCTTGGCGATGTTTCCTGGCTCGACTCGTCTTGTTGCAGAAATGTGGTTGTGACGCTGCAATCTCGACTAATCAAACGGTAATTTGATATTACAGTTAGCAGTATTGTATCGCGAACAGGGGCCAATACATGGGGGCACTAGGGGCAAGCGCCCCCATGGAAAGGCGGTGCCACTTTAGCAACGAGAGGCACCACTTTAGGAAGGCTTGAGTGCACATCCCCCTCTCCCTGCACAACGAATTTTTTTATCTGCCAAACACGTCCTTTTCGAAGGAAAAGACGACGTTTTAATGGTTTTAATGGTTCCAGTATGCTCGAATGTACCGCCACGCTCAACGATTACTTCCCCCGAAGGCGGCCCTCCGAGGAAACGTGCGGCCCATGCCCATTTCTCGATCCAACCTCCCATACTTCGGGTGCTCGCTAATTTTACAATTACATGGAGCATTCATGACTTCTGAGAACCTAAATGTAAATTCTTAGAAGGTGTGTGTGCATACATCTGATGAAATGATATTGACGTCCTAAAGCGTACCTGGATACTCGCCAACTACTGTGGCGAGGTTGGATCCCGTGACGATTCAGACCCCCCCCCCACACACACACACACTGAGCGGCGGTGCAGTCTCAGTACATAACAGTGCAAGCGCAGTCGTGACACCTCGCTGCGTACAGGTGGAATGATGCAGGCCACACAAACGCAGTCGTGACAGTCGCTGCGCACAGGCGGGTCGCGCATTTCACACATACGCATTCGTGACATCCCGCTGCTTATAGGTGGGGTGACGAAGGGCACACATTGTGCCACCGTTTGCGCTCCTGAACATCTATCACAGCACACCCGTATATTATGGTAGATTACGGTAGATTACGGCAGCCGACGTTCGGGGGCTCCCAGCTATACAGCGGCTGTGGCCCTGCTCCGTCCAACAGCCGTCATGTCTCTGCCGGCTGCTGGCGTGAGAGACGATGTGGCCAATTACCTCCTCGCCCGCACGATAGAGATCCTTCAGCGCTCTTCGACAGGAGTAGGCTAACACCAGCACAGAGACAAATTCAACTTACTTGCCAACCCACCAAATCTCCACTCCACTCTCCACCAAATACAAATACAAATCTCCACTCCCAGACTCCACCAAATGGCAAATACAAATTATCTTACGGAGGTGCGCTATTTATCAAAACCGTCTCAACCATCTGGGAGTCGGTCCCCGTCCACCCCCACCTGAAGGTCCGCCGCGGTCTGCAGCCAGGGGCGTCGCCACCGGGGGGGGGGCAGAGGGGGCAGTCGACCCCCCTGCCGTGAGACTGGGGGTCGCCGCCCCCTGAAATTTGAGGAGGCCCCTATCCGGAAATGCACAGAAAAAGGTGAGCAAGGAGGCCGACGAGACAGACGATCGTGCTGTCAAGGAAGCCCCAAGACTGGCAACGAGGCTCCTGGGAAATCTTATCAGGTCCTAATAAGAGACGTAGGACAGAGATTGAGAGGAGGCCCCCAGGACGAAATGCATGCCACCGAGACGGGCAGAAAGCCACCCAGGTTAGACAAGAAGGCTTCCGATGGGTGGCAGGATGTTCATAATTTAGAAAACGAGGCCCCCAAGATGGAAGAGGAGGCCCCTACAATAGAAAATAATGAATCATAGGAGATATTTCTCCGGACGCAAGAGGGAGCCCCAAGATGGGTAAGAAGGTCTCCACAGGAATGAGAGAAGGCCACTGAGACCAGCCAGATGAGGCCCATATTTTAGAAGATGAGAATCCTAGAAAAGAAGATTTGTGACTATGTGTTAACTGAAGTATATTAGTTGGTGAAGTCCGACAGTTTGCCAAAAAAAAACAGTGATAGTACGCGCAGGTGCAGCCTGCGGAGAGCTCAGGTCGCGGCCGACTGACCCTCTCGCTCCTCGCGCCGCGGGTTACATATCCGCCCTGAGTCAGAAGCACGAGCATGCCTACGTCACATCCGACGTCACCTCTGACCTTGACCTCTACGTGTTACACAATCCACAAGTGAATCACGCCATGACCAGTCGACACGTCATCACATTACACTATGACACAAAGGCACCCTGCTAAGAGGATAATGAGGCTCCAAACACAGGTGAGGAGGCTACCAAGACGTGAGAGGAGGCCCCTAATTTGACAAAGGAGTCACCTAGGAGAGGATAGGAGGCCCCAGAAATCACGAGAGTGCCAACAATTGGCACGCAGGCCCCCAGGATTGAAAAGGAGGCCCCCAGGATTGCAAAGGAGGCCAAAAGGATTGCAAAGGAGGCCCCAATACGGGAAGCGAGGCCCCAGAAAATGAGATGAGGCCTTAAGACGGAGGAGAAAACCAGTGGATATGAGATGAGGTTTCGGAGACGCAAAAGCAGGCCCAAAAATGGGTAAGGTTCCACCAAGATAGAAAATGATGATCCAGAAACGTGGCAGGAGGCACCTAATTCGGAAGAGGACGATACAGGATTGGAAATGAGACCCCATGATGACCAAGAGGCCCCTAAAACAGGAGAGAAAGACCATTAGGTAAGAGGGATGGCTCCCAGGCGAGAAAGAAGGCTCCACAAGACAGGTAAAAAGGTCCCCAGGAGATGACAAGGCAACTGGGATAGGACAGGGTGCTTGTAATTTGGAAGAGTAGGCACCTGGGAGAGAAGAGGAGTCCACCAGGAGATAAGAGGCCACACTTAAAATGGGCAAAGATCGAATCAAAACACAGAGCTGGAGGCCCCCAAGACGTGAGAGGAGGCCCCTAATTTGAAAAAGAAGGCCTCTAGAAGAGAAAAGGAGGTCCCTGCCGGACTGGAGAGGAGTCCTTCAAGACGGAGTAGGCGGTCTCCAGGGCCGAATGAGGCCCTGAAGACCGGAAGGAGTTCCCAGGAAATAAGAGCAGGCCCTTAAGATGGGAGTTGGTAGCAGGTATGGAACAAGGTGAGGTTTCCAAAATTGAAGATCCCCTCAAGACGGATAAGGCTTTGCCAGGACAAAGGAGGCCCACGAGGCGTGGTAGGAGGGCCCTAATTTGGCAGAGAATGCCTCTGGAGCATGAGAGGAAGCCCCATGTCATGCTAAGGGGCCCCAGGATGTAGGAGGAGGCCCTCCAAAACGGGAGAGGAGGGCCATTGAATATGTAGGAGGCTAGGACAAAAGAGGAGACATCCAAAACCGGTAAAGAGGCTCCAGGAAATGAGACGAGACCCCTAAGACGCGAGAAGAGGCATATAATTTGCAAGCAGAAGCCCCTTAGAAATGGTAGGAGTCGTGCCGGGGTACTTGAAAATCACGGTATGGGTCCAAAAAGATCCGGCCGGGGCCCCTGAAAATCACGCTGAGCCTGGGGGCAACAAAAAGTAACGCCCGGACCATGAAAATCATGCTAGGGGCACGACAGGTCGTACCGTTCCCAAACAGTCTCATTGGGACACAAATGAAGCCGGGGCAACGAAAAACAATCCGGACATGGATAATCACTCTGGGACCCCAACAATGGCGCCAAAAGCCTCCAAACTTATTGGACTCCCAAAAAGTGTCGTGGTCGCTAAAACTAGCTCTAGGGATCCAAGCAAATGACGTCGGGATACAAAACATTACATTGGACTACAAAAAAGTAGCGTCGCAGCCCTTCAAAATCACACTGGGGGCCCAAAAGATCGCGTCGGGCACCCAAAAGATACAGCTTCCCCAAAAATCAATTATCAACCGGAATGTCGCTCTGCGGCCTCACAAATCGGGTCAAAGCCCCCAAAAACCCGTTGGGCACCGAAAAAAAAATCGTGCATTGGCCCCCAAAAGTCGCGCTGGGCCCACCAAAATTCGCGTCGGTCCACCAAAATGAATGCAGGGGTCTCCAAATGAATACGGCAGACCCAGAAAACTCGCTACGAGGCCCGAAAATCTGCAACAGGAACTGCCAAGATCGCGTTGGGGTCACAGCTAAGTACGACGCGCCCCGCAAACTCGAACCGGTTCCCCAAATATCGCGCTCGGGACCCCAATTACCATCGGTAGTCCCAATAATTTGGTCTGGGCATGAAACATTCACGTCGGGGCTCCCAAAAATTGGCGTCTAGGGCCCCACATAAGCACAATGTGACACCACAAATCGCATCGGTATCCCCAAAAAATCAAGCCGGAGCCTTCCAAAATAAGGAGGGATTAAAAAAAGAATTGTCCGGGTCCGAAAAATGGCTCAGGAGTACCGGACGTATCATCAGATGCCTTCACAAATCGCGTACGGTCCCGAAAAGCATACCGGAGCTCGAAAAAATCGAGGTGAGATACAAAAACATGGCGCCAGGGGCTCGAAAAAATCAGACCGGGATTCGGACTTTAAAGAAAATTCAGAAGATATCCACAAAAATCGCGTTGAGCCCAGGAAACGGGCGTTGGGTACCCGGAACCACTCGCCTGGGCGCGATAAATCGCGCTGGGACCCAGAAAAATCGCACCGAAGCCCCAAAATTGTACTGGAGCCGCACAAATCTGCGTCAGAAGCCCCAAATATACACAGCGGGACCCTAAGAGCACAACGGGGGCCGAAAGTGCAACTGACCATCCAAAGCGCACAGTATCGCAAAAAGCGACAGGGCCTTAAAACATGCGTTGCAGCCCTAAATAAACATACCGGGAGCTCTAAAAATAATACACCGGAAGCTCTCAAGGCACACAGGGGCCATGCGACCGCACAAGGACCTGAAAAAGGTGCTGCAGCCGCAAAAAGCAACATGGTCCCAAAACGAACAAAAAGACCGAGCACTATATAAACACATCGGGATCTTTCAAAGCGCCCTGACACCTAAAAAATCGTCGGTGCACAAAAAAGCAACAACACCCTCCAAATACGTGTCTGCGACGCCACTGTCCGCAGCCCCGGTGAATCCCCGGGAGAAATACGCGGGAAACGCAGCCGTGAAGGCCGCTGATTACAGCTGAACAATGCACGAGCAGTAGACCAGAAGCCGTCACAGTCGGGGAGAGCGAGCGACGCGTCGCCGCGCTCGCTCGGACCGCACCACTGCGGCTGTGGCAGTGTCATCTCAACCTGCCCGCCCAGACAAATGACGCTCACGAAATACTACTCAGTGTGCGCAGCGGCACAAGCTGACGTGCCGAAAAAGCACGTAGTTCTCAAACCACGCACCTTTGCACGAAGCCGGATTCACATCTACGGAATGTAGATGTGCTAGGGAGCATGCTCGGGTGAGGGATGGCAGAGCTGATGTCGATATTGATTTGGTACGCTCGAGGCGTGCCGTTCCTGGTCACGTGCGTGCGGCCAGTGGCCAGTCAATGCGACAAGTAGGTTAATAGCTCACGTCGCTATCAACGATTGTCAGAACGCCAGACTGTCCGCACCTGCGGACAGTCTGGCGTCCACTCCACTGCCGGCCCACCTGCGACACACGAGCGCCTTCGTCATGGACAGCCCTATGAATATCACCACTCCCCGTACTGTAGAGGGGCTCGCTAATGATCTGACAGGTACAAATCAGGTCTGCTCAGAAACGGAGAAGTAAATGACGTCACCCATCATTACCGGAAAAACGTTAGAGTCTCAACTTCGTTCATTATCAAAGTAAATGCATACTACCTGGAAATACAATGTCAAATATATACATATGTATATATATATATATATATATATATATATATATATGTATATGTATATATATGTATGTATATGGGATACATAGATATATATATATATATATATATATATATATATATATATATATATATATATATATATATATATATATATATATATATATATATATATATATATATATATATATATATATATATATATATATATATATATATATATATATACATACATGTACAGCTATGGGTGTAGCCACTGTTTTGAAATTGGTGTGGGGGGGCAAACCAGGGATGCGGGAAGTTTGGGCAAGAGAGAGAGATGTAACCTCTTCCCCACCAACAAAAAATCCCCAGATTTCAGGCACTTCATTTTCAAGATCTGGATTTCAGATTTATCGTTGCTAAATGTAAATTGGGGAATATTCCCCTAAATTAGCAAGTATCACTGCTTATAGCAGCCTCTGTACACCTAACTTTGTGCCGAATGTGCTGGTCCCAATTTCCCCATTATCATACAGCAATGCAATTACGTTAAACACTACCCTCCAGGGCACTGAGGGGTGAAGAGGATCTCGTGAGAGTCAGAGAGGACTGGACTGGGATTCTTCTGAGACTGAGAGTGACCCGTAATTGATGAACAAAGTGCCCCGAGAAATTAAAAAAGTCACTGTTGGCTGGCGATGATGGGAAGAATACTGAGGGTCAGCCTCAGAGCTATGGAATGTTCTTGAAACAACAAGAGCTATCGGTAACCAAGAAGGGCCCCTAGCAGCTTGAGAGGGTTCTTGAGGGCTAACAAAGCCCCCCCCCCCGAGAGCTATGGAGCGTCCCTAAGGCTAGCAATGGTTGTGAGAATACTGAGGGCCAGTGTCAGAGCTAGAAAGCCCCTGGATCTAGAAAGACTGTCAAGGACTGGAAAGGACCCCTAACAGTTGGGGAGGACCTCTGATGATTTAAAATAATCACTGAGCGCTAGGGAGTACTGAACTGGGATGTCCAAGAGACTTAGAGGCTTTGAAGGGTTCCCTATGAGAAGAACAGGGCTCCCTGAGATCCAAAGATAGTCCCTAAGGGCTAGCGAAGGTTGTGGGAATACTGAGGGCCGGTTTAAGAGCTATAATGTCATTGCTAGTTAAAAAGACTGTCGAGGCCAGCGGAGGTCCCCTGAGAGCTAGACCGAACCGGACTGTGATGCTACTGAGGCTTGGAAGGAACACTGAGTGATGAACACAGCCACCAAATAGCTAAGGTGAGTTCCGAGAGCTGGTGATGTTTGCTAGAAATGATGAGGCCTGTCACGGAGCCGCAGGATTTTCCTGAAAGATAGGCAGATTTTTTAGGTCTGGGAATGGTCTTTGGGAGTTGGAGAGGGCTCCTGATGGATGAATAGGTCCCCTGAAAGCCAGAGAGGACTGGACTAGGATGTCCCTGAGCTTCAGGATGGGTACCTGAGGGACCCGGGCCACCTGAAAGCTAAGTGAGTCCTTGACAATTGGCGATGGGTGCGAGGAATACTGAGGGCCAGCCTCAGCGACAAGACATCCTTGAGAGCCATAAATGCTACCAAGGACTGGGATGGTCTCCCACCGCCACCTCAGCGGCGGCGGCCGCCACAACCGCCACAGCCATCCTGGCGGTGACAACCGCCCAAGCGGCCACAGCTGTCTCAGTGGCCTGACCACAGCTGCTCCAGCAGCTACGGTCACTTCAGCGATGGCGAAGCAAACAACCCAGCGATAGCTGTGATGACAGCCGCTCCAGTAGCGTCAGTTGCTTCGCCTTGGGTGACACCGGTTAAGCAGAAAGAAATAAAAAATAATTTATGGGATGCTGTGCGTTGGTCATAGCTGGTCAGGCATGTTGCTACTCCTTCCCCTGTCCCGAAATGTTGCACTTATTTTCCCCCACTAGTATTCACGCTCCATTTTGAGAAAGTATGACGCTGTTGAAAAGAAGCAACAGTCTGGTCCCAACCAGTGGCGCAGCCAGGGTGGGGGATCCCGGCCGGGATCCACACGGGATCCCGGCCGCCTTTGCAACCAAAAACGCACGAGATCAAACAAGACATATTGAGATTTCTACTACGCAAAACCCTAAATGTTCGGTGTGCGAAAGCTTGACCTATTTCATTACATTTTTTGGTAGGCTCCCCATTAGGGAAATCCTGGCTGCGGCACTCGGCTCCACCCTTATCACGAGCACCCTCCCTATTAAACTATGTCTGCAAGTAGCGGATAACAGAGACGCAGTTGTGTTCATGGAGATGATCGCTGGTATTGTAAGACGGCTTACATTTTTATACGGAGTTTCATGCGGTTTCCATGCGGCCCGACTACACGAGAAATCCAGCCGCCGCGACCGGAAACCCGTGGCAGGTGCGGATAAATTTGTGAAAAGCCAGCGCACACACGAAGCCTACTCGTCGCCGAAACGCCCTCGGGTCAACATGCAGTCACTTCGTGCCGGTGCACAACAGCAAACAGTGACTTCCGCCTAGCTACGGGGTATCAGCCTGATCCAGTAACCTGGAAGCAGCAGCCGCTCTGGACAGCCGGAAACCGCCAACCGCCAATCAGCGGCCGGCAGTCACCAGTCACCAGTCACCAGTCACCAGCGTCACCAGCCGGCACCATCAGCCACCAGCCAGGCCACGGGGCACAAAGAACCTGACGTGCGTTGTCTGATAACAGGGGCGGGCCATTTATAAGCGCGACCCCGGGGGAAGCCGAGACACATCACCCAAGGCAGTCGTCGGAGACACACCACCCGAGGAAGCCGCCGCAGGTGGACCACCCGAGGCAGCCGCCGGAGGCGGACCACCCAAGGCAGTCGCCGGAGGAGAGAACATTTAACGGAATCGTTCGGGAGTCGCTCGCAAGCTAAGTGGAATGATTGTGGTGAAACGGTGAACTTCGCTCGCGTTCGATCGACACGGTCACCCCTGCCAGACAGCGAGAACGAAGCTGACAGCGCGGCATGTGAGTGAACTGGAGCAAGGAGTGGCAATGTATCCCGTGAACCATCATGCCAAAAAATGTGACCCGTCCGTCACCGGTCGTTTTGCATATGTGATGGCCCCAGCCAGCGGTGGGATATGGGTAGCCGTCTGCCCCGGGAAGGGTAAAAATGGAGGAGCGAATTGTGGCAAATAAGGTTCTTATGGAGCATAGTTTTCAGGGTTGGTGGGGGGATACCTGAATGTTATATCGTTTAGACATGCATGGTGTTTAAGGTTGGTGTGGATGATACACGAATGTTTTACTATACATGAATGCTTATACTCTGAATGGAAGGAAAAGAATACATAACCACGCACACACAAAACTGATTAGAGTTTAAGTGACTGAGGAACCACTGGTTCCGGGAAGACGTTAGTGAAGAGGGCATTTCTTCTGGCTCACTGCAGTCAAATAAACCCCCTTCTTTCCATGGGAGAATGAAAGTAACGTAGATCCGCTGGGACCCCACGTTACTCAGCGGATAAGATGTGCAAACAGACAAGGTGGGAATACCTCTTTCCCCACTGTCGCCCTGCCCTTCTGTTCTCCATCTTTCTCTCTTTCTCTCTCTTTTTCTCTCTCTCTCTCTCTCCTTTTCTCTCTCTCTCTCTCTCTCTCTCTCTCTCTCTCTCTCTCTCTCTCTCTCTCTCTCTCTCTCTCTCTCTCTCTCTCTCTCTCTCTCTCTCTCTCTCCCCCTCTCTCTCGCTCGCCCCAGAATCAAACGTCAACACCTGTTTCCCTTCAAACAGGCAGCTTCGCCGGTGCCGTCGGGTCAAGGGTTGATTAACCCTTGTGGGGGAAACAGACTTGTATCGTTAACCCGAATAGTCAGTAGTGAACGGGAGTATCGCATGACATGGACATTTGTTTATCAGAGATCTCCCATTCCAGTGCGTTTACCTGCAAAGACATTGTAATTTGCATCATATTCCACCAGACAATGGGTTTGGTTCCGGCGGGTTTATGAGGGTCTTAATGTCAACCTTGACTGAACGTACAAGAGTAACCGCACAAGATTCGTTCATGCTACATGTCGAGTAACTTAGAATAAATACGGGTGTGTAAGCAGCACAGTGTTCTTTACGCTCGTGTTTCCTAGTTGGCAAACTTAAACGGTAGAAAAAATGTGGAATAACTCAGACGCACAATTTCGTTTTAGATTACACTAAACCGTTGCCACTGAGAAAATGTCCACACCGAAACTGAAATAGCGGATGTTACACAGGCCAAGCATTTATCGAGAATGAAATAGCAACCAGGTGTTAAATGACGTGCAGCCCTTCCATACTCACTCAGCTTTGAGTCACGAACATTCATCCTCCCATGCTCACTAAACTTCCGGGCACTTCCAACGTAGAGACCAGCGCAACGTGACAGTGCAGGCAATTATTCACATCAGGGTAAGCTTTAAACGGGCCTGGAAAAAGCGAATTACAGTGGTCAGGTCATCATTCTTCCTTCACGCAGAAAAGTATCACGGGTTCCATTACAGGCGGCGACCCGCTTGGTCTCATGGGAGCGAAGAATAAACCCGGGTCAAGGGCAGCTAAATGATTGGGGGGAGGGGGCACACTACACGACTTGAGCCGACTTTTCCTGGGTCAGGAAACAGGGAGAAGGGCTTTCGTCCAGAAACATATCAGGCACTAATCGAGCGTCACTGTGGAGGAGGAAGAGGACTGGGTCGTCCCAGCATAGAAGAATTCTCTCTCTCTCTCTCTCTCTCTCTCTCTCTCTCTCTCTCTCTCTCTCTCTCTCTCTCTCTCTCACTCTCTCTCGCTCTCTCTACCTCGCTCTCCACTCACACGCCAAACACCTGCTCCCCAAATCAACGTGCCGCCCGGCCGAAGGCGTCGAGTCGAGGGTTCTTGACCTTGGAAGTGCTGCGGCAAATACTTTCCGGGCACTGGGTCACTAAACCATCGCACCACGCGTCTACGAGACTTCCACCTGCTTTAAATGGTGCGGGTAATAGTACCGAACAACTGAACCCAGGAAGCTGATTACATATGGAACCGGGGATAACATTTAGAAAGGAATGAATGGACTTGAGACTCAAGTTAATTATAGAGGACCCTGTGGTCCGTGGTGTGCGTTTTATGTCACGCCGAGATATGCTGGAGACCAAACTCGTACAAGTAAATTGTTGTAGGGGGAAATGTCACAAAGCAGTCACGATGGGAAATAACGTTAACGTGAAATCGCTGGAAACTCGCCCTCAAGCTTTGTACTTATCAGCGCATGTATTACCCTTGAATGCCGCGGGCCTGGTAAACACTCGGAGGTCCAAAAGTACTTAAGTTGATGTAGTTGAGGAACGAACCATTAACCACTGACCATTAAGTGGCCAAACGTACTAGGTGCGAATGAGGGATTTAGCAGGGAATTAATTCCGGGTTCGTCCGTTACTTAATGTAAAGCTAGCCGGCAAGACAGGACAGGACGAACCTGACTACCGTCTGTGACGGAAACACGTGAGACGACTTACGCAATTAGCGAGGAGACGGCCTGCAAGCCGCCCTTCCACGGGCGATAACTTCCATGGGCCCAAACGTGAGCCTCCGCCCTCTTCTCTTCGGAGGAGACGGAGGAGGGCTGATAGAAGACGGGGAACATGACGAAACACTGTTGGTTGAACCCCTGGGAAAGCGTGCCGGAAAGACTGGATATTCACAAGGCAGCTGGTTCACTTGAGAAATTATAGGCCGCAAAAACCCTCCGGCCTGGTGATCCCAGAGCGCGGAAGGGCATCCCGAGGGTGGTCAGATCCGACGGGATCCTTGGGTAAGCTCGCAGGCAGCGGCACCCAATTTTGGGTCGGGATGAATCTGTGCGCACAGTTTAGGTAACCGCCAAAAACGGCCAGGTTGGTATTCCTTCCCCGTCTCAGCTATTCCCGTAGGCCTGGGCCTCTCGATTACGGCACAGACAGGGGAGATGAAGTTTGGCGTTCCGTAAGCCCCCAAGGATAGGACAGGCAGGGGATTTGAGGGTCTCCCGACCATGACCCCGGGCAGGATAGGTTAGAAAGACGATAGGGGGCCATCCCGACCGATTTGTGGCCCAGGACCACCTGTGGGGGTGCCTGCCGATTGCAAGTTAGAGCATTGCAAGTCCTGGCAAGGCATTTGACTCATTTAAGTGTACGTATGTCGGCCATTATTACTCAAGCCCAGCATAAGACCATCAGAAACTAACGGAATATCGCAGCCCAGTGTCATCGAGCCTTGAAGGCAGTAAAGTAATAGTATATCATTCCCAACTAACAGTGTCGCGTCAGCCGGTCGCAGTTGTGGACCTAAGCACGGGTAATTAACATTTAACTTTGGGCTAGAAAGCCCTAAGCAACGGTCAGAGAAAGTAAGACTTGCTGAATGCGCACATACCACTGGAAGGGAAATTCGAGGGCCAAACATTTACCTTTGTCATTAATGGAGCGAACGTTCAGAATGAAAGGGAATGCATGTGAGTGTGCATGAACTAGCTAAGGGTACTTAAGGACCAGTGGGGGCTGTTTGGGGCCCGATGTGTGCATGCAGCTGTCAGAAACCCATCGTTGTCAAAATTTGACCCAGGATAATTACCTAGGCCCTCAATTTGCCAGTCCGGTGACCCGTGGGAGCATGCAAATGGATGACATGGAGGGAAACAAGCGGGGACTTTAACACTTAAGAGGGCCCCGAAGCTGGACGAGGCCCGGTGACGGACGCATTTCCAACTCCAATGTCCGTCCATTACTCTTATGACCCCCCCCCCCTCCTAGGTCTCTCCAACCATGCGGCTCCTCTATCCCTGGCGCTACGACCAAGCCAGGCTCACTCACGGATGGAAGTCGTGAAGTAAGAAGATTTGCCTCGCTATATAAATATGTGTTAGGATAACGAGTTACGGGGCGCCGACAAGATGACAATACGACGAAGACAAGATGATATGGCACGCTCAGACAGCATCTACTACAGCGAGGACTCGCGGGTCACCGCTCGCTGTGGGCCGCCCCGGTTAGGGGCCGGCGGCACGCCGGAAGCGGGATCGGCGCGGGCCAGGGGAGCCGCCCGGCGCCCGTGAGCGTAGTAAAACATGGCCGCCGGCCGGCGGCCGCGCGGAAACACCTGTCCAAGGTCGCTTGGACGTCAACACCACCGTAGTGGAGCGAAGACTACTACTACAACTCAGACTCGAGACGACTGCAAGACAGACCAACCACTCCAAACTCTAACTGAGACTAAACTGACACCCAGACCAACCACAAACCCCCTTACCAACCCCTCCCCCATCCATCCCCCCACACCGACCCCGCCCCCGACCTCGCCACCCTACAGTATTTTTACTTAGGCTATTCAAAATCCATTCCTTACATAGATATGTGCTAACGTCCCTTTATTTTCCGTAATCGATTTTCAGTTCTTGGTTGTTATCGGCAGCTAAATAGTATATTTATATTTATGGTCTTTACCGGATTGTATGCGCAAAAATCCCACCTAGTGACAATTCCTCAGAGGCCCTGCTGCCCTCTGGTAACATGGAAACCGAAAATATTGGATGATGGGCTTTGTTGCAGTAGATGTGGACTTACATGTGCCTTTCCCATGTTTTTTTTCTTCTGTTTTACGGGGACACATCGATACAACTAGAACCAGGAATGGATGCAGGGAGTGGTACTGGGGCATGTGCCCCCCCCCAAATGTAAGTTGGCATCCATTCAGCCGGGAAACGGCTCTCCTCCCAGAAGGTTCGAGTGCACCCTTCAAATTTATTTTTCAGCCTGTGGCTCTCCTCCGAGAGAAAATGGCGTCCTCTTGGAAGGAAAGGCGCCCCTCTGGTAAAGCCAGTGCGCCGCTCTCCCACTCGATTTTTGTCAGCCAGAGACGACCCTCCCGGTACTTTCAGTGCCCCCCCAAAATGGCGTTCCTCTGAGCACCCCCCCCCCCCCACACCCACTACAACTCTTGGATCCAATCCTGATTTCAACATTGTTCTCTCGCGGTTATGAACTCAGGCTGGTTATAGAATCGCAAGCAATTACGTATGGCTTCTCCTGCATACTTGATAACCTCCATTGAACCAGTAAGAAGAAAGCGGACTACCTGTAACAATAGTTTGTATATGTATTATATAAAATATACTATGCATACAAGATATATTATGTATGTATTGTATTATATGTCCGGACCAGTAATGTGGCAGAATAAATTAAACGTCAACAATGAGACGTCGTACGAGCAAGTTCTGACGGATTTCTCGGGGAAGCTATTAGTCAAATAAGATACGAGTACCTGCTATCACAATCAGAGACGCAGTCAAGGTGTACGCCCCCCATTACAACGAAAAATACACAAATTAAAAAGAGAACATTTAAGATTTTTCACCACGCAGAACCCAAAATTTTCGGCGCGTTTGGCGGCTTTTATTTTTTCGTCGGTCCCCCCTAGAAAAGTCCTGGCTGCGCTACTGATCACAATAGCTGCAAACAAAATTAGGTATGCTACTCCTATTGCATTATCACAATCGGACGTTCGGCACCTTCAAAATTATTTCAATTTCTCAACTTTCTAATACCGTACGGCAAGCCACGTCGAATGATGCCCATCTGATGCAAGTTGCGGCCATAGCAACGAAACGGGAGAATTTCGAGAAAAAATATACTTTGGCCCCGAGGTTTCACCTTGACATGTCCCGGTTTGAAGCGTTGCTGAAGAGTTGACCACGGGCTATCGCTTGATATCAAATTTCGGAAGCTTCGGGTGGAAACGAAGAAACGAGAGGCGACCGAAGAAAGTGTTCGGCTTTTGACCTTGAAAATTGATTTGATTTCTGAATATCCCGCTAGAGTACCTCACGGCCCGTCGAATGACGCCCACTTTATGGAAATCGAAGCTCTAGCGACGAAGCCCGAGGGCTTCGAATAATTCAAAATAACATTTGACCTTGAGGTTTGACAATGACATGTCCCAATTTGAAATGCTACTCTAGGTTCATCACAGGCAATTACTCGATACCTGATGTGGTTAGGTTTGGGAGTAGAACAAATATGAGGAAACAGAAGAAATCGGCTTGAGCTTTGTTATTTGAAATTAGTTCGATTTCTGAACTTCCTGATGTCGCACAACACGCCACGTCGAGTGACACCCACTTGATGCAAATTGAAACTATAACGACGAAACGCGAGGACTTCGAACATTTTTAATTAAACTTTAACCTTGAGATTTGACCTTTGCATGTCCAGGTTTTAAATGTTACTCGAGGATTCACCGAGGGCTATCGCTCGATAGTGGATCTGGGTAGGCTTGGACGAAAACGAAGAAAAAATGCGAGGCGACCAGAGAAATCAGTTGGACCTTTGGCCTTCGAAATTATTTCGATTTCTCAACTTTCTGATACTGCAAAACAAGTCACGTCGAATTATCCACATTTCATGCAACTGGAAGCACGGCGATCAAACAAGAGGCCATACAAAAACTCAAATGCATCTTTGACCTTGATATTTGACCTAGACATGTTCCCGTTTGAAATGCTGTTCCAGGGTTGACCACGGGCTGTCGCTGATACAAGATTTGGGTAGCTTTGGGTGGAAACGAAGAAATGCGAGGCGACGGAAGTAATGCGTTTAACCTCTGACCTAAATTCATTTGATTTCCGTAGTCCGCGAAAGTACCCCATGGGAAGTCGAATGATGCCGACTTTATGGAAATTGAAGTCATAGCAACGAAGCGCGAATAAGACCCTTGGGTTCTTTTACGACGCATTCAACCGCTGGGTTATATAGCGTCGCCAACCTCTCACGCCGATTGGTCGCGGGTGGACTCGGTAAATTCCGTCGGTTGTGAGATTCGAACCCACAATCTTGCGATCAAGAGTCCGACGCTCTACCAACTGAGCTACCGCGGCCCCAAACGAAGCGCGAGGACTTCGAAAAATTCGACCTTGAGGTCTGACATCGACATATCCCAGTCCGAAAGGTTACTCAAGGTTTCACCAGGGGCAATCTCTTGATACCAGATTTGGGTAGGTTTGGGCCGAAAGGAAAAATTGCAAGGCGACCAAAGAAATTGGTTTGACCTGACCTGGAAAATTCATTCGAGTGCTCAACATTCTGACACCGCACAACAGACCACGTCGTATGGCATCCATTTGATGGAAATTAAAGCGATAGCAACCGAACGCGAGGCCATCGAATAACTCCAGCTAACCTTACCTTGACATGTCCCGGTCCGAAATATTGCCGGCTTGAAATGCGAACATACCCGTCGTTGGACGCGAATATGGATACGAATACGTATCTGGCTAACTCCACGGTCTGACGCGGCCCCTGCCGCAGAGGACGGTCACGTCCACACTCCGCACGGCCCGGCATCCGGTGGCGTGCCGGCCGAAGCTGACCAACAGCGGCGTAAGTGCAGCACTTGACCGTCGCGTGACCGGAGGTGGCACGCCGACAGGTGCGCCGAGCGCCGGCCGGCGTGACAGCGGCGCGATCCGACGTTCCCGAGTCAGAACCAGGATTCCATTAGTGGGCTATCCCATCTGGCAACTGGCAGGCAACCCCTCGAGCTTTGAAAGTGAATACTTGTGCTCAGGCGTATCCACCAGGTTTATCGTTGGCATATCGGGAACGCAATTATTATGCATGTTCAATGACGAATTAATTGCATTAGGTGCCATGCCTGCAGCGAAGTCCCGGTCTCAACTCGACGTATATCATGCCATGATACACGGAACACTTGTAATGTCCGTGCCATTTTCAGAAACCGTTGTGTGTGATGCAGCGCCGATGATGACTTGCGGACATTTTTACAATCGAACGGACAGCTAATTAAAATTCGCGATTCACCAAACCGGTGTATGTGCGAGAGAAGCTGTGTCAGGAAAACAAAATACACACAGAGAAAAGCTCCTATTATGCATTTTTTATTAGTTTTAACATAACGGGGTATAATCCACCCGTGCTTTTATCATTGCTGAAGGCAGTTCTGGTCACAACAGATGACGCACGAATGAACGTAATCAAGCCGGAATAAATTTTAACTTGTTTCTTCACAACCGCCTACCGAAGCCATGCCAAACGTTTTATGTTTTAACACAGCAGTCTTCCGATCACAAGTACCTGCCGGTATCCTTCGACAGCTGCGTAACAAATGGGCCGTGAACATTATTCCATCGCCTGACCAATGTCATCGAGACTGTCCACCAGTGGCTCCGAATCCTAACATGAAAACAATGCATAGGCCACACCAATTAAAGCTACGATTCGTAGTCCTCCACGATCAACACCAGTTCATGCACCATCGATTCTCTAGCGTCATACGCACCACGAAAAGCTCTACCACGGGCCCGTTTTCGGATTGAGCCCAATCGACTACGAACAATCCAACGACAGCGTAGTTCTCTGACGCCCACGAGCGCCACGGGAGCCAAAACAGCGCAGAGTTGTACGCAGTGGTCGCAGTGCTGCGACATCGGCCCTGACGCCACTGGCCACACCCACTCACGCCGTGCACCGAGGCAGTACGGCCAGCCCAGCCGGGCCGGCCCACTGCCCGGCTCACTGTCGAGGGGCGTCCGCACAGCATCCAGCCTGGCACCACCGGCCCGGCCGGCCGTGTCGTGCGGCTGGAGAACGGCCGCGGTGACCTCGCGCCGCTCCCCTTGTGGCTGTGACGGCTACATGTCCGCGGCGGCGTCCGGACGGCTTCAGTGGCCCCGACAGCCTTAGTGGTTCCGGAAGGCCAAGCCCGAGTCGGGCTGGAAGCTGACGGGCCTCTTCATGGCGGACGCCTTGGACGAGAAGCGATGCGACAGTCTGTGCCTCGTCTCCCGCCGCCTCTGTCGGAGGAGAGTCGTTAGTGGCAGAGGATTCCGAGCTAATAAGCTCAGTCATGCTCTCCGTCCGTGACACTGCCAAATTTACATCTGGTTCATATTAAGATGTGCGAAGTCATACGAGACTGCATCTTAGCTCCCATTGTTTCTTCATAATAATAACATTTGGTGCCTGGCGCCAACGGCTCTTCTGCACAAGCGGATTTCTGGTTATTGGTTCCTCCAGGATGTTTTGCAAGAACCAATCGTCGAATCATATTGCTACAATTTTTTTCGCATCCAGCGTCGGTTTCCTTGAGTATATTGCTGCTCGAACCTGGGAAATTCGAATAACTTTGACCACACTAGTGCCTATAAATTTACTTTCAATCAGATAACTCGGCAAGACCTGACCACAACCTGCGTTGATCCAGTTCTTCAACGGGGCAGACACGTTGTGCCGTGGGGAGTCAAGCTATTGGTAAGCCCAACTTGTGCAGGGCCGAGCTAATAGGGAGCCGAGCTAGTGGGGCGTAGAACTAGTGGGGAGCCGACAGGGAGCCGAGCTAGCTGGGAGCCGAGCTAGTGCGGAGTCCAGCTAGTGGGGAGCCGAGCTAGTGGGGAGCCGAGCTAATGGGGAGCCGAGCTAGTGAGGAGCCGAGCTAGTAGGGAGCCAAGCTAGTGCAGAGCCGAGCTAGTGGGAAGCCGAGCTCGTGGGGAGGCGAGCTAGTAGGGAGCCGAGCTAGTGCGGAGCCCGG
Source organism: Ashinkailepas kermadecensis (assembly GCA_034440615.1). NCBI lineage: Eukaryota > Metazoa > Arthropoda > Thecostraca > Neolepadidae > Ashinkailepas > Ashinkailepas kermadecensis. The sequence goes on from JAOTOM010004940.1 coordinate 169,852, forward strand.
CTAGTGGGGAGCCGAGCTAGTGGGCGGTCGAGCTAGTGGGGAACCGAGCTAGTGGGAAGCCGAGCTAGTGGGGAGCCGAGCTAGTGGGGAGCCGAGCTAGTGGGGAGCCGAACTAGTAGGGAGCCGAGCTAGTGCGGAGCCCGGCTAGTGTGGAGCCGAGCTAGTGGGGATCCGAGCTAATGGGGAGCCCAGTCAGTGGGGAGCCGAGCTAGTGGGGCGTCGGACTGGTGGGGAGCCAACAAGGCGCCGAGCTAGTTGGGAGCCGACAGGGAACCGTGCTAGTGGGGAGCCGGCGGGGGCACGACAGACTGGTTCCGTAATCCATGCCGCTAGCCACAAGGCGACTGGACCAACGTCCGTGTTCACGTCAGCAGCTCCAGTCGACCACCAATGCAGCCTACGTGCCTGACATCAATGCACATATATATTCGCAATGCCAATGCCCCAACATGCAACAGGCATGCTGCATCGGAGAACCTGCTTACGATGACTACGCTTCACCGGTAAGGGTTTGCAAAACCGCGTCACTAATGCCACCAGCATACACCAGCACTGCGGTGAGGTGAAATAATCGCACATGTCTATCCGCATAATAAATATATAATAAATAAATGCACATATCTATCCGCAATGCCAATGCCCCAACATGCAACGGGCACGCTGCATCGGAGGACCTGCTTACGATGACTACGCTTCACCAGTATCGGTTTACAAAACCGCGCCACGAATGCCACCAGCACACACCAGCACTGCGGCGAGGTGAAATCATCGGGGCCAATAAACATCGCAAGGTCATCTATTGCTGTGTCAGCCTCACACCTGAAGAGGTCTGCTGGAAATATATCCAGTTGGAGAGTGAGGGGATGCACCTGGTCGTATTGTGGATCGCGCCGCTACAATCATATCACAGATAAAACGGATAACTACCACGGAGAAGCAACAACGCCTGCCCTCACCAGTGATGCAACACGTGAATGACAACATTCGCAAGCGGTTAAAATCTGGTGGAAAGTAATGAATTAGAGTTTCTGCTGTCAGGTCTTACACAATGTCCTAACCAGCGGCATAACCATTGACCTGGTTACTGACCTCCAGGGATGCTATATTAACACGCGCCCTGGAGGGCCTCTGAAAATTACGCGCAATGGAGGGGGGCTGATTCTGATTAGAGGGAGTATGGGGGACCCTCCCTCCTCCACCCGAGACAGGGTATGGGGATCTGACCATAAAGTCATAAAGTATTAAGGCTTAATAAGAGCCACAGGGGCCCATCTGGGTTAAGCCTAACTAGAAAAGGTACTAGAAATGTACATACTCTCACCCCAATCAATCCCTTATCCAAAGTTCCTAGGAAGCTATATACCCCAGCCTATCTAGCACCACTCACTTGCTACCGCATAACACCCTCAACAATCACAAGCTCCTCCCATCATACCCATCGTGCCACCATAGACAATCTCATCAGCATCACATCCCGAAGGAAGGTGCCGAATCCACTGCTAGGCACACCCCACACAAATTCATAAAGCGTTCAGACTTAATAAGAGACTCACTTGCTATTGCATAATACACTCAACAATTACAAACTCCTCCCATCATACCCATTGTGCTACTATAGACAATCTCATCAGTATCACATCCCGAAGGAAGGTGCTGAATCCACTGCTAGGTACACCCTATATAAAGTTATAAAGCGTTTAGACTTAATAAGAGACTCACTTGCTATTGCATAACACACTCAACAATTTCAAACTCCTCCCAACTTCCAACTCCTCCCTGTCGATCAACCCTCCCTGGAATACAGAAAAACAAGCCCCCTATTCTTATGATTGTCTATGCCGTTTTTAAAGATGTTCAGTGTGTTTTACTTTACTTGAGCAATAGCGGTTCCTGGCAGCTGCAGCCTTTGTGAGCGAGACACTGGAACACAGTCTGGAGCTGGTTCCAGTGTTCTACTACCCTGTTGGTGAACCAGAATGACTGAGAGGAACAGAGATGCATTATTGAACTGCTTAGTGTGTGTAAACCGAACACTCATATCCTTAGAACGGAGGGGACGAGTGGCCTAGGGGTAAGATGCTCGTCTCACAATCGAAAGATTGTGGGATCGAGTCTCACCTGCCGCTACTCTTCGCCCGCGACCAATCGGCGTGAGAGATTGGCGACGCTATATGACTGAACGGTCGACGTGTCGTAAAACCAATAACCAACCAACCTTAGAACGGACCAATCAATTTCAGATCTTGAACACATTCGGCTAATTCATTATAGAATATGGGGGTAAGCTCTTTTTTCTCGTTCCGAGGTGATTACACAGGTAATTAACCACATCAATGGAATCGTTTCATAAAAACTATGCCGGCATTCTCGGAAGTATGCTCCAGATAGTGCAGACACTGAGTGAGAAGAATAGCCTACTGTTTCTCACATTGGTAATATAACGAATTGCGAACACAATGGTATTTCTATGTTTACTATAAGTCTTGGATCTGATCACGCTGCGAACAAGGACGGATCCAGCATGTGGGTTTTGTGTGGTGAAATTTTGGGTGGTGAATCGATGCCCTCCACGGTCGCATCGATAAAATCCTCTGCTTTTGGAGAGTAGGAGGGGGGAGGGTGGGTGGGTGGGAGGGTATGGGCGGACTGGCCCCGTGTTCACGTGGCCGGTACAGCTGGATAGCCGGCCGCCGGTACAGCTGGACAGCCGGCCGCCGGTACAGCTGGCCAGCCGCCCGCTGGTACAGCTGGCCAGCCGCCCGCCGGTACAGCTGGACAGCCGCCCGCCGGTACAGCTGGCCAGCCGCCCGCTGGTACAGCAGGCCAGCCGCCCGCCGGTACAGCTGGCCAGCCGCCCGCTGGTACAGCTGGCCAGCCAGCCGCCCGCCGGTACAGCTGGCCAGCCGCCCGCCGGTACAGCTGGACAGCCGCCCACCGGTACAGCTGGCCAGCCGCCCGCCGGTACAGCTGGCCAGCCAACCACCCGCCGGTACAGCTGGCCAGCCAACCACCCGCCGGTACAGCTGGCCAGCCAACCACCCGCCGGTACAGCTGGCCAGCCGCCCGCCGGTACAGCTGGACGGCCAGCCGCCCGCCGGTACAGCTGGACAGCCAGCTGCGAACCAGCCGGTAATGTTCCACATCGACCGCCACTGCTTGCTGCGCTTAGGAGGTGAGCAACAGCCAACAGCCAGCCTTCGAAAGGAAACATTTTGTCGCGCCATCTTCGAACCAGACAACCAGGAAGCTAATTGCTGCACAACCGGTAACAATGTTTACGTTCTACTCATCCGTAGAAGACACTGCTATCTGCAAGGCAAACTGCTACAGTGCATCGACCACATGCACTGCGAACCAGTGCCGGAGCTGTCGGGGTACTCAGAGCACTCATGGCAAACGGTCGGCCAGTACGGCGACGGCTACCACGTCATCTACGTCAAAAGTGGCAGTGCCACATCCGTCAGAGCCGTCCGAGTCACAGCATGTGTGTCACATTCTCCCGAACATTTCCGCTGTCGCATTCCCCACCCGATTCTGAGTTGGAACACATCCGTGCGTGAGCTGGTATGTGTTGCAGTGTTCCAGCTCGAAAATGTTCCACCTGGGACTTTGGTAATATCCTTGTTTGCTGCCACAAACAATCCAGAGTGCAAAGCAACGCAGAACAACAACACCAGCTGCGATTGAATGTCCATTATCTAATGAGAGGTTCCCGAATGTACAATACAAGGGCCCTAGGTGCTGTGTGTGTTGCCCTAAGTGTGCTTGACAAACGTAACAATCCACTGCATTGGACTCACGGCGATATGGTGGATTCCACGGGGTCGCAGCTCCTCCACAAACACTCGCAACGATGGGGAAAATTCAGCACCACGGATATTTTCTGCCGACTCAAAGCATATATTCGTTCACAAGAATTAGAGATGCAATGGGATGAGACAAGTCTGCCTTCAAAATGCAAGTCAGATGTGTTTGCACGGACCCACGTGGATAACACAGGAGTTACCGTTGGATCCAAAGCGGACGCAAAACAAATCACGCACCCGATGACGATAACCGGTGGCATGAACAACTTTGCCTGCCGTTGTAAAGTTCATCTATTTTTAATCATTACTGAATCCTGTAATGCATGGACAAATACCAACCTCTATCAGCATCGCGTTTTTGTTAGATACGTGACATTCTGTTAAACGGGCGCTGAGAGGTCCGTTTTTGTTAGATACGTGACATTCTGTTAAATGGGCGCTGAGAGGTCCGTTTTTGTTAGATACGTGACATTCTGTTAAATGGGCGCTGAGAGGAAGGAAGGAAACACGCGCCGAGAGGAAACCTGTCGCAAGAAAACACTCAGCACTTCCGTGCAAATGGCGGGTCGCCATCAGCCGCTGGGAACAAGTAAGACAAGGAGGAGGACCTCATAGAAGTATTCAAGGTGTTGGTCTCATGGCTTCAGTATGAGTGTCACATCCATAAACGATGGGCAAATGACCAACACATCGTGAACGTACTTACATAATTCAAAACGTGGTATATCTACTGCCTCTAATGCACAGTGCTCACTCTTGCTGGCTTCGCTAAGTTCATCAATAAGTTCGCAGACGTGTTTATCTTCGTTAGGAGCAAGGCCGGAGGCCGGGCAAGACTTCTCTATGGTGAAGCGTTAATGTTTCATGTTGAATACTAGAGTTACTTCTTGTTCTTGTACCTTTGTATTTGCATGCATCTTTCAAAAAAATTCCTTCAAATGAAGATTACACCCCTTTGTAAGAGCCAGGCGGAAACTGGAAGTAGTGTCGTCGCTCTACGTACCTCAAGGGCCATATCCTACCACACATGATGAAATAAGGTGTGGAAGAATTACACCCAGCTGACCACCTTCGGGAGGTAGGTCTCAAGTGGTTCGAGAGATGCCGCAGGAACATCCCACCCTCCCGCTCAGTCTACGGCCACGCGTTGTCACCATCCGAAAATACACCTTCCAACGTGGCATGGCCTGAAGTCGTGATCAGTGCCGAGCGCAAGCTGGTGACGGTTCTGGGCCAACGCCTCGTAAAGATGTCAAACCAACTGTGTTCCCATGTGTTAATGTGATTGTATCCGGTTGCTTCGACGGCCAGGAGGAGAAACAGTAAATTATCCTACCACGGAAGTCACACTGTTCTACCGGGCTGCTGGGCGACGACGAGGAAGCTGACGCGAGGCTCTTCCATCACGCAGCTTCTGTAGGACCTGACAGCAATCTGCCGAGGACTTTTGACGCAGGTGTAGCCATGTTTGCTGCCTTCGACAGTCGGTATCTGGATGAACATAGTCGGTTATATGTCAGACTAGGAAAGGAAAAGGCTCTGCATGTTATGGTGCTGCAGGAATAGCTCGAACCTTGGGTTCTTTTACGACGCATTCAACCGCTAGGTCATGTAGCGTCACCAACCTCTCACGCCGATTGGTCGCGGGTGGACTCGGCAGGAATAGCTCGAGAAGGAAGGTCGTGCGGAGTACCGAAGAGACCAAGGCTCGAGTGAAGTGTTCTCAGGATTACCTCCGACAGCGGCCAGCTTTCACATTTCCTCTCAACCGGGAAGAAATCTCTCCTCACCGCTTTTCGGCGCATGACGCGTGACATGACCCATTGTTGTCACCAAAGGAAAACCTTCACCACTTTGCTTCGCTGCATATGCGCACATGTGCACGGCATATGCACGGCACATGTGCCGTGCACTTCAAACACCGAGGAATTATGCGGGGTACCCTTGAAGAGCTGCTGCCGGCAAACACGACACGTGAAAAACTTCTGAAGTTGGTTAAAGTGGCGTCTGGCCAGCAGTGACATCGGAGAGCTCTCCGTCGCCTGCCATGACAGCTATCAGCTGCACCAGCAGAGATACAAGCTGCTTGTGACTCCGCCCTTTGCTTCACGGAAATCCCCTCTGTGTGGTCAGTAAGTCCGTTTTGCACGTGTATTTGGACGCTGGATCATATTTGGTGGCCTGTCCGAGGACTTAGATACTGGTATACCATTGTAGCGTGGCATCATGAGACAAGTACGGACTCGAACACTGATGACACTGGGCGCATCATAAAACGATTACGGACCCGAACACTGATGACACTGGGCGCATCATAAAACGATTACGGACCCGAACATTGATGAAACTGGGCGCAATATAAGACCCTTACAAACCTCAGCACTGATGACACCGGACGTGCTGTGACTTTCGTACATTGGTTCTGAAAAAAAAAAGCTTCAACGCATTTTTTCCGCAGCAAACTGGGTAGTATTTTAATCGGGACGAAATGTCCCGTACCATACGCAAAATGCACATTGGACACTCTCACTATTTCATTGCTCGATGTGGGTTAAGCAATGCACGCATCACTTTTGACAAACAAAAATTAGTGTCACAAACATTGAGGCTTTGGTATAACGAACAACGGAATATTTAATTTGTTGAGAAAAGAAAAGTATCTAACTGTGCGATCCAGCATTGCATCAGCAGCATGCTTCGCCAATTGTACGCAAATCGGTCAGTGCTCAAACCGACAACAGATATTAAACTGCGGGGCGGGGATGGCCGAGTGGTTAGGTGTTGGGCTCTGGGTACCAAAGGTCCCGGGTTCGACACTCGCACCGCTCGGACTATTCCCAATCCCGCGGCCCACCGGCGAAATGTGGGCGGCGCCATTAGCCGTGAATGTGCAAAAGCGTGTCGTGAACCACCCAATAAACAAACAAGATATTAAACTGCGGCCTACACTTCCGCCGGAAGTGCAGACCCATTTGAGTTCCGGTCGCAACTCTAGTCCGACTTTGACATCTATCAACTCTGATGCAGTCGGATTGTAATAAAACAAGTCTCACATTCGGAATCGGCGCCGATGTCTGCGTCAAATGACATACACGTCGAACGTCAGTTGAAAGAAGTCCGCAGAATGTACGGTAACGGCTCGTGGCCGTACAGCCTACAAGTTAGCTTCTTCGTTAACGATTAGGTTGGTTAGTTAGTTAGGCTCCATAGCGGACTAACTTAAAGGTTATCGTTTTGTCGCGTCGCCGTTCGTCCTGCCACCCTGTCACTGACCTTTTTATGCAGCTGCTGCTTGACACTGTATTCGTGCTGGGCGACTGCCTTGCGGATCCAGTAGGGCACGTTGGGCACCACCTGGGTGAGCATCAGCTTGAGGGCCAGCAGCGTGTGCTCCAGCAGCACGAACACCACCACCCACTCGACCGAGCTGAGGCCGGGCGCCAGCTGACGCAGCGTCGGCGACATGCACAGCAGCGCGCAGTTGGTGAACACGGAGACGAAGCCGAGCACCTCGAACGCCGGCTGGGGGCGGACCAAGAGACGGGATGAGACACCTCGAACGCCGGCTGGGGGCAGACCAAGAGACGGGATGAGACACCTCGAACGCCGGCTGGGGGCGGACCAAGAGACGGGATGAGACACCTCGAACGCCGGCTGGGGGCAGACCAAGAGACAGGATGAGACACCTCGAACGCCGGCTGGGGGCGGACCAAGAGACGGGATGAGACACCTCGAACGCCGGCTGGGGGCAGACCAAGAGACGGGATGAGACACTTCGAACGCCGGCTGGGGGTAAACAGATGCAGAGGGGCATCGTGAGACACCACCTGCGCCCGTTGGAGGCGGACGGAGAGCGACAGGGTGAGACGTCTCGTGTGCAGGCTGGGAGAAGAATACGAAGAGAGAGAGACGGGGTGTGAGGCACCTCGCACGCCGGCTAGAGCAGGCAGCGGAGAGGGGCATGGTGAGACACCTTGGTAGTTCGCGGGCAGGATGGAGGTCATGATCAGCCCATCACCCCCGATCAGGAGTGGCCAAATACAACACTGAGCTCAACCAAAGCTGAGCCCCGAGCAACGTGCGGATGTAGAGAACAGCCTTTTGTTTTGCCACGGAACAAAATGTGCAGCAACAAAATGGCAAGTCACGCCAAATACCACCCATCACCTTCACATCAACCAGGTCGTGATGTGATGTTGAAATATGAAGTTGTTTCATACAACAAACTTGCAGCCAGTTAACACACCCACGGAATAGTTGGTTAGTCCATGAGCCTCTGGGGTAGCAGGTGCTTGGTCATTAAAAAGTCTGATCTCGGACATACCTCTGCCAGCCAGCTCAGGAATGTAAACACTGGCGAGTGTAGGATCTCGCCCGCCGCTAACATTAATCAAGGAGGTTAATGTAGGGCCGACCACCACAATAGAGGACACTTACAGATCGGTGTTCTTCCTCTGACTTGACAGTTATTAATGGCTGGACATTCTCCACGATCCACCAGTGCCCAGGAGATGGCAGCAGCTCGGGAATGTTCGCCGTGTCCATGATAATGGCCAGACGACCAGAGTTCGCGGTTATAGGCCTACGAGAGTGACCCGCCTTTGGACAGGTCACTAGGGGGCAGAAGAGGAACCTTGGGTTCTTTTACGACGCATTCAACTGTTCGGTCACATAGCGTCGCCAACCTCTCACGTCGATTGGTCGCGGGTGGACTCGGTAATCCCGCCAGCAGCGGAATTCGAACCAACAATATTGTGATCAAGAGTCTAACACCCTACCGACTGAGCTACCGCGGCCCCATTAGGGGGCAGCCGGCACGACCCAGTACCGTGATGCGTCACAGGCACAACTTTCGCTGTTCGGGACGCCGTAGTACCGGGATAAGCGACACCGTGTGCGCACGTGTTATGACGGTGAACCTCACATGAAGCGCGTGATTAAAGACTGTCCAACACGTGTGCTGAAAGCTGAAGGTACTTGTCACTGGTTTCCCAATACGGAACACTGCCAAAGTATACGCCAACAGTGCCCTGCTGCCCCCCCCGCTTCTCTCCCCAACATCTTGAATAAACCATCGAACGGGTTACCTTTATCTTCATGCTGCATATCTACCCTATATTTTTACCTCTAGTTTTAATTTGACTAGCACTTGGCTCTCCCATTACGAGACAATGCCAATGACTCTCCGACTTCGTCTCACCACTCGAGAGGGTTCAGGGTCTGAGGACCGATCCTGGCGGCAGGCACTGACCATCCAGGCGCCGATGTTGCGCACGCTCTTGGCCGGCGGACGCTGGTAGACCTTGCACAGCTTGAAGGCGTCGGCGCGGATCTCGAGCAGGTTGTTGAACACGGCCCAGAAGGCGGCCATCGGGAAAACGGACGAGAAGAGGAAGGCGTAGCCGAACTGCACGAACATCTCCAGGTAGTCGTCCGGCGAGTCCTGTCCAACACCACCGCACACCGTAGCGGATACACACAGCAGATGGGTTCGGCATCCAGCAGAAGGCGCCATTAGTGACGAGGGCAAGGCGCAGGCTGCACGAGCCAGGGCAAGGCGCAGGCCATGCAGCTCCCGTGCTGCAACCACACCCGTCCCGTCCTCGGCCTCGTGCATCACAACAGTAGGCGCGTCGGAGCGCGGCACGCACGAGGTCGCCACGAGACACTCCCCTTGAATACAAAATGTAAATACTTCAAAATAAAAAGTGATGAAAGCTAGCGAAAGCAAAATATAAAGAGCGGGCCTACCTCTGAGTGAGTGAAGTGCAAGTTAAAAGGTTGTAATAAAACCGGCCTAAAGGCTTCACAAACCAAACGCTCGGCTCAGATCGGGTCATGTCGCTCCCGTTAACTTTTGCATATGTAAAAGGGGTAACTATTTCTGGATCTGCACCCGCTGGTAATTACATTGTTTTCAGTACACCCATGGGAGCAAATTCGCTCCGAGCTTCACCATCTCTCGTAATAATCCCAGTTTTACCGCGTACGGTAAACACATGCTTAGCTGTACAAGGGACCATGATCTTCTGTTAGTATGACGGCAGGTGACTTCTACGATGCGTTCAGCTGCTTGGGCGTGTTGCCAAACTCTCAAGGCGATTTTTATCTTCGTGGGCAAAGGTACCCAAGCGATAAGTCACGTCCACGCCCAGAGCCAATGACGTAGCCTGACCCACACTGTCGAGGCACAAGTCATTGAACCACGATGGACAATGCAGTCCCCATGGGTTCTTCTACGACGCTGATTGCATTGTGGCTTTACGACGCACTCAGCAGCTGAGGCCATATGGCGTCGCCTGCCTCTCACCCTGGCAGGAAGGGCGGGCATCGCGGGGGAACCGAACTCCGTGCATCTGGCGTGCTTTCTTGCTACGACGCATTCAACTGCCGTCACATGGCGTCTCCAACCTCTCACGCCGACTGGGCGCGGGTGGCCGCGCTAATCCGTCCGGAATCGAACGGAATCGAAGGATCCCTTCGATTCGTGGAAATCGAACTCACCGGTTCGCGATCAGGAGTCCAGCGACTTTCCCATTGAGCCAACTGGGTCTTTTTGCTCTGGTTTTCTCTGATACGTCTTAAATTGCTGGTGGATCCCTGATAAGGCAACAGGGCCAAGTGAAAAAGATCAATTGCTTTTATTTGTTTGGAATCATGAGTGCGTTCATCGCATAAAAAGGCAGACCGACATAAATAGTACGCGCCAACGAATCAGGCGTCAACACCCTCAAATAATTGTCCCAAGTACCTCCGAAATCTGCGACGTATCTTTGCTTTAAAGGCAACCATTTCTGGAACGCCCATTAAACACTCAGTACTAAATCTCTGTATTATCTGCTTCACCACTGTCTATAGATGTTTTATCTCAACATCTCTTAATTAAAAATTGCAATTTGTTAGCAATATCATCTTCACTTCGTTAGTATTAATCATGTTGTTTTAGGGTGGGGGAGGATACAATGGTGACCAACATTACATCTTCTCTAACAATAATCGGCATTCAAATCCAAATTAACCCATTTGCACTGCATTGCATAACTATCATCAACCAACGCCCGATACGAAACATTCTAGCTGGTATCCAGGCGGGGTCCCTGACGACCGATACCAAACATTCTAGCTAGCATCCCGGTGGGGTCCCTGCCTTTAATGTCTGGTGGTCAACCATCGCCCGATACGAAACATTCCAGCTAGCATCCCTGTCTTGAAGCTTACCAGATTCGACCAGGCTATGAACATGTAGATGTAAAAATGGCCACGCTATGACCTACAGATGCAGCCGCTTGCCTGAAATCACCTGGCCGTTTCTCAATTCAGCGGCATTAAAACAAGTGCTAGGGTCTCTAGAATCAAGGCGTCCCAATGTGGGTGGCTTCCTAACTTGTCGAACTAGGCGCTGATGCACTATTCCCCAGCGCTATAGTGCTAAGTCGATCAAAGAATGTGGCGGGAATGTCTCATCTTTCACTACCATCTGGCGAAGTATTATAGCCTATCATCGACGCCCGTAACTAATTAGCTAGACTGCTCACATCTGCGGAGACGAGGACATTATTGTCGATGATTGTGTACATTGGCCCATTATCACACGTGACGATCTGGCAGGAATGCCACATCAACCCAGCAATGGCAAGCACATGGTTGCGTTTTCGTTTTCTAGTGCAGGATGTCCAAACAGAATCAGCGACAAGGCAAGCTCCGGTGTTGATTCCACGGCATACCGCTGCTAAACCGCGCCTCCTATGGCCTTTCCTGAAAGCCGACATCAAGATCGAACAACTAAAAAAATACGCTGCAGCAAATAACGAAACTGGGCATCAGACTAACACAAAGACACTGATAGCAAACTGCGTTCAGGCCATGGTTCTATCGGGGACAGAAATGGCCACGGGTGATTAAAGAACTGGTAAACATTGGTGAGGTAACGCCTTATAAGCGGGCCCTGAATACTCAGCAGTGGTCATGTCATGCTATGGCTCATCACACACACAAAAACCGGCACATGTGTCACCGATTCACGAACACGACGCCGCCAAAGCGCCCGACGGCCGGCGGTGGGGTGGTTTTCCTCCCGCCGACGTCGGCACCGAACCGGACGACCTTCAGCGACCTGTGTCACGACCACTGGCCGCCAGCCGGCCGTGATTGACGGCGACGGCCCGTTAGCCTAACAAGTGTTCTCGCCGTCGGCCGTCGGTGTCACACCGGCACCGGCCGACTGATCGACAATCGATGTCCGCTCCACGTCACTGCAAAGCCATGGTATGGCAGCCATGGTGGCTATCAGTGGCACACCGTCTTCGCAGCGATCGGCACCTGGTGAACTCCAACATGACTACTAGGGAACACGTCAAGACAGCTCTTATGTCTCGGTCGTGAGTTCCTGGCTAAATTTTAGGAGGCATTCGTGTACGTTTTATGTTGTGCCACGTGGTGCTTGTGTTTGATTTTCCATAGTGTATTTCATAGCGTACTTTATGCTGTACTTTTTAAAACTTAGTTATGCTTTATTATATTCGGTCTTGATTCATAGTTGGTTATTGGTTTTACGACACGTCGACCGTTGAGTCATGTAGCGTCGCCAATCTCTCACGCCGATTGGTCGCGGGCGAAGAGTAGCGACAGGTGAGACTCGAACCCACAACCTTTCGATTGTGAGACGAGCATCTTACCCCTAGACCACTCGTGGTCTTGATTCATAGTGTATTTTATAGATACATACCTGTGACTCTGCGGCATGACAACCAAAGTGAATTCGGACGACATTACGGAACCGAATACACTACAATGCCGACTTAACTGGCGCCATGAGTTGCCGACTGAACTGGCGCCATCAGCTGCCAACTGAACTGGCGCCATCAGCTGCCAACTGAACTGGCGCAATCAGCTGCCGGCTGAACTGGCGCCATCAGCTGCCAACTGAACTGGCGCCATCAGCTGCCAACTGAACTGGCGCAATCAGCTGCCGGCTGAACTGGCGCCATCAGCTGCCAACTGAACTGGCGCCATCAGCTGCCAACTGAACTGGCGCCATCAGCTGCCAACTGAACTGGCGCCATCAGCTGCCGTCTGAACTGGCGCAATCAGCTGCCGGCTGAACTGGCGCCACCAGCTGCCGACTAGACTTTTGTCGGCCCCACGTCCGCCAGACCCACGCCGAGACGACGGAAACGCCGGCTGCTCTCACTTCCCCGGAAGCACAGCATGCGCCACATCTTGTACTTGCTATCCCTCCATCCTGGGAGCCTAGGATCTCTCTCGGCGGTCATGTTGGGTTCAAACCCTGACTACTCAATATATGTATAACATTTCTTTTCATTTCTATCACTTGTTGCCTATGCATAAAACTACCAGAAGCATGATTGTGACCTGTCGGATGATAGTTCAACCAGGAAGGCGACGCATTTCGTGGTTGGAACACAGCTCATCTCCACAGATGCTAGTCATTGTAGATGCCATTCCTGAACAGCTTGAAAATCTCTGGATTTCAAGATCTAAGGATCTCAGCATCCTATTTCTGCAGCCGCTTACAAAATTGCTCAAAATAAAAAAAAACGAAAAAGATACTGCGCATTTGCATGCAGCACCAGATACTTTGGTGAATATTTGGAGGTCGCTAGGTACTCATCACCTGTAAAGCAATTTAACTAATCTCATAACACCTCATTATTGAATACCTAGAAGTGATTGAAAGCTGAACAGGTCTTTGCAAGTCTGTCTCTTACTAAGCACATCCATAAATCGCCTAAGTACGTAAAAAACTGCATTTGTGAGATTTGCACTCCACAATCACTTGCTTAAGGCTACACTAGTAATATCCACGAATCCACTGCAGACTTTCGCACACAGCTATTAGAGCAGGTTATATATGTACTAAAATCTGATACTAATACGTTTGTCTTGGATTGACATCTTTACCTCCAGCCGACACTAGCATGTTCCTACTGATGAAATGTCAACAGCACACGCACGCACGCACGCACGCACGCACGCACGCACGCACGCACGCACGCACGCACGCACGCACGCACGCACGCACGCACGCACGCACACACACACACACACACACACACACACACACACACACACACACACACACACACACACACACACACACACATACATCCTTGAGGGCGCGTGCCAGCTTTGCCACTTTCCTCGCTATCCCGGACCATCTCCTAGTGAAATGTCAGGCAAGCGGCAGTTTCCGTCGAGCCGCAACAGCTTCATTGTCCTGTCAGGGTCGTATCGTCGTGAGGTCCCGACAAATACTTGTAAACTATGTTTTGAACTAATTTAAATGCGTATATTTCACACACTAGTATCTTAGTTATGGGCGCTAAATGACCAAACCTGGTCGTTGTGCCCTAAAACTCAAATAACCAACCAAAACACTAGTATCGCCACAACCACTAGATAATACAGATAATACAGGAGCTGCGCTTATAGTGGATGACAATAAGCGGCTTTATTGATATCAAAACAAATGTCGGTTCACACACAGATTTGGGTAGGGGCGGAATTCAGACAAGAAGTACGTAAACACGAAAGCCTAAACCACAGGACTGAGTAAATATAAATATATGTATATAAATATATGTATATAAATATAATATAATATATAAATATATATAAATATAAATATATAAATAGTCCTGAATATAAATTAATTCAGGAATCGGAATTTATGGTTTCGCCGGAATTCCGGGGATGGCATCTCGAGGAGTCATCATTAGCTGCAAACGGTACTCGACAAATAAGTTCCCCCATCAATCAAGGACATAGCCAAAGGGAGCGGAGAGGGCGGTCACCCCTCCCCTCGGGCTGTCACGGGCCGTATGTAATCGTCTACGGGATCACCATGGTGGAGACAGAAAGGCCAACAGTACTTTTGTGGTCGCCGGAGCTGCTGTTGGGTTCTAAAAAAAAGTATACGAGCCCTTACGAACGTCTACGGGCGAGTACAGATGCCTTCGGACCCCTATGACCGTTGACGAACGCTTACACACATCTAAAAGGCCCCCCGAAAGTACCAGGCCCTACGAACGCCTACCAGCAATTACGGATGTTTACGCGTCTTTGCGAATGCTTGCAGACCCTTACGAACGTCCCAGGGCCCTTACGACGTAAAAGCCCTTACAAATACGTGCAGGTCCTTACCAGTCTACTGGTCCTTGTAAGTGCTTATTTATCCCCTACCGAATACTGAATACCAGACTTGCCAAATACCGAATCGATGATTTTCCAATGGAGCTTTGACATCCTGCACCTAGATGTATGCTTAGACGGTCTGCATTCCTGGTTTATAACAGTGCCATGCTGTCTTACAATTTGAAGAGGGAGGGGATCCGGCGATCCGGCCCCCAAGGAGGAATAATTATTCAACTGATTTCCTAAAGGAAAAAAGGGCCATTTTCGAAATAAAATGACTGAAATCCAGTAACATAAAAATGTGTGCATGCAGTTTGTGGCCACTTCGCAAATCCCCCACCCCCCACCCTTGGGCAATTCCTTGTTACGTCCCTGCCATCAGTACACAGCAATAAATTAAGAATCGCGTCCTACAATTCGTCGCTGCCGCAGAACTAGGACAAAACAAAACTCCATGGTTGCCCGTGGCAAACATACCAGAGAACGATAGTAATTTCATTACCATGTCAGAATGGTAATGAAAGGCCCTTTCCTCACCCGACTTACCGGATACGGCTCGAGCTGCAGCTGCTCGTTGACCTCCAGCACGCGCGGATCGTCCGCCTCGAGCGTCCTGACGCGTACCCTGGCATCTTCCGCGTCCACAGAGTCCAGCACTCGGCTCTCAAACAGCTTACGGGTCAGCTTGTGCTCCTTCAGTTTCGTCACCACCTTCTCCTGCACCTGTGGGCCACAACACGCCGGTCACTACCTTCTACCGAGTGGCCAGCGAGTGGAGCAACCTGAAATTTCCCGGTTGTGACGGAAGGCAGAGAACCAACACCTGCGCCAACACGGTAGCTATTCCTTCCTGTCCAGGTATGATAGTGGTCCTGCCCCCGCCCCCGGTGACGTCGCGGTACACTCAATCCCGTGACCACTACCACACCTCTCTGACAGGGAGCCGACCACGTGTCACGTCATGCATCCACATCGGAGGGAGGGCACACGAGCCAGAAATACACCGTCAGCATGTAGAGCAGTGACAGAAGGTCGACCATGTGGTACGTCATGTATCTCCATCGGTAGAAGGTCACACTAGTCAGAAGTGCACCATCAACATGTAGAGCAGTGACAGAGAGTCGACCATGCGGTACGTCATGTATCCCCATCTGTGAAAGAACACTCGAGCCAGAAATACACTGTCAGCATGTAGAGCAGTGTCGGCGTATTTCTGGCTTCGAGCGGTGCAGCAGTCGACCATGTGGTACGTCATGTATCCCTATCAGTGGGAGAACACACGGGCCAGACATACACCGTCAGCATGCAGAACAGTGCGGTATTTCTCATCATGCGTGCAGCTATGCATGCATTTTGCATAGCTAGACGTATCATAGCCATCGTATCATCATGCTAGGCAAACGCCACCACGTGGATGACGGGGGATCGGGTGAAGCAGGGTTAAAGTAATGGGTTTTCATTAGGCGTGCAAAGTAAAAACGAGAGCAGTAGGATGTCGAAATTCGCCATTAACTATGTCATTCACAATATTTATTAAACTCCCTCCAAATTTCATTAGATAACAATGCGATACTTCTAGACATTTCTTGTGTCTAGAGGTAATTGTATAACAGACTGCACTATAGAAAGTCACAGCATCTGGAACTGTGCTATTAGGTGTGGATACTGCACTGTCCACCGTAGTGAGTGTGTGCACGGTACCTCTGAAGCTACAAACACAACAATGTTGCAAACCGAAAGGCAGACTGCCTAAACGTGCCTCTACATGCAGGATGCTACAATTTAGTGGGGAAGGATGTCGATTCAGTATTCGGTAAGTGGCACGTTCCACCCATTTCCACGAACAACCTGTCACTGGGGCGGGGTAGGATTGACAGTGACGGGAGATCGGGTGGGGTGGGACTGACATTGTTGGGAACAGTTTAGAGTAAAATTGGCATTGCCAGACACAGTCCGAGGTAATATTGATGCGGCCAGGAACGATCCGGGGTAAGATCGACAGTGCCTGGGACCGCATGCGGTTGGATTGACATCGCCGGGCACCGTCTTGGAAGGACTGACGCCACCAGGAACAGTCTGGGGTAGGATTGGCATCACCAGGGACCCTCTGGAATGAGATTGACATTGTAGGGACCGTCTGTGATAATATTAGCATTGTCAGAGATCGTCTGTGGTAGTATTGACATTACCAGGGCTCGCTTGAAATAGGATTGATATTGCCAGGACCTGAATCACTACCGCGGTCGGGTTAGTGTGCGCCACCGCCTTGGATATATCATCCGCAACCTACCTTGGAATACGTCTTCCTGATCACCAGCGGTAGCAGCGCCTCCTGGAAGTTGTTGATGAGCTGCTGGATGATCAGCATCACCGCCAGTTGCTGAAACATAGTGACTTTATGAAGCAGCATCAATCAGCCGAACAATACCGCTTGTTTTCGCCACTTCCGAAGCACAGCTAAAGGCTTGGGACATATGGCATAGGTGCTTAGTATTTTTTTTAACAAGCAGCAACCTCTTCGATCTGTAGAAAACGCCAACACTGGACTCCTGATCGCTAATGGTCTATGAAGATCAGCCGGAAAACAAGGGCTTGTCATAATGGCATGTTATGTATTATTTAAATTACTTGCCATTTATGATGGACATGACCAATGCTAGATCGTTATTGCATACGTATGGCCTGCACTTCACTGAGCTTTTGTACTCACTCAAATGCACACGGTTGACTACAATGCTGCGAGCCAAGGTGTACCACATGGAACTCTGGAATGCCCCAGTGGGCTTCATTACGAGAACTCCACCTTCGAGAAGCAATGCCCGTCGCCGCCGTGCTTTACACGACATACGTCTCGTCCCACTTGGCATCGGCTGTCGCAAGGTGTGGCTATTGTATCATTTAGTAAGTTTAGTTTAGTAACACCTGAGACGCATTGCACGTGAGCATGACCCACTCACCCCTCTCAGCATCTCCAAGTCTTGGATGTAGAACGCAATGTAGAAGAGCGACATGAAGCTGTTGACAAACTCGAACAGCGCCAGTTTGATGACGCGATAGTAGTCGAACTGTTTCTGGGTCCGATGGTTCTCTGCACGCACACCACATCGTCAACACTGGCTCCAGGTGTAAGAAACAGGCGTCTACAATCACATCACAGTTAGTTATTGTGGTTCGGGGGCGCACCGACTGCACAGGTTATATAGCGCCCAGACACAATCTCATTACAGGCAAACGCACATGCGATGACACAAACGACGTCTTCTTTCATCCACAGGCAGCGCAGACAACGTAAACTTGTCAGATGTGAAGCAGTTCACGCACGGAAGCCGACTATTTACGAAACATCGACTCAGCCCCCAAAACAAAACTGTCGCATTCTCAGGGAGCACGTAAGACAAGTGCACTGTATTGCGTAAGACAGGTAAACCGAATGTACCGTGGGTGTGGCAGCAGCTAACGCACCAAGGACCATTCATACCACGAAGAATGGGCGCTGCATGACCGACGCAGTCGATGCGCCCCCAAATCCCAATAACTAACTAACATACCACGAACACCGCAGCCACTGCCGAAAACAAAACGTATCGGATGTCAGCGAGTAGCCGTGCCTCATATGCCAGCGTATAAAGCCATAGAGCCGACAAAAGAGGCGACGCGCCGTGCCATGAGCATGCAAACATCACCACACCCTGACCACCGCCGGCGCCCAGCCTTCATGTCCAGCCCCACAACGCTACAAAACAGCCCTGCGATACACAAAACAACAGCCCCGGCACTGTCAACACCGACCGACCACCAGCTCACCACACCCCGTCCAGGTTTCTTCCTGAGATAGGAAGGTCACCTCAAGAGCATGCCTACAATTGGTGCAGAACGCTCCGCTCTGGGCTTTGCTGGCGGGGGGGGGGCGTAGCCGTGAGGGAGAGGTGAATAGGGGGCAGTTGGCAACACTTCTCCAGTCCCAACGTGGGTAAAAATTGTCCTGTGTCGCCGTATCGAAAGAAAAAAATGAAACGTTCCTTACACCATTGCACTACCACGATTCTGAACACACTTGGCGGCCATTTGAGACGGCGACGACCTGCAGGATCCAAAATTGTTCAGGGCCCAGATCAACCGTGCATGTGCTCCCACCCCACCCCGACGATGGAAATGATGGTCTGAAGGCTGACGATGGAAATGATGGTCAGACGGCTGAAGATGGAAATGATGATCGGAGGGTTGGCGATGGAAATGATGATCGGAGGACGGACGATAGAAATGATGGTCGGAGGGCTGACGATGGAAATGATGGTCGGAGGGTTGACGACGGAAACGATGGTCGGAGGGCTGACGATGGAAATGATGGTCGGAGGGCTGACGATGGAAATGATGGTCGAAGGGCTGACGATGGAAATGGTGGTCGGAGGGCTGACGATGGAAATGATGGTCGGAGGGCTGACGATGGAAATGATGGTCGAAGGGCTGACGATGGAAATGGTGGTCGGAGGGCTGACGATGGAAATGCTGGTCAGAGGGCTGACGATGGAAATGCTGGTCGGAGGGCTGATGATGGAAATGCTGGTCGGAGGGCTGACGATGGAAATGATGGTCGGAGGACGGACGATAGAAATGATGGTCGGAGGGCTGACGATGGAAATGATGGTCGGAGGGCTGACGATGGAAATGATGGTCGGAGGACGGACGATAGAAATGATGGTCGGAGGGCTGACGATGGAAATGATGGTCGGAGGGCTGACGATGGAAATGATGGTTGCAGGGCTGACGATGGAAATGCAAGCTGCTGTGGGATGAACGAGCATGCTTCAGACGAAAAAAAAACACTGAGGGGGAGGTGTGACTCAGGAATATTGAAAGGAGCAGATCCTTATTCACATGTATGCAATTATGGTTAGAAGCTGTTCTTGGAACCAGCATCCCACTTTGGCTGGCTACCCTTCTGAGACCAGTGCAGTTTGGTTGGTTGGTTATTGGTTTTACGACACGTCGACCGTTGAGTCATGTAGCGTCGCCAATCTCTCACGCCGATTGGTCGCGGGCGAAGGGTAGCGACAGGTGAGACTCGAACCCACAACCTTTCGATTGTGAGACGAGCATCTTACCCCTAGACCACTCGTCCCCCCAGTGCCGTTTTAATGATCAGATGCATTTACCCATTTACTAGACACATTCACTCCGTACGTCAAGAACATGACCCGGAATTCATTGTACATGAAAACATATGCAAGGAACTCATCGGGCGGACAACACCAGTCCGACAGATTGCAGTTGAAAGCAATCCTGTGACGGGAGACCGGCCCGAAGACGACCCAAGAGGGTAAGAGGCCACCCAGAAGCATGCGGGTGCTGTCCGGCCCAGCTACCTATCTGACTGATTACTGCAGTCAGGCACTAGGCATTACAGTCAGGCCGCCAAAAAAGCTCGAAACACCACCGAAATCATCCCCGACCAGCATCCAATGCATCCACCCAGTCAGTCTCACCAGCATCCAACGCGTCCACCCAATCAACTCCACCAACATCAAAAACTACTGTAACGAAGCTACTGCGGACCCCTCTTTCGAAATGCATTTGGCTCCCATGTGTCGTTGTTGTTATTGGGGTTTAGGGGCGCATCAACGCCTGGTTATAAGCCGGTCACATGTGTCCAGACTAGTCAAGTCTTGTCATGAACGCCCCGAGCGGAAACCGTCGCCCGCCTGCCCGCCGACGCCGACGTCAGCACTGGCGCCCCGACAGCGTCTGTCGCGGGGCGCGTCACGCTTAAGTCAGACCCGGCACACGGCGTGCCGACGGCCGGCCGGCAGATGCTGTGTCACTGCGCCATGATACAGCCGGGTGTTGTCAGTGTGACACCCGTGTCACCACTGTACCATGCGGCACATGTAGGGCAGGGGGCTGGTCTGGAATGCGATGACCGGACCCCTCCCTTCGCGGTGTGGTGCAATACGTGATACCGGCCAATAACAGGGTGACAGCGTTAATGCCCCTCCCTCGTGAGTGCTGGCACCCCTCTCGCACGCGAGGCTCGACCCTAGACGCGACTGGACGGTGGAGACGGTAAGATGTAACTGAGCGGGTGAAGGTGTAGCAGACGTGCAGACGTTGGGACGGTTGGTGTCACTGATGAACTGTTGAAACTGACCAGGTTCGCTGCATTGGCTAACTAATCAGCCTAGTCAATAAAACGGCATCAACGGCTGGTGGTTTGAAGAACAGCTCCTGGATTTAAGAACTTGGTGGTTTGGAGAAGCTATTGGATTTGAGAACCAGTTATCATACAAGCGAGGCAAACCTTAGACTAGCACTGCCACGCAAAGAGAACTTGCCTACACTACACAACCCATGCCAAGGAGGAAAACCTAATAGTAATCCACAATTTCGTTCGAGGCAAGCAAGAAGTTCTGCTATGTAACATAAGGAAGAGGTGGAAGACAAACAACTCTTCTTGAGGAATTCGCGGTTCGGTTGGTTATTTGGGCTTCGGGGCGCATCGACTGCGATGGTCATACAGCGCCCATAGGAATTCGCGGTTCAAATCTTCTGGACAACCAGGCAACACACAGCCCCGACACAGCGTGCAGAGAGCGGCCGGCAGCCCGCCCCACCGCTCGGCACTAACCCCACTCGGTGAGGACCGTGGTGAGTTTGTTGTAGTACTTGTTCATGACCAGCACGGCCACCGAGTAGACGACCGACGGCAACATGATGAGCACGGCGGCCAGGTTTCCGCCGTACTGGTCGCGGTGCAGGGTGAGGTACTCCTCAACCCAGAACGACACCAGCATCAGGTAGAAGGAGCCGAGCAAGCACACGGCCACCGTCGGGATCGACACCGAGTACAGCTGAAAGTCGCCAGCACCGCCGTCAGTCTACACACAGTGGCAGAATCCGCACAAGGCAATGCTTAGCAGTCGGGTATTTAGTTGGGAAACGACATCTACCAGGAAGTTGTTTTGACCTCCTGGTGACAGGGTTCTGACTTTCTGAATTGACTTCCATTGAACGTCACAACTTACAACTGCATTAGCTGTTGCTATTTTCACCATACTCAACTCTTGGCATCTGCGCCATCACACTTGTGCCGGCAGATGCGTGTTCATCCGTCAATACCGTCCATCGCTCGCACTTTTTCCCGTCATATCGCTTAACTGTTTCGACGTCGCCATGAATTTTGACTTCGTTTGCAATCCTCCGCCGTACGGAAAATGGGTTCCGGACACTGGTACACAGCAACATATTTAAACAAGGAATGATGAAACAGATGAATGAGTGAACCGATGCAATTCCTATCTACACGCATGCTGTTTTGTAATAAACCGACCCCCGGCATCTCAGTTTCCACATCCCCCGTCGCACACGGAGATGACCCATCTAGCATTCCAGCATCTACCATTTGGCATTGGCATCCATTTAGCATTTACTTTTCAGTGTTCACCCGCCAAACTCGGCACACCCAGCAACGCCATCTAAATTCCAGACCAGGCACAAGCGCCACGCGAGTCGTCAAAACCACGGGCAATACGTCCGTGTGGGGGGGGGAGGGGGAGCCAACAACGGCGTCGCCCATACCATCCAACAGACACTAGTCGAAGCACGTCGGACAACAGGAGCGGCGCAGGTGACCTGACCTTGATCAGCGTCTTCCAGCGCGGGTAGTACGGCATGTAGCGGCCTGTGATCTCGTCGAGCACCATCTCGCCGCGGTGGTTGGCGCGCGGCTCCAGGAACGACATCTGCGTCTTGTCCATGACGCCCCACACGAACGCCAGCTCATTGCACTTGCGCTTCCACGCCTGCAAACGGTGGCGCGCGGTACCAGACGGCGAGCCCACCCACCGCCGGCCACACTGGTATGTTCCAGATGTCCGCTGGCGTGTTGTGTGTCCGCTGGCGTGTTGTGTCCGCAGGCGTGTTGTGTCCGCTGGCGTGTTGTGTGTCCGCTGGTGTGTTGTGTCCGCTGGCGTGTTGTGTGTCCGCTGGCGTGTTGTGTGTCCGCTGGTGTGTTGTGTCCGCTGGCGTGTTGTGTGTCCGCTGACGTGTTGTGTCCGCTGGCGTGTTGTGTCCGCCGGCGTGTTGTGTGTCCGCTGGCGTGTTGTGTGTCCGCTGGTGTGTTGTGTCCGCTGGCGTGTTGTGTGTCCGCTGGTGTGTTGTGTCCGCTGGCGTGTTGTGTGTCCGCTGGCGTGTTGTGTCCGCAGGCGTGTTGTGTCCGCTGGATGTGTGTCGCTGGGGTGTGTGCTGGGATGTTGTAGTCCGCCGGCGTGTTGTGTGTCCGCTGGCGTGTTGTGTCCGCTGGCGTGTTGTGTCCGCTGGCGTGTTGTGTCCGCCGGCCACAATTGTGTGTTCCAGTTGTCCGCTGGTGCACTCGCAGGGTCCTTCACAGTGCCACGTTGGCAATGTCGCAGTAGAGGGAGATGCACAACAGTGACATGTCGATAAACATAAACTTAAACCAAAAGCACACGAAGTCACCAGGTTTCCCGCAATGACAAGGTGAATGAAAACACAATTCCAGGAGGAGGCAATGGTAACTCCTCGATAGGACAAGAAATACTTCAGTGACTTCACATGAACGTTTCGTCCTACATCAAGGCCACTATACAGCACGTACCTCCAGGAATATGGTGACCCAAAGCATGTTGAAGATCGAGTACAGAGCGTACTCGTGCAGGGTATCCACGGAGAAGATGAGCTGAAACACACCCAACGCGGCCGGGCCACACAGAGCTGCCGTGTAGAACCCGAGGAACGAGAAGTAGAGCGCCACCGACTCGCCGAAGTAGGCGCGGATGTCCTCTGCAGAGCAGTACAGGTCCCACATCGACTTCCATATACAGCATGAGCGACTCACCACACCATACACGGCTGTCATTCTGCAACGTCCGCCTGGCGCACAATTGCACAACACGTCCCTTTTCAGCTTCAACGTCAATGGCTACGGTTTCATCCCAGCATGAGCGACCCAAAATAGCTCTATAAAGAACGGTTCAAAAGCTCCAGATTCGACAAGGGAGAAAACAAGGGCATATTCAACACTCCCCTTATGATTTGGTAGTTTTTCCACTCCAGCTGGTCCGTAATTATTCCATTCCATTATTCCATCATAATAATAAAGATAAATAATTCAACTATCATGAATGCTCGCAATCACAATGATCACATTGACAGAATAATGTCAACAGACGCAAACAAATGAAATGTTATAAAGACAACAGATGTTACCCAACATGCAGTGCATAGCGTTTTGGCTACATTTATTTTCTGGCTGCAGGTGGTCTGGAGCAGCATATACAAAAGAAGCCTATGGGAGGGCATGAAACCACCCTTCGAAGTTATCAAAGTACCAGAAAGCCATGGGATGAACACATTCATGAAATGACAGTTGATGGTCACCATCTCAGTGGCGAGACATCCGGCTGCCAGCACACCTCCACTTTCGGCACCAACGCGCCTCACCGAACGGCTGTGTCTGGAAGAGAGCAGCGTACCACGACTTGCCGAGCCGATCCAAGTCCTCGGGGTCGTGCGTGGGGAACAGCTTGGTGATCATCCGCTCCTGCAGCAGCAGTCGTGCTGCCGGCACAAGCCACCGCAACGTCACACCTGGCCATCACGTGACGCCCCGACGACGCGCAGAGGAGCCCTTGCCACGCATCGGTTAGCAGCATGCTGCACGAGATTGGGCATTACGACGAACATCACGCGCATTGATAATAAATAACTGTCACATGCAACCGTATACTGGAAGCATATTGGCTGACTGTGTATATTGTTGTTCGGCCATGGCTGTATACTAGCAGTACAAGTCGATCAAGAACGACGTGCGGGGTCGACGTGCACTTAAAGCGTTTAATATAAATGGGGTTCTGCTTGACATTCAACCTGTCACTTAACATCGTTCATTTTAAGTAGATCATCTTACAGGGAGGGAGCGATCGGTTGAAAAGAACCTTTAAAACAATTGCCAATATCATCACTGATTCAGAAAACTATCCATCACACAATGCAATTAACTAACTCTGTTGTTTGTCCATGCGATCCTCAGCTAGGCGACCGTATCTATCGGTGGTCGGTGCCCTGCCTTCCCTCGTCTCACCCCGCCCGGCCCTATTTCATGCTGCGGTGGCATGGGACGGACGGTACTGCCACCCGCTCCGATCTGCACCGTCACCGAGCATTGCTCAACAGCATTAGCTGGCTAAATATCGCCTTCAACATGCCCCGAAGTCCGGTCGTTCACCGGACGACTTTTAGGGTGGCAGGGCATAGGCGGTCTCGGTGCAGTGTGCAGGGATGTGAACTGGACAGTCCCAGAGGGATTCCATGTGTGGCGTGGGGACAGATGGAGGCAACGTCAGATGGTACTGGCGTAGGGCGTAGAATGCTGCTGTGCACAAAGGAGCTGCTGCTAATGCAATGGATGCGGGTGAGACAAAGTGTCTCCGTCCGTTACTCTGTCTCACCCACTCTGTGAGCGTCGGACTCGTTTTGGACGTGTTGCCAGATTCGCAACATACTCTTTGAAAAGGGCAAAATAAATTGTTATCACAAACAATGAACCATGAAAGTTCACGGCCTCGTTTGACCAGTCCACTGAGTGTCCATTGTCCGCTGGCACCTCAGCGTGCATGACTCACTGACGCTCTGGCCGGGGTACAGCTTGACGCCGGGGTAGCCGGGCAGGCAGGCCTCGCTGCTTCTGGCGCGGATATGCTCCAGCTCGTGCAGCAGGATGCGCTGCTTCTCGCACATGGTGAGCAGGCCATCCACGCCTGTGTCGCCCAGGAACTCATCCAGCTCGGCGCAGGAGAAATCGCGCAGGAAGCCGCCGCGGTCCTTCTTGCGCAGCTCCATGCGCTCGGCCGTCTCCAGCAGCTTGATCCGTGACGCGGTCAGGTGCAGAACCAGGCCCTGGCGACGGCGCAGCGTCAAGCAAAGGCCAGCACAGGCACACGTCTCCAGGGCGACGGCGGCCGCCACAACAGCTGTGGCGAAGCTGTGTGCAAATACTGCACTACTGCACTGTATACGTGCTGGCATACACTCGCAGATAATACAAGTGTCTGCCAACACGTCCATCTGGGAAGGTGCATTGATGCAGATAATCCACGTGCACCACGCAATATGACAGGCCAGCCATAGCTGTGCACACCACAGCTATGGCTGAGCCCATCACAGCAACACAACGTGCGCCGACTGCAGCCACATTCAGCCAAACTACTGGCGCACAATCACGGACAACCACCGGGGCGAGTCGCCGCCAGTGGCCTGCACACCACACATGCCGGCCCACCTCTCTGCGCACAGCCCGCCGCCGTCCGCTGCTCAGGCGGATCCATGCCGTCGGCGGCGAACACACCTTGCCGTCCAGCTGGGGATGGGCGCTGACCAGCAGCTCGGCGCCGCCGGCGCGACGGCGGCCCTGCACGCGTCCGATGTACCAGTCGACGGTGGCCGCCGGCACGCCGGCCGCGAACTCGAGCACGTACAGCGTGGGCGGCGGCGACGTCGGGTCGCCCCGGATGTCGATGTCGTCGTCCGTTTGTTGCGTCTGCCTCCTGAGGGGGCGACGCTCCATCATCTCCCGACATGAGGGCGGGGACGGGGGAGCCGCTCCCCAGAGGGCGGGCGACGTCAGCGGGGATGCCGCTCCTCCCCCGACATGAGGGCGGGCGACGTCAGCGGGGGATGCCGCTCTCCTCCGACATGGAGCACTCACCCGCTGCCAGCGGTGGTGCACGGTCATAAGTGCAGTCATCTCTGACAAAAGAAGGCAGTGGTGCCAGCTAAATCAATATCTGTACAATAGAAGGCGGTGTTGAGCATCAGTTCCAGCTGAAGCACAGGCAGAAATGTGCAGTGGCAGTCTGCTCTGGGATAACTTTGAATGACCTGGAGCTGGGTTGATTGATGGTAAAGGGCCCACTGGGCATCTGCTCAATCTTTGTGGTGAGACAGTAGCAAGAGTTAGTATATTCCGGTGACATCACCATTAGATGTATAATATTTCACTATACACCCCTCCAGCTTTAAGGTGAGTGAGACTTGAAGGTGAGGGACATGCTACCAATGTCATTAGCCAGTGACCTGTACTGCACTGCTCTACTTTGTACAGGACCATTGTGTCTTAGCATGCCCCTACCATTCCATCTTATGACATGCAAAATGACAAGCTGTTCTTGTCAATTGGATGTTTGCTAAATATATCTGGATCTGGATCACGCATGGTCGTGCATATTGTGCAGATCATGTACATCAGGACCTGCATAGGATAATGTGCATGATTAAGAATGGCTGAAAACATACTGATGCAATGAAAGAATAAAGACCAAGTAGCATTAAAAAATGGAGTTGTTATTTAACCTATACATTTTCATATGTACACATGATAGCATAACAGTGGTGAAATTTGACCATACCATTTGAATTATTATGACATTCTTAATTAAGTGATCTTGAACATTTTTAGGTATTCATATAGAAGAAGCCCCTGAGTACAAATTTGAAGAATAAATATATGGACTTGAGCTTGTTAAAGCTTACCCAGCAACTTCATCCTGTATGATTTCTTTGGGAAATTGTGTGTAGGCAAGCTATTCACTATTTCAAATCACACCACTTAGTGTTGACATAGTGGTTGAATTGGACTCCCTTGGTGACATAGTAATATTACATGATCCAACATCAGTAGGTTTTAGGGCAATCCAACATCAGGTTTATCAGTAGGTTATAGGTGATCAAATGCCGGTAGGTTCTAGGTGATCAAACATCAGTAGGTTAGGTCAGGTTAGGTTTTATGTTGCAATTTTGCATTATCATTCATTATACATTACCCAACATGCAACAGTATGAGGCTGCATACTGCTGAAATAAAAGTTGGATTTGTGCTTGGGAAACTGAATGTGGGGTGGAATATTTTGGTACATGAATATAAAGATATTTTACTTGAAACTTGTGGGATCAGAATCTTAGCTTGCATTATACAATGAATCTTGCTCACTCTATCATGGAGCAGTTCATTGTCAAACACAAAACAGCACCATTCAATTTCCAAATGAGCAAAATGAGAGGATAATCTTCTGGAGAGCATAATGCTCCTGGTGCCAAACATACCAATACAGGAACACTATTTTCCAACCATGTGAAAAGCCAATGCTCAAAAATGAGGGAGTACCCAGAGTACCTGCTTCCCTTATGCTAATCTGTTCATGCTGTGGAAATCAATGGAGAATATGATCTCTGATATCTACCTAGTATGTAGGTACCTAGGTACCTAGATTTTGATCATGTATCATAGCCCACCTTATAATTCCAGGCAAAGAAGACATCACATCCAGACATGCAGCAACATGTGCCCACCCCACATATTTTGACCAAAACATGTTCTTATGACACAAGGTAGTACCATCTTTTGATCATGTATACAGCCCAACTTCAGAGTCCAGACAAGAAAGAGGTCCAATGCAAAAATACAGATACCTAGGTACCTAGTAGGTAGGCAAGCTAGATAGATAAATAAATGGTGGTTGCAAGGTGGTGCATAACAACCATCTCCCATTTTGTTGGAGATCAGCTAAGCAATAGATCTCTTCAGTCAGCATGCTCTACGTGGCATTTTCCAGCAGACGCCATCTGAGCGATTGGTGCAGTTGGTAAAGGCATTTGCTTTCTGCACCTTAGTACAGGTTGGTACCTACACTATTCTGCCAAAAAAAATACATCAAGAGGGGAAGTGGTCATATTGCTACACAATTTAGCTTCGTCATGAGAACCATACGTACCTAGGTAGGTACCTACCTATCTAGGGGTAGGCAACACAAGTTGTTCGTCTGAAGGTCGATATCACATATAAATACATGGATTTTGAACTGCAATTTCGGAGTAGGTAGGTAGGTACCTAGGTAGATAGGTAGGCAGGCACTGGGCGGGGCAAGCATGAAGCACCTTCTCTTTCGTCCCATTTCTCCAATGTAGGCTCGAACATGGTGGACCTGCAATCCCGTACAGCCACAATATCGATGTTGTCGAGCCAGCTGCTCCGGCTGCTTTAGACCCTTCCTGTTCGTACTCCGATCCTCGGCCCCGTTTTCATCGGCCTGGAGCCAGCTGCGGCGGTGCGGCGGAGCTCCTGCTCTGTCCAAGGCCACTTGTGTTGTTTAATATAGGGTCTGTTCCCGTGGCTCCACCACAGGGCCTATGGGCTAGACTAGATAGATACATATGGTTTTCAGGACGGTTTTGACTATCAAAAAGATCATTCTTCCCTAACCAACTTCTAAAAGTGGCACTCATGGCTCCAAGTCAACGTCAAGATAGGCTAAAAATTGCAATGTTACGAAACCGTGGGGGACATGTTTTAAAGATAAAATTTGTCGAAACTGTCACAGAGAAAGCACTTCCAAGAAAACCTAAAGCTTTTGAGTTAGCATAATGCATAAACAGGTGTGTAATTCATGACAGGTCGAAAATGTATTTGTATCTATTATAAATCATGGCTGTTCACCTTAGAAGCCATTCTTTCTCGGAATCATAATTACCTTATTAATTAACCGTGCCGGTGAGATAACTGGTTGGACTGACTACTGATTTGGAGCATGACTTATAACTAATATGTCAGTGAGGAATAGCTTCCTGAAGATCGCCACTGATATTTTCCACAATTATCGAATAATACTGATGACGCTGAAAATTGATGATGGTTTCAAGTAAGTACCAAGTAAGTAAGTAAGAACAATTGGTCATCATAAACAAAGCGATGCATATCTAGAATGTAAGTGTTGCTCACCGAAGTAAAGGTGAAATTAAAACACTTGTTTTAATTTCACCACTTGTTAACCCTCGCCCGTATAGGGGGAGGGGGTGCACCCCCTAAGGTTTTTGTGTATTCCTTCCAAACCGGTGAACGGATCGCTCTGAGATTTTGAGTACCCTCTGGGGCAACCTTTTGACGACTTTTGGAGAAATTTTGTTTGGGAGGTCATGTCAGGTCACGGAGTTATGAGGTCATAAAGGGGAGCACCTCCGACCAGTTTTCAACAAATACGTGATTATCGCACCTAAACATGACATTGTTGCCTACATCGACTGGTATTATGTGAAAAATACATATGCCCAGATGGGTTCCCATTGAAAAATAATGCTCCAAAAATCGGTGACCTCGGTTGACCTCGTTTGACCTTTCGACCTCTTTTAGCTGACCTACGGTAATTTGTCGTGCTGAATTCGAATTCAGCGTCCATTTTACCCTCGGGAACTTTAAACTTCGAAATTTGAACCACTTTTCAAAAAGTTGGATATTTGGGGTCACGGCTTTGACCTAATTTGGTGCAGGACATATTGGTCCGATCACATCGTGTGACATGTCGTTATGTTCGCAAGGTCCCAATAAACATATTTCCGGCCATTTCGTGCATATTTAGACAGTAGTTTCGATATAACTGACGAGTTTCTTAGGAATATACAAAACAAAATCAATTTTAGACCTTTGACCTGACCTGGAAGGTCAACCATTGACCTTAGAAGGTCATACTGAATTCCAATCGCGAGATCGCGGCCAGATCTATAACTTTGGTCTTTGGTTCCTTTTCGTAACATGCACGGTTTCGAATCGCCAGGGGGGGTCGTACCCCCCCTATACGACCGAAGGTGGTAAAATGCCGAATACTGGCGAGGGTTAATACGAAGACTCCAGTTAAGCCAAAATAATGAACATAGCAACGACCAAACGCGACCGTCTTCAACAGTTCCCTATTGCCTGATGTGTAATCGGCCACCAGAAAACTCTCAATGTTCCGGCCTCAGCGTGAGTGTACGACCCGCTGCACAATGAATGCAGCGCTCTCGTACCGGAGGCGGTCCCCACCACACCCCCACTCCGGTACCAATGAAGTGGTGTAAATCGTCACCACACCTCCACACCAAACCCGGTACCAATGAAGTGGTGTAAGTCGCCACCACACCTCCACACCAAACCCGGTACCAATTAAGTGGCGTAAATCGCCACCACACCTCCACACCTCGAACCCAGTGCCAATGATGTGGCGTAAATCGCCACCACGCCTCCAACCCGGTACCAATGAAGTGGTGTAAATCGCCACCACACCCCCACCCCGGTACCAATGAAGTGGTGTAAATCGCCACCACACCTCCAACCGATGCCAATGAAGTTGCTGAAATCGTCACCACACCTCCACACCAAACCCGGTACCAATGAAGTGGTGTAAATCGCCACCACACCCCCACTCCGGTACCAATGAAGTGGTGTAAATTGTCACCACACCTCCACACCAAACCCGATACCAATGAAGTGGTGTAAGTCGCCACCACACCTCCACACCAAACCCGGTACCAATGAAGTGGTGTAAATCGCCACCACACCCCCACCCCGGTACCAATGAAGTGGTGTAAATCGTCACCACACCCCCACTCCGGTACCAATGAAGTGGTGTAAATCGCCACCACACCCCCACCCTGGTACCAATGAAGTGGTGTAAATCGTCATCAGCCCGACGTCACCGACCAGCGA
Source organism: Ashinkailepas kermadecensis (assembly GCA_034440615.1). Classification (NCBI taxonomy): domain Eukaryota; kingdom Metazoa; phylum Arthropoda; class Thecostraca; family Neolepadidae; genus Ashinkailepas; species Ashinkailepas kermadecensis. The sequence continues at coordinate 201,337 of JAOTOM010004940.1, forward strand.
AGCACCCATTATATGCACCCAGTGGACGACTGAGTAGCAGTATCTAACTCAGCCCACCTTCCCAGTAATAGTAGCTCGTCCCAGTAACTTTCAAGTTGGGAACCGTGTTCCACCCGGGACGTGGCTTCCCCGTATTTGTGCGTGCAGGCAATAATTCTGACAAAATGGATATCATGGACAAAAATGTTTCCGAACTATAAACGAAGACAGAAAAGAATCGCCCGAAGGAAATCATATCACACGAGCCAGTGATTAACATGACATAGAACCACTGGCAATAGTCAACTCCCCACTGCGATTGGACGGAGCAGTTGTTTCACTATTCTGACATTATAGTCTCGAGTCTGTGCCGGAAGCAGGATTCGTGATAGAATGGGCACCCAAAGTGCTTGTATACATCTTCCGAGAGTCCGCATCATACATCACACATCACACAGCATGCATATGCATCACACATCATACATTATTCATCACACATCATACATCATGAATCATACATATTCCGAGAGTCCACATCATGTATCTCCTTACATCCGTCATACATCAGACATCAAGTATCACACATCATACATCACACATAATATATCTTCCGGGGGTCCACATCAGAAGAGTTAGCATCAAAGGTGTATCATAAAAGACGGCAACAAAAGAGCAAGAGAATGGCTATTGAATCATCTTAACTAGTGCATTAAGTGAGTTAGCATATAAGAACTGGAATGCGCACATGGGCTAGTACAAACGGCCAAAGCCATGCCATGCATCAATACGTTTTTCATGGCAATATTGATGCCATGCATCAATACGTTTTTCGATAACATTAAATAACTGTTTCCCTTGCCATGGAATCACTTGCGTCGTGAGCATGATGTGAACACGAACCAACATTTTGCCATGCATGCGTACAGAGGCACAGCCATGGCCCCCGTCCTCCCCCCCCATCCCCCTAGCAAACAAAATGCACTAGATGAAACAAAAAATGAGATCTTCACAACTCAATACCAAAAAATCCGCGCGCTCACTTTTCCTTCGGTCTACCCCCTTAAGAAAACCTTGGATGTGCCACTGCGTGCGTATTTTGCTTACGATAGCACACAAACCCAGCAAATGGTCGATGTTATAGTCCACACCAGGAAGAAAATCAGCCTTGTTGCGTATCGTGGTGCGGGACTGGGGCGCGCGTCCGTGGACGTGTATGGTGCTATAACCAAAAAATACGGTCCGCGCTCCACACATGTGACATGCACACAACACATATCTCTAATTCGTTTGTTTGTTTACATGCTTTTTCTTCGGTTGTTGTATGTACTTGAAAGCTTGCTTTGAATCTGTGGAGAGCAGACACCTGCGGCCCTTTTTGAATCGCAGAGGACGAACGATAAATTGAAGAGTGTGGTGCATCCACCATATCCAGAATTTATATGTGCCAACCCCCAATTTTGTTTTCTGTTCGTCGTATTTCGTCAACCTTGAGCTTCATGACGTTCCACATGCCTGGTGTCTCATGTCGAACTTCATGTCTAACTTAGCACGGTTGAGTTTGCCAATATAGGTATGTGTGTTCAAAATAGTTGTATTATTTAGCATTACAAGTCGACCGACCACGGCGTACCAATCCGCTCTACCTCTTGCAATTCTTCATGTCTGTTCTACTTTGATAGTGTTCAGAAAACCCAATGAACACAATATTGTGGTGAAATGCTCGACTACATCGGTACTTATGGAATCAATCAAGCCAACGCATCCAACTTTATGCCAGGCTGGGTTCAGTATGTGAAAAAAACACCCTTCAATCGATACTGCCGGAAATTATCCTGTCAGCCGGCTTTAATTTGCTAGGGAGGCGATTGCATAAACAGGAAATTGCTTTCCACCTAGCCAATCACCACACGGATAGTACATACATGGAAAAAAGGAAGAAGCTACGACAAAAGCTCCATTCGACATCCAAACGCCGGTTCTGGCTAATTCATCCAACACCATATCTGATGCGAGCACTATCATGCGGTCATTCCCGTCGCCAGTGTCGTCAACTTAGTCTTCGGATTCGTCATCGTGGAAAATACATACGTCTATATTACCGTGCTTTACTATCCAAAATACATCTGGAATTGTTTTGTCTATTTGGAGTTGCGCGCTAATGACGTACTCGTAAGCGTTTTCGCTTCGGTTGAATTATTAGTGTAATTGCTCTTCTTTCTGGAGCAACAGATCGGGCTTCTTGGCTTAACTCTGCTCGTGCCGGGGAATGGGGGGGGGGGATCTCGAAAGTCACCTACCCTCAGGTTTTCCGCAATAACCTCCGAATGAGCACATACATAGACACCAAATCTTAAGTAGCTTACCATGCGTCTGTTTTACAAATCTTGCAAAAAATGTCAAGTCCAGGTCGTCAAAGGTGATATACCTCGAAAGGGTCACAGGAAATGATGTTCAAAAATATTTAAATTGCCGCCAATCAGAATAGTTGGAACATATAAGCACCAGACTCAGAGCATGCTGGCCTTCATCAAGACGAACAAGCACCTACCTGGGAACGTTAATTTAGGTCAAGTACATTTCCGCGTATTTTTACCGTATTCGGCGGGGAATTTCAATTGGGGGGGGGCAATATGTCATGCCGAAAATGATAAAGAGCATGAGATTAGCATTCTAGATTAATTTATGTGTCAAAGGTCAATGACATCAGGTCCGGCCACTTATCATGTATAGTCTACATAATGCCATCATACGCAGAATGTTGCTGTTCCTCGCCAAGTGATATCTGAATTCGGCTTCAGCACTGCCTAAATCGTGCGACATGACATTGGATGACAATCGAATGATCTGAGATGACCTGACCTCGTGCATGCTGACCTGATTTGACCTTTCTTTGTAAGTACATCCCAAGCAGTGCATACCTAGGGAAAGGCAGAGTAGATCGGCTTTTCAACTGATGCATTGTCCCAACGTTACCTAAGGTCAGGTCACAAGGTCAGAAGCTGGACAGTTTACACAGATGTTTCAGTGTCATATCAGTTCTTCTTGGAGCACAATTGTATATTTGAAAAGTGATGTTCCGAAAGTATTCGAGCTTGCGCTTATTTGCCTGACTTAGCCTTATGAATTATACAATGTCAATCAGATACAAACGTGTTGCCCGAATGGTCTTGCTAGGACCAAACACATACATTCATATTTTCCAGGTCATTCTCCAAGGTAAAGATCACGTTACTGGGTTGAACTATTATGACCTTTAGCGGTAATATTTTCCAGATTTCAGTACTTTACATTGCGCATCCCAGATATGGATATCCACATAGTACCTAACTGGTAACACGCGGTCCGACTACCGCAGTAGTCGAACCAATGTCCAAGGAAGCGCATCGGGATCGATAGCGCCTCTGCTGGACACATCGGTTGGACCGTTGGCACTGAATTCACGCTCATTGTGAAATCAGACTGTGGATCTCAGAACCTGAATGCACTGTGCTGGGCTTCGGAAATTGATTCCGCTCGTTGATATAATGCTTGTTCCTGATGTAAAATCTGGCAAACATATGCGAAAAACATGTTGGTCATGAAATATACTTCGCATTGTTAAGCGACTTTGCCACGAATGCGTATACACTCTACGTACCTAAGGTCCTTGTCCATACCGCATTACATTTTATTGCATCTCGGCAGAAGAGTGAAGCGTTCTGGTTTCCAACGTCTGCTTTACAGGAGGCTGGGGCAGATTATTTATCATCGAGGAAACTAGCATGTATAGAGTTCAAAGTGCATTCTGCTATAAGTAGTAGCTTGGGCCTATTCAGTTATACGAAGGTACTATGTACCTATATATCCTCCTTCCTATATACCTATCCTTCCTATATACTTATCCTTACTATATACCCTTCCTTCCTATATACCCTTCCTTCCTATATACCCTTCCTTCCTATATACCTATCCTTCCTATATACCTATCCTTCCTATATACCTACCCTTCCTATATACCTATCCTTCCTATGGTTTTCGTACCTTCTGGGCACTCCCGGAATAAATATTCTTTTGATTGCATGTTGCAATGCTCCTTTAATTAAGCAATTTACTATTCCATTTGCGATGTCACACGATGCACGTGGTACAAAATAACCATAGACCAAAATGACCACACCTGATTAATGTGGACCACCAGAAACGTCTCTAGGCCGGCTACAAGGGACACGCATCTGTTTTATTAATTGCAGGCAGGATGAGACTGCGACGGCATTGCTGTTGCAAACGAGACATCCATCGAATGCCGAAGAACGATGAACGCGGTGTGAGGTGCTCGACAGTGGAGGCCAAGTCGTGTCATTGAGGAGAGACGCACGGGAGCAACGTCGCGCCATGCCGCGCACCTCCGGCTCAACTGTACTTATCGGTGTCACTTTGTGAAATTGATCGAGAGCGTCTCGGGGGTCATTGAATGGTATGGGGGGGGGGGTGAAGTGATGATTTTCTTGATGGCAAAGCTGCCTCGAAAAAAAAAATATCTGGAGAACGCCCAACGGTTAAGCTTCGGCTTGTTTCGGGGAGGGGGAATCAACGATTGTGGGAGCAGTGCCCCTAATCACACACAAAGTGACACACCTGGCTGCACGTCACAATGGCTGGCAATACGCGTGTCGATCAGTTTAGTTTATCCACCTGTCATTGGCGTCGATTGGTGCAGATCAAGATCAGCAGTGTGCCGTGGTTGCATGGAGTGTCCAATCCCCTCCCGCTAAAATTCGGCGGCTCAGCGCAGGCCTTCGGAATCACAAGGCTCACGAATCTTGCTTACGGAGGATAATCAAATGCACGTTAAAAAAAAGTAGCTAACACCAACCCGACCTCATCGGCGGGATGGCGAGCTGAGTTGCACTCGATTTTTTTTTTACACTTGGATGTTTGTTGAAATGTTTACTGATGCAGCAAGTCAACCTTACGACATTTCATAACCCAACGTACCAATATTACAGGCATTTTAGTTAAGTGGTTTCTGGCAACTGCAATATTTCAAGAATTGCAGCAAAGTGGTTTTTGACATGGCATAGTGTGCCCTAGCAGACTGAACGATCAATACTATGTCATCCAATGAAATATTACGCTATCAGAGAAGCTTGGAATAAAACACCACGACCAACGCTTATATTCCTCGCCGCAAATATCATGCTGTTCAACAACTACGCTTGATGAAAGTATCAACAATATAAACCATGATCAGATATTATTGTACAAGGGAAAACGTAGACCGACCAGAAATTCGCAACAAAATGGAACAATAATTACAGAGCCATACTACATGTCCGTCATTATTCACTGCGGTGGCACATTTTTTTTGCAGCGCATCACGCGGTGGCACCGTCAGAGATTGGACCTGGGGAGGCAATTTGTGCCGGCCGTTCTGGAGATTGGACCTGGGGGGGCAATTTGTGCCGGCCGTTCTGCCGATTCAGCCGCGGCGGGAGCGCACGTCAATTTCGCATGTTAATTTAGTCAAACGTCTCCAGCAAAACATGGAGCCGACTGCTGGCCGTTCGTGCTGTTGACACCACCGCACGTTCGCCGTGTCAACACCGCCAACCAGGCATTCAGGTATCGCCCACACAACAATGAGCCGAGTGCTGGCCATCCACCCTGTAGATAATATCGTACATTCTGCGTGTCAACACCGCCGACAACGTGGTCAAATATTGCCGACGCTGCGCACCATCGCTTCTACATCGGAGCCCGTATCAATTACTGGTGCGCCTCGAATGCGATTAGTTTACTGCCCAGGCCAATTCCACCATCCCCCCCCAGATAACGCACACACTGTCACGCCGCGCACAGCCCCACATGACAATCGATCTGAATTAATTATTCACAGCCTACAACCCGATCGTAAGGCGTAGTGCCGAACGCTGATGCAGTGGGTTCCAGTCATTCGACATGTTGTGCCATTACTCAGTGCAGTTGCAGTATGTGACCCGCCCAGTGCTGTCATATGCATGGCATCCGTCTTCGTCGCCTTAGCATGGACGCTCAGAATTAATTTTAGATTATAAGACTTGTCTGCATGTTTGAATTAAGGATCTTACCCGCTGTTGGTTTTCGCCAGTTAATAGCATGGTATAAAACACCTAGACATAGCAATTTGTAGCCATTTAAACTGACTGAAATCCAAAATATCAGCACGATTTCGATTTTAGCAAATAAATGGAACACAGTGGCGAACTAATCACAATGCACACCCGATATGTTTTCGTGGAGGCTTTGAATCAATTGCATAATATGCGTATGTTCAGAAACATTTCGTTTGCTCACTTCGAATGCAGGTAAATCCTGGACATGAACAAAACATCCGATGTATTTGAGGAGTGTATTTACTGGGATTGGCAGAAAGCGGATAGGAACATTGATGTCCGGATCAGTGGCTTTGACCGGTTATAACCAGGTAAACCCAGCTGGTACTGGTCAAAACTGGCTGGGCGAGTTTTTAAATCACAATCCCCTCGACTCAAAACGAAACATCACCGAGCATATATAAATAAATATGGAAAGAGAGAACCTACCGCCTGACTGAACTTGCCACCCCTCCCCTCCCCCATGGTTTCTGACTAGATCTCTCCTATCCCTCCGAAGACCAAAACTCCTTGTAGTTAGGACATGCAATTTTCTTGTTTTGGAATTCTTCATTTGTTCCTTTCTTCATCAAAGTATAAACAGTTGCATTTAGCTAAGTTGGGGAGGAGGGTTTGGCTAAAGTTAGCGTGGGAGAGGGGCTCAAGGTCGAGGCTGAAGTTCGCAGGGCTCAAGGCTCGAGTTCGGAGGGCTCGAGCACCGCCATGTTGATAGCAAACTCGGCCCCTGTTTCGGCCTAAGATAATTTAGGCAAACTGATGCCCAGCTTCTAATGTGTGTAAAACAAGCAAAGTAGGAGTGTGCGCGTCATTCGAAACTGGGGTATTCCTCTGCACACTTCATTATTATGCTGCATTTTAGTCCTCGCGCCGGTAGCAATGACCTTGAATCTTAGTCCCCTTTAAAATAGATGCCCTTTTCCTAACATATTCGCACAGTCTGACTATTGGTGAAGTACACTTTCAGTAGAAGCAAATGAAGTGATAAAACACAACATTACATCCACAGTTTTTCTCCAGGCGAGCTTCAGAACACTTTCTACACAATTAGTTGTTTTTTTCTTTAATAATGTATATATGATGCAGAATCCTGTATCGCGTGGTAAACAAATGCCGACGCCCCAGATATGCGGCAACAGTCGATGATACGACGCTTTATGTGACATCAATGGCCAGTAGTCCTGCTCTCGTACTTATAGGCGCTACACTTATTAGGCCATATCTCGTACTTATTAGGCGCCGTGCGTAATATGGGCACTTCGCCATACCTATTCACGCTGGCTTTGCGCATAATAATGCTCGGCCCATTCCACGACAAATCGACAAGAGCATAACACCAAATAATTTGTATCTTGATGAAAATAATTGTGTGCAGTTTTCTGACGCGCTGAACCCAGCTGTGCCATTTTTAGAAAGATCAGGTCAACGGTCAAGGAGTTATAGCCTCTGGCATTTTTGACCTGTTACCTAGCAAAGGTGTTTTTAGGTCCTTAACACAATGAAGAACAATCCAAATTGGGCAAAAGTATATATCGCTGAACTCACAATAATTAACTGCATCTTTTGGCTATTTCGGAATTTTCGTTTACAGGATATTTGAAATCGGGGCATCGTGACCTACTTTGTCTTTCGTGACAGTCATAATGCGATTTGAAAAAGTGCAGAAATGAAGTTCAATATTTTATCTTTCGAAGCAAAAAAAGGTTTTGCCCTTAAAACTCTACTTATCCGTTCTAAATTAGCCATGCATGATTGTTTTTGCGCTAGTTTATTGTGGCCTGTTTTAATATGTGTTTAGAACGGAATATTACTGAAATACAAGCCTTTTGACGTTCCAAGTACGTAATGGGATGAGAATGTTAGTCATCTGATCTTGAGTGTTGTGTTGCACAAGTGTTCTAACTTGCTGTGAGGTCAAGGGGTAAACATAAATGGTAGAAATGTCTCCGAATTTTGGTAGGTGGCCCATTCCACGAAAAATCAACAAGTGAATGAGCTAAAGTAACACTCTATTGTTCATATTTGTATTAAAATGCTTACGTAAGGTTAGTTTGTTTCTATAATCCAGCTGTGCAATTTTGAGAAAGATCCGAGCAACGGTTAACGAGTTATAGCCTCGGACATTTTTGAGAGGTAACCCAAGTCTTTGGAAGCCTGGAACTCAATGAAGAGTAACACGAATTGCACGAAGCTATATATCGCCGAATTCGTCATGATCCACTGCACCTTGCGTCAATTTCGAAATTTTTGTTCACGCGTTTTTAAATCATGAGCTTCTGACATAAGATAACGTGGCCTAGTTTGACCTTCGAGACAGTCACAATGCTGTTTTGTAAATACAGAAGCGACGAAGGGTGATTTGTGAAATCCTATATCGTCACTTTCAAGGAGAAAAGGAATAGAAATGTTTTATCACATTATGCGATATATTTCTACATCAATGTCAGTATATCGAAAATATACGATCATATTTCACCGACAACACTGAAGGGCTTATGACATTGCCAACTACTGTAATATCAACATTCTGACGTCTCAAACGCCAAATTTTGGAAACGAAAAGATGAACCTCATTGGGTGAGTAAGAGCATTGAACTGTTTCAGACATCTTGAACTGTTGAACTGAACAGTCATCTTGAACTGTTTGAGAACAAATTTGGCCCGGACCCATCCATTGGTACATGCTGAACCTGAAATGAATCGAATTGGATCATGAGCCGTCTACATCAGTGCAATAAAATAAAATAACTGAATTGCACAATGCAGTGCAATACAATAACGGTTTGCAATATAGCATTATAATGTAATGTAATGCAATGGCATGATCTACATATCTGCTGATCATCCCATACCTTGTCAGAATTACAGTTCAGACTGATGATCCCCGTCACTGCGTTAATATCAATCAACACGACATGTATCAGCGCGCACACCGACACGTCTCACTTCACCCATCTACCATTAACACACGTCCCGCATCGGTAGACAGTTCATTAACTATTACGGTGCTGTGGGTCACTGGTGCAAACTTGTGGGACCCTGTGTTCCCTTCACCGTGATGGCTTTCGAGAAGCGCTCGGTGAGGTGGGTCGTGACGTCCATTGCCTCCTGCTTTGATACAAATATGAACTTGATGCAGCTGATTAGCTTGTGCGCCAGATACACAAACTTGTCCTCCGCCGTCAGTATCTGGCTGTTAAGCGGGCGATTGCGGCTCTCTTGAGCCGCGACACGCTTGGCTGTGCCCCCGAAGCCGTCGCAAGCGCCCTTGCCATGAGATGTGACAAAAAAGCCACCCACAGGGTATCCCAAAATCTGTCCGACAGTGATACACATTGATAAAGTTACGCTTATTCTTAGACTGTGCAGCACTGCCGTTGTGAAATAAATATTTGTTTAGGTCATATACTTCGGTCCAATTTTCTTGCACAACCCGTTGCAGGAACGCATGCACCATGGCGGTGTTGTGCTTTGTGCCGTCAGCGATACAGCAGTAGCTCTGGTGGAACAGTATTACCTCGTCCTCACGCCAGTACACTACAAACGGGTGCACCGTACACTGGAACGAATCCCAGTGGAAGTCTTGAGCTACATCCTGCACCACACATTAATCATTTTCAGCGAAATCGCACTGAACAATCTCTTCGCCCTCCATGGCAGTAGCCTTTCCGTAGAAGAAGCGCTGACCTTGCTTGTCAGTCACAAAGTGGTGTCTGGCCATCTTCACGGTTTACTGACTCAAATATCGCTTCCTTTCCTCTTGGATATAGACTGCTTCTACGAGTGTACAGCGATGCATGCTCATCCACTGTTTGTACCTAATCCCATTATCCATGTCATCGTCTGGGTCTGAATCACCTTCACTATCTTCTGATTTGTTCACGAGGTAATCCTTAGAAAGTTCATCACCCCGTCTTCACTAGGGCAGTCCTCACAGTTGTGCATCATGCAGTCACGGTTTTCGGTGTCACATACAGCGTGATCGAGGAGGTCACGGTATTTGAGGCTGGGAAGGCCGAGAGCGGATATGAGCGGTTTTTGATGATAAGTGTACACGCACACCGAGTGCGTCCCACTGCTGCCTGCCAAGACGCAGTGCTTCGGACGAGGACGGGAAAGGCAACGAAGCCGGTGCGAAGGTTTTCGGGGTTCTGCTTGTCTAGATCACATATCTCACACAAGTTTCCCTAAAACAAGCCTTTTCTAAACTGTACTTTTAGTTCCATCAGCCTGTCACGCCGTGACACGGTCGGTCTTGCCGAGACACATTCGGCTGGTCTAGTCCGACTCATACAATAGCTTTGCTTTCACCTTGTCTGCGTCCAACCTCAGACCTTTGCTTGCTTCACAGGCAGCACGATCAGTGAGCACCGGGCACCCAAACACGGCGCCACCCCTTGTTTGTGCCCTTCCTGGTATTTCACTACATTCGCTGATTTTTGTTTTCGCGATGCAATAAATGGCTGTACGAATGGTTTCTCGGCTTTCAGAATGTGATTGCTATGTTGCGGATGCTTCTATCTCATCGTACTTCATCTTAAGGAAAAAATCATAAATCATCAACTACCACAATTTGGAGACGTTTTGCCTTTTCTTTTTAGCGTTTGACCTCACGAGTTAGAATACTTCTGCAACACAACACTCAGAATCAAATAACCAACATTATCGTCCCATCACCTGCATTGAACGTCAAAAGGCTTGTATTTCAGTAATATACTGTTCTTAACACATATTAAAACAGGCCACGATAAACTAACGCAAAAACAACCATGCATGCCTAATTTTGAACGGATATGTAGAGTTTTTTGGGTAAAACCATGTTTTATTTTCGGCTTTGAAAGAAAAAATATCGGACTTCATTTCTGCACTTTTTCAAATCGCATTGTGACTGTCCCGCAAGTTAAAGTAGGACACGTGACTTTAGGTCACGATGTCACGATTTCAAATAGCCCGTAAACGAAAATTCCGAAATATCCAAAAGATGCAGTGGATTATTGCGAATTAACCAATATATACTTTTGAACAATTTTGATTGTTCTTCATTGTGTCAAGGACCTCAAAAGACACCCTTGCTAGGTGACATCTCGAAAATGTCCGAGGCTATATATAACTTCTTGGCCGTTGAACTGATCTGTCTGAAAATAGCACAGCTGGATTCGGCGCATCAAATTACCGCACACAATTATCTTTATAAAAATATAAAATAATGTGTTTTATTTTGGCCCTTCCGCTTGTCGATTTGTCGTGGAATCGGCCTCCTTTTAGACAAAACTACAAACATTTTTATGCTTGCTGATGGACTGGCTTGAGCATGAGCGAAAATTTGGTGCAACGATGTAGCGCCTTAGTATCATCTCCATTTACTTGAGTACCATCTAGATTTTGCTAATCGCATCAGGCACATGGTGACAAGAAAAGCGCCACCTGGGAAAAAGAACGCTATATCAGAACCCCGAGTCTCAAAAACGCCAACCCCTGCAAACCCGAATGTCACCAAGTGTTCAAACATCGTGCCCCAAACCCAGAAATAGCACAAATTAGTCCTATTATGAGTGACTTCACACTCCCAGCACCCCAGAAACCTAGTACTTCAAAACCCCAATGGTTCAAAACACCCGATATCATACAATATCGAAATCTTCACACACACACAAACTGCAAAACCTTGCATGCTTCACAACGCGGCACGAAATGGCCTCAGGAGGCCGAAGTGCCTAACTTAACAAAACGACAACGAAATGCTTCACAACCACGAAATATAGTGATCAACGACCAGACAACGATAATGGAAAGGCAAGAGACTTTGGACGATATTGCAGTGTGAAATGCGGCCTGGAGCTTCTGAAGTACCGTGCAAGTGGGGAATGACCAGTTGGGCATCTCGAACTTCATGTATCGATACCCTGGTTGCTAGTAGTCATGCATTTTTTAAATAGTAATTCATACGATATGGGGATATGGGGCATGCTTCCACCTTTCTGATTCTCCAAATGACCAACCCTTAAGAGCTTCGTGACTATTTTGCTTGAATAAGATATTCGTTACCCCAACAATTTGGGTACACAATTACTGATGCCTTCTCTGCACGATATTGTCTTGGCTCGGCTGGTGCTTAATCCACGCGTTACACATCCTGACAGAAGCTTTGCATGAATGCCAGTTTATATTCCGATTGCTTGATATCATTGGAGTGAGATCACTGATGGCCGCGGTGTTGTGCCTTGCAAGAAACGATAACATAATGAATCGAAACCCACGTCAATTAAGTTCACTTGGAAGCACATGGTGAAGTTAGTATTCATCAAGTATGATTTGTGCAAAATTCACACCTCTTTTCTTCAGACAATTCCACACTTACATGCCTGTAGTATTACCAATGTGGTAATTGTATCTGCATTGCTGCGTGACATATACTATCATTGCCAATTTAAAGATTATCTAAAATCCGTGATTGACAACATTGGTCCTGGATGGGGTAAGACCCCATATTTACAGCATTTTGCACTAGGGTTATGTGAGGCCGAAGGCGGTGCTGGGTTGGAGTTCACACGACCGCGACGTCCGCCGGGGTGGTCCGATCCCTCGTCAACTCGATCGTCGCTGGTTGCCTTGGCGCGGCTCGTGAGAGCTACTGCAGCTACCCCCAAATATACCAGCCGAGCTGCCCGAACCTCCAGCACCAAACAATCTGACCAATTTGAGAGTCGGCCGAACCGGCGGGTGGCGGCAGGGTTAAAATAACGGTTTTTCGTCAGGTGTGACATGTCGAAACGAGCCCAGTGGGATGCCGAAATTTGCCATGGAATTAGTGTCATTTAAAATGCTTTTGATGTCTTTCAGACTCAAATTTTAGCTAGTGGTGTAGGCACTTATGACTGCACCTTCATCACTTGTTTTGAGATTCATAATTTAGGCAGAGATTCGGGCTAGGGAGAATAATAACTATGCTATAAACTGGCATTGTATGCCATATCATATTATAGGTAATCTCTTTACCTGAAATTGCATTGCGAAATGTTCGTGTCACCATTCCTTATCGAGAACATGCACATGCTACTTATAAACGAGATACTGTTAAAAAAGAGACATGAATACTTCATAAGCAAGCACCAAGGAGCAGGATGTCGATACTTCTTGAAGAAGGATGTCGACTGAGTGTTCAGAAAGTGGTATATTCCACCCTATTTCACGACTAATGTATCACTGGGCGGCGGCGCCATCGCGTGCTCACCGTCATCACTCTGGCCCTGGTGCTCCCGGTCGGCCAGCCAGTCGGGAACCCGCGGCACAGGCGCGTCAGCGTCAAAGGAGCGGGATCGTGCGGGAGTCGGCTCACTGCGCCTGGCGACAGGTGACGCCGGTGAGTGTTGCCGCTGGCGCACCCGCAGTCGGCAGCGGTGGCCGGCCACAGTGATGACGTCACAAGGTAAGTCGACTCGCTGCAGTCTGATTTCATCGCAAGTATCTGTCACATTCTCACTCAAAAATGGCACACGGCAGGTCGACTACGAGCTGCTAACTTAATACTTGGCTTCAAAATGCAATCTAACCTCAACGTCACGTGACATGTTTTCCGCTTCGTTGGGCTACGAGAAAACAGTAGCTAGACATCAAGACAAAATGCATGACAAGGTATCAACCACTGACTTGGGTGAAGGTTTATATATTTTCGGGATGCCTTCGCCTGGCTTTATAATGATTACGCAATGATTATCTAAAAACCTAGAACATAACTCCTATTGATAGCATTCGAACCAGCAGTTAGAACTTTAACCGCATAAAGGCAGGCTCTGATAGGCCACGAAGTGGAAGGGGGAGATCACATGCTGCCCCGATATCTATAAGACTAACCGGCGGATGTTCCGGCAGAGAACGGCAACGAATTACTTGTGACTGTTAAGCTAATTGTCTACAGTTCACCGAAATACAATTTCGGATGCTTTGACAACAGCGGACATACGTGGTGCGAAAACCGGAGATAAAAACATCCGGACCGCATTGTCCCTACATTACATGATATTAACTTCATATCCGATGCCATTCTACAGCCAATGAAGGATATCAGAACTCCATAGTGGCATCAGATCATTCGCCAGATCAGAAAGGTACGAACTGGGAAAATGATCAGGTATATTACTTTGTAACAACTTGTTCATAAAAGAAGATATACGTACTGGTAATTATCCAATTGTGTTCGACGTTTCAAGTCAATACCAGGTCAGGTCACTGATATACGATCTGAAATATCCTGACGGTACAAGTATACAAAGCGCCGTGAAGGCTTAAATTTCGACTATTGCCAAAAAAAAAAAAAAATTTACACGGAAATTTCACTAACTGTGAAACTGTACCGAAGTCTGAAAAGTGTGTAGAACAATTTTGAATGCTTCGTGAACATATTTATAAGCCATACAATTATCTTAAGCTTTTTATAATTGTTTCAAGATGTTCAAAGAAAATTGGAACGATTTCGTTTTACTTTGGTGAGACTCATTACATTTTCATGAGCGTCAACCGTTTCGGAAATCGTTAGCTTCAACATCTCATCACATATTTCCAGATACCTGCCCTTAACCGGATCGGTGACATTGACTTTTGCACGTGGCAAATTTGTGGGACAAAGTCTTCAGCTTGCGTAACATCTGCACTGAGGCGCCCAAAGGTGCCCAACGCCGAGAGAGGAACCTGTGGCCAGCTCCCGGTTCAGGACTCACCATTCGCGTGCTTAACATTCAAAGCATTAAGCCCAAATTACTGGAACTTTCTGACATTCTGCATCGTAGCAAGTATGACATCATATGCCTGGCCGAAACCTGGCTGAAGCCTGCGGCGCCCAACAGACTGCTGCTGCTGCCTGGGTACCAGCTGTACCGGGCCGATCGCCTCGACAATCGAGGGTATGGCGGAGTGGCGCTGGCCGCCAGGGACGGCATCAGCGCGTCTCCTCCGAAAATCACTACGGCTGTCAGCCATCCCAACAGCAAGCTGGAGACATTGTGGGTGCTGGTTGAGCCGGGCAGTAAGCGCCAGTTCATTATGTGCACAATATACCGTCCACCGAGACGGAATGTGACCGACCTGAAAGCGGACTTTGCAGACCTGGAGGCACAATTTCAACGTGCGATCGTGGACTATCCCAAGTTCAAACTATTTATTTGCGGAGATTTGAATTGTGACTTGCGTAAACCAGACTCAGACCCAGGCAGTCGTGCGCTATCTGATGTTATTTCTGATTACTCGCCATCTCAGTGTGTGACCTCGCCCACCTATTCGACTGGCTCTCTTTTTGACGTGATCACAAACTGTCGTGACATTGTGAAGCACTGCCGCACACAATTTTGTAACTTTAGTCCGCATAGATTTGTTTGTGTCTCTGTCGATGTGCCTAGATCTACACCGAGCGGAGCCACTGTTCGCTTCCGATGCTTTCGCCGTACTGAGCCAAATATTTTGCTTCATAATCTGTTTTGGGCTGACTGGAGTTCTGTTTTTTAATTCTCTCTCCGTCACGCTCTTGTGAGACTGTTTTCTGGCCATTTTTAAAACCATCATTGACATCCATGCTCCCATCAGGACTGTTAAAATCAGGAACCCTAGCGATAGGTTGTATCGAATGGAACCAAAACATTAATGTGTCGCCGCCGTGGTGCGCTGACTGTCTATGGACACTAGTCTACGGAGTACGGGGACGCCAACCGAGCTGTGCGATCGGCGTGATAGTCGCGACGATGTTAAGCGGCAGCATCCGTGACGATGGGCGGAGGCCAATGTGGCGCCATATCAGGTCATTCGCCAACGGCAAGCAGGCCATTCGCCAGCTGCCCGACGCGACAGCCGAAGACCATAACCGATTTGTTTTGTCCGCGCCGGCCCGCACATGGCTGACGATGTGAGGAGTATGGGAGCGACCCCGCGTATTTTCTGCCGTTTGCCGCGTGTCGGTGACTGTGTGTTTACCCTGGTGCCGTTGTCGCTTTCTGAGCTGCGAGCCGTCGTCTTCGGGATGAACGGCTCGTCGGCCTGCGACGAGGACGGCATCAGCATCTACATGTTCAGGGTGTGCTTCGACTCGATAGGTGCTCCTGTATTTGGTCAATTCCAGCATTACTCAATCCGATGTTCCTGATTCTTGGAAGCACTCCCTCGTTCATCCCATCTTCAAATCCGGTGATCACTATAGCCCTTCCAATTTCCGTCCTATCTCCATCGTCTCAGTCATTGCGAAAATTGTAGAGCGTGCCGTCCACCAGCAACTCTACAATTATCTGTCCAAAAACCACCTCCTCTCTACAACTCAGCACGGTTTCCGTTCTCGTCACTCGACGGAAACCGCCCTGACCTCCATATCTGACCAGATCCTATCCGCATTTGACCATGGAGAGGTGTCCCTTCTCTGCCTGCTGGATTTGAGCAAATGTTTTGATGTGATAGACCACTCAAAATTCCTGTAAAAATTAAGTCTCCACAGCATCGACACATCCTGGTTGTCGGCTTATCTTCAGAACCACACCCAGATGGTCAGCCTCTGGGTACTAATACTAATGTCAGCCTCACTGACAGTGTGGGTGTCGTCCACAAATATTCCCCGTTGCCCAACAGCATCGGCGTTTTTCAAGGATCATCTCTCGGACCTCTCCTCTACTGCGTCTTCGGCAACGACCTCAGCCTGTTCGCCGAAGGTTATCCACTACGCCGACGGCACCCAAATTGTTGTTCAGTGGTGAGAAATCTGACATTCAAAACGTTGTCGCTCGCATGGAAACAATTTTGGCCGCCCTCGACATCTGGTTTCGTGTAAATGGACTGAAAATTAACGATGCTAAGACACAGCTGATAATATTGGGCAGCCAACAAAATCTGCGTGCCTTACCGGATATCACTGGGAAATTTCGCGATCACGATCTACCCACCATTTCTGAATGCAAAAATATCGGACATATTTTGGATCGCTCGCTCAGCTGGGACTCGCATGGCTCAGAAGTGACTCGACGTTGCTTTGGAGTTCTGGGTGGTCTACCACATCTGAGTAGGTACCTTCCACCTGTTGTCATCTCCGCGCTGGTCAATGTACTGGTCTTCTCGCAGATCCGCTACTGTATTTCTGTGTACGGCAACGGAACCAAAAAGAACCTATCTAGCATTCAACAAATTATGAACTACTCGGCAAAAGTAATTTTCGACCGCAAAAAAGAGTTTGACCATGTTTCTGATCTGCTGAGGAGACTGGGCTAGCTCAGCGAGGATAGCCTAGCCAGATACCACACCCTGCGCCTCACGCACAAGGTGCGCCGTCATGGTGAGCCAGTCACTGGCTCATGATTTCACCACCACCATGGCGGAGATTCGTGACCGAACCACACGTCAGGACTATCACTTGTGTGTCCCCTGATCCCGCACTGAGATGGGGAAGAGGCGATTTAGCTCCAGAGCGCCACTTATGTACATTGTACAGCTCGTTGCCACCCGAGCATATGCGGCTTCCCGTGCCGATCTCCGGTCGCCACCTACGGGGTCACCAGTCTAACGTGCCGCCCGTGCCGGACTGATTTGCTGCTCGTTCTGCTGTGTTTTTTTTATGACATGTATGACCACCGGTTTAACTGTTCTGTGATTTTGACCTTTTCTCCTCAGCTGTTTTATCTTATTAACGCGAGGTTGTAATAGCCACAAGTCCATTGTGGATTACCTCGATACAAGTATGTGTCTGTGTGGCACGAAATCGCCTTTGTGTCACGACCAGCGTCCGAATACTCCTGCGAAGACCGGGTGATTCATTGGACATCAGCATTGGCCTGCCTGAATGCACTTGGAAGGTGAGCCTAGAAGTGGAGAAAAATGTTCAAATAAGCAGTGAAAGTTGAAACTTTGAGCTACATCATGCTTTTTACTACATCTCTCCATCTTGCTTACAAGAAACATTAGTGAGTGGGGTGGCAGTGGAATTCCTTCCCCCCACACACACACACTACGACGAGGTAGTATATCCTGCCGCGCAGCGAGGGCTAAAGAATCATAGCGGGCTTCACGTCGCATAGCATTGGGGGAATAAATGTTTGGTGCTTTCTTTACTTATGATTCCTCCAATTTTAATGCACATAGTTGTGTTATCCTCAGCAGAAAATAGTCAACCTCAGAGGCGGAAAAATTCAAGTCAGTGTGCTGAACAATTGGAAACTGGGGCAAAACATTCCTCCGGATAACTTCCTCTGGTGTCGCCCTTGATGGTGCTCCACATTTCACACTCAGACGCCGAAGCTCCCGCTGATTAAATATTCCATCAGCAGGTAGGTGCCACAATTTATGCGCTTGGAACTGTTGTGAAAATATGTCCTACTCTTTTTAGTCGTCGCTCTAACCACGCGTAATGAACCGGTTTTCAAGCACGCATGAAACCACATAAACATCCTCTGACAACTGAGATGCAACTGATTAAAAGAGGGCGAATATATAAAGACAATGATTTGCTTAAGAACATACCTACCGACCAGATCGATCGCCTGGAGCCGCCTCTGAACTAATAAGCATTTCCGAACTTCTGAAACGTCCTCCAACGTCCTCCTTATGGTCAGTAGTATGTATTGTCATTAGTAATAGGTAGTTCATAGTAGGTTATGGTCATTAGTAGAGTAAATAACACAAATTTTAAAGTTTAAATGCATCTCAGGAGCCAATTACCAAACTCAGCCCAATCATACCCACACTGCATCCGCCCCTGGTAATCACATAAACTATATTCTCTATTCGTGAGATTCAGCAGTAAATCTTCTATTCCCATTCATTCCCACCCTGGACACGCCTCTGACAAGAATATGAACTGTAAACGTTCAATTGATTAAAATAGGGGGTCTGGCCCATCCGGAAATAGGGTTAAAGAGCAACATAATGCGGTATAATATCTTAATTTCGCTTTATAATATCATTATCTGAGTCATTCCTTATAACGCTTTATATCCACCCTATCTAATCATCCAACTCTCACGACATTAGTGCAGAATTTATCGCTGAAACTGCATCTTAAACAAAATGCATTCAGTACCTCCAGCAGCACTTTAGGCGTGGGCAGTAGCTACTGGCTATGGGTACAAAGAAACAAATAATGTATGCGTAAAACCGAAAATGGGCGTGCTGATCAGTCTTTTTGTTCCTTTTTTGCTCCTCTTCCAGAGATTACATACTTTTATCCGTAGCTGATGTGAAGCATCGACGAGAAGCTCATTTGACCTAGTTTCTCACCTACTGCAGTCCAACAGCTTTTAAGTAGTGGCATAGAATGCTTCGGAATACTCGCAAATAATATAAATGTACCTACTACACTAAATAGACATACGAAACAAGACAAAAAAAAACAAGACTCAACAGCTAAGTTTGCGCACGGAAATCTACACCAGGTTAGATCGTACAAGACAGTTAGCTGACTTCTATCAACTCCAGACTGAAGATTCTATGGCGTGATAAATACACTATACAGCACGAGTGTTTCAGCCTAAATTGGGCCGCCAAATCACACACAGAAACGACCTGAAAGTTGTTTGAAACCATTGTCAAGTAGCTCCTTTCCAGATGAGACTACTTGGTCTGTCTTTTTCGAACCTGCTCTGCATTCCACGCTGAAAAGCACACAAGATGACACCGGTCTGATTGCCACCGAGCCATCGATATCACTGTTACTGCGAGATCCAAACCATCGATATCACCGTTACTACGAGAACAAAACCACAGTGGGATACTCACGCGAAAATGTCGTGCCTCTTGAACAGTCTGCTGAGGAATCCAATCGCAAACCCATGGGTTGGAATGTTTCTCATTTCTGTCTCTAACGAGAAAGAGCTTGGACACACACGGATCCGAGCCAGGGTTGGAAAAGCAGCCTTTTCTCGATTTTCGATCGTCCCGAATGTCGTCCTCTCAGGACAACTGTCCACTCCTGTTTCCTGCTGGAATGCTGGATGTTTTCGTTTATCACTGAAATGGTGCCACCTTGTCGCTGTTTGATAAACATACGCACAACAGATATACCAGACTGCAGGATACCAGATATACCAGACTCAAAAACACGAGCTTCATCTCATCAATGGTACACTGCAATAACCATATCTCATATTCTTGCTTTCATCTTGCACCGTTCTTAATCCTAAGTCCATAATGCTCAAATTACAAAAGGCATTTCGGTAAGCTATGTCCAGAAGTAGGTGCCCAAGGGTTTTCGATGTCAAAAATGAAATCGCAATATAAATCCAACCATGATCCGAACTCACGATATCGACATCGCATCCTCCTCAGGTAAGCTAAGCTGTGATGCCACTCAGCCGCACACACCATACAAAGGGTCTGTTCCATTGGTTGAGAGTAGAAAATATGAGGGGGGGGGGGAGCTTCGAATACGCACCGAGCAGAACGACCGGTGGAGATTTGGGGAGATATCAGCTGCTTGCAAACAGCTGCTTGTTTTCATGAACTATTCAGCTTTTTGACAGGACAAACACGATACGGATACCAAAAGCGTGCATGATGACCAAATAAAAATGCATGCACAAAACGTCATATGTTTAAGTCAAATCTCACCACAAGATAAAAAAAGCAACAGCATTCGCCTACGATCAAATTCGGTATTGGTAATATTTCGCCGGCGCTACCAATCCCGAGCCGACCTAAACCCGGGAAGTTCGCGTTCTTTCCAGGAAGAATAACCGTCACCAGGGTGCAAATTTCGCAACAATTCGTGGGATTGAAAGCTTGGAATAACTTGGAGCTGCATAAGAACAGGAACAAAATTGCCTATGGAAAAGGTCCATTATTTATCGGAATTATGCATAATTATTCGTTCGAGTTCTTCAGCCAAAGGCAGTAGAAAGATAGAGGTTGGGTCTCAGCTGCTCTGGACCGGCCGGTCCGGTAAGATCAAAAAGTCCGCACGCTAGATCACTAAATCGCGAGACATTATACGTTAAACCTACATACAGCGGCGCATTCAGGATTGTCCTAAGGGGCGACGGAAAAAATGTATCATCGAAACAGAGAAAGATGGCTTTTGACGCGCGAAGCGCGCCGAAAGTTTATGGTTTTGCGTTGTGAAAATCTTTAAATATTTTCTTTGATCTAGTGTATATTAGTTTCTAAGGGGAGGGCACTCCCCCCCCCCCCTTGGCGCCTTTGTCTGCATATTCAGCGTTCGGGACTTTCTATGCGAAAAGAAAGTCCATGCTAATCCTCTCATACATGCCATGATTGTATGCACTAGAATTGTGGTCTGACCACGTTCTGAAAACAAGAAAGATCTTGTTTTCCGTCAGATGGTCCGAAAGTGAACATGAACGCCAGAAATTCGCAATGAAACGAAGAGAACGAGAAGAGTTTTAAGTGCTTCAAACGTTGATCAACCTATCTATTTATTTTGACAAAAAGTATACGCCTGCAGAACGTGGCTGAAAATGGTGGGCTGGATTTTTTTTTTTGGGGGGGGGGCATTTTCTATTAGTAGGTACATCGGCGGCGCTACGGACTTGGTATAGGGGGTGGGGAACACTGTCGTGTGGTCCATTCTTTTTACGCAACTCCCATTGGCACAATACTAAACGTCACATGTGGGGAGAGAACACTCCCCCTTTTGGCGCAGCTCATGGGCCAGTCTGCAGAGCATAGCAGATAGCTCAACTAGGCACACCTGGAGTGCCAGCCGCCAAGAAGGAAACACGCGCCTGGGGCACCGACCCTCCAGAAAAGCGAGCGCCAGGTGCACCGACCGCCGAGAAAACTCGCATCGCCAGAACCCAACATGAACAAAAATGCATCAACATGCATCATGCAAACACGTACCGCACCACCTTCACCCGACTACAAGCCGCTGACTTTGGTTTTGCCAACATGTATATCAATGGTGCAGCGGCGAGCGACTTATAGATTATCCACAATTTTGATTCCCCTTCATATCATCACATTGCATGCATAGGTGTAGGTTTCTGAAAATTATTACTACTAATCCCAAATATTTTGGCATTAGCTATCACAGTGGATATTCATGTGCATGCCATTGGGGTCGGTGTAACTTTGTGGAAATATTCCTTCATATGGCAGGGATTATGACAGTACAAATAAATATTGTGGCATTAGTTATCACAGTAGTTTCATTCACATTTCATTGGGGTAGGTGTAACTGTAGGAAAATATTCCTTCATATGGCAGCTATTATGGCAGCACAAAATAATGAATGATGAGCCAAATCCAGCGCATTTTTCGCGTTAAATGACATTTGTTTTGTTTTTTGCTTTGTTTTTGACTTTTCCATACATGTTTATCAAAACGCGCGCCGGAGCGCCAGCGTCCCTTAGCATAGTGTCTCATTTTCATCCATGTCTTCGTTTTTCCTTAATCACCGGGTTCCTCATCAGCCGGATCAACGTAGCTTTTTCAAGTTTAACGTCAGACCTATAGCAAATGGCACTTTTCCTCAGCCAAGGAAGAAAAAAGCGATATCAGCGTGAAATATTGTTTCGCTGTGTTCACTTCTGAAGACTTGTAAGTCTTTCTAAAGCATTAAGAGTACGAGGTACATACGTACGTAGGTAGGTTGATAACCTAGCAGTTCCGAGTTAGGTCTTCTTAAAAAAGTTTGTTTTTCATTTCGTATCATGTCATCTGAAGTCATCTGATATCGCCACGAAATTCAAGCACGTAGGGTTAGAATTGAGGTGTGCAGCTTGAAATCCCAAAAGTGCATTCTGTGATTTGAGGGAAGTCAAGCAAATCCAGTTGTGCATCGAGCATGCACGTGTCACATCTTGCAAACTGGCCCACCCCCATGACGGGTGTTTAATCGGCAATCCCCACGTTAGTTCCATACCACCACTACAAACTGAAAGCACTGCTCCTACTCTTGCAATGTACGCGATTATAGAAATATATGCAGGTACTTATTTTTGCATGACATACGATGCAAAACCCTGGCAAAGTATGTGTACTAAAGGTCTGCCACCACAAACCTACGAAAGCAAGGGATATGGACGCGCAGCATACGTCAACGCCATCTCGGCGCCCACATGTAAACAAAAACGGAAATATATTCGTTCGAATGTGCACCTCCGATTTCATGGAGCGTTGCTTCTACATCGGATAATAAATATTACTGTTGGGAACAGTGGCTCAGCTAGGATATTCTTAAGGGGTCCGACCTAAAACAATGAACGCTTTCGGTGCCGCGAAGCTCGCCGAAAATACCTGGCTGGCGTCGTGCAAATCACAAAATGTCTTATTTGATCTAGTGTGTTTAAATTTCAAGGGGTCTCTTTCAGGGGACCTGGCCCCCGGACTTCCCAATTTGCTGCGCCTCTGTTGGGGAAGCACGCGGAGTGTCGTAGCCAGCAGATAGCGGTGGCACTGTACATAAGCTAAGGGTGGGGGCACTGGCACTGGCGGATCTAGCCAACCGGTTTGGGGGGGGCAACTTTCCGTTTTCGGCGTCAGCCCCTCCCCTCCCCCCTCCCCAGTGGCGCACCTAGGAGTTGCATCAAGGGAGGGGTCGAATGGATTTGGAGGGTGCCCATTCTCCCACTATTTTTGGTTAAAAGCACCGGATTTCGACCACTATTTGGCAAAGGGGCCCATTTTTTAAAATAATAATTAAAATTAAAATAAAATAATAATTGACAACATAATTTCCTGTGTACGGGCCCCAGCCCACCTCCACCATTTCTATGTTACCAGATTTTTGTTCTTGTTTACCAAAACGTTCACGTTCACGTTCAACGTCTTGTACCACGTCAACGTTCCCGCACGTGTAGACACTGGCGAATCCGATTTTGTCAACTCTTTCTGCAAGCAGAACTTGAGCAGCATGGGACCCTAGATGTGTGTCAGAATCTACTATGCTACCATACTGGCTTCCAAACAATTATTTTTAATGAAAAAGTTCTTTAAAATTGGAGATTGTTTCATCCAAACGATATTTTTTTTCCTCGGCAAAGTTTACTGCATTTTAATTTAGTTGACTTCTGTTGGTTTCGGGGGGGCCAAAGACACTATGCCCCCCCCCCCTTTAAGCGCTTCGGGGGGCCATGGCCGGAATGGCTCCTCTCTGGATCCGCCAGTGGGCACTGGCACCCTCAGTCAATGATTTGGCCACCCAATCAGACAGAAGCTTAACCATTGGTCCCATGGGTGAACACAGTGGCGGATCCAGATCGCTGTTTTTCGATCGGTTTGAGGCGACAATTTCAATTGCTCTTCGATTTCTGAGACGTTCTCAGATTTGAACTGCTAATATTTGGTGGGTCCGTTAAGACCGTATTTGTTTCATAAAATGTTATAGATTTGGAAGAAAAAAAAATAATTTTAGTGCAAAAGTGCGAGGAAATCCGTCGTTTAGGGGCATGGCCTCTCCCCTATATCCGCCAGTGGGTGCATATCAGACAAAATGTTTTTTTTTTCTCATAATGTATGCTATGCTATAGTGTATACTACAGCAAACGCTCCTGTTCAGTGTATACCTGTGAGCTGACAGCAGTAATCAAAGCGCTTTCTTTAATCGAAGTATCACAAGATGTTTCATATGTCATGCTGTCTGACTGTTTTATTAGCCTTTTGGCACTTATCGCATTTTACCCAACAGATACTACTGATTGACATTCTGACACGTCTCACTACTCTGGAATGAGACCGGAAAAGCGTTTGTTTGTGCTGGGTCCCGAGCCATGTCGGAATTTATAGAAATGAGCGAGCCGATTCCATAGCGAAATGGTTAGCCCAGAGGCCTCCAACACGTATTCTCCCACTTCCGGCCAGAGACCGCATCTCCGGAATCTCATCGCACATGAATGCTAAGTGGCAGAGGAGTTGAAACGCACAGTGCAACAATAAGCTGCATTCAATAAAACCACACCTTGGAGACTGGTCATCATGCTATCTCAGATCCAGGAGTGACGAGGTGACTATGTAGACTGCGAACCGGCCCCACACACGCTACTCACCAATACCTCCTCTGCGGGAAAGAGAGACCCAAGTGCCTCCGCTCTCTGGAAGTCCTCACAGTGCGACATGTGCTTTTCTCGTGCCAACACTTCTCAATGAAGCGAAGGTTGTTCTACGGAAACATGATCAAACATCTAACATTTCGCGACGTGCTAGTAGATGACTTGGAAATCATTCATTCCGGTAACATATTCAGGTACCTAAGAGCGATAGGATTTCAGGCCATATATTCACCTCAGCAACACTTGATAGTATTCAGTGGTGTAGGTTTCAGTGGTGAATCCAAGGGTAGGTGGATCTATGGAGCCACGAACTCCCAAAGATGACCTGGTTTGGATACAAATTGGCTTATTTGGTCACGGTTTGCGGAAAAACGAGAAACGTTTTATGGATGAAAAATTGTCTAAGCCTCAAGCTCAGGTCGTAAGCTACCCTGATTTTTATTTTATTTGCGTATTCTTTCCCACTTGGCCCTCCCCAAGCCGATCACTCAAAATCAGACGCCTGGATCCACCTTCTATGCGTTTTAGTGCGGAAATTCATCTAGGGTTGGTGCGTTTTGATGCAGAAAATCTAAGGAAGGTGCTAGTGCGTATCGTCGACCTCTCTGCAGCAGTTGACTGAGCTTCGCTTGGCTTCGTTCAGTGTGACTTGCCCAACGAGTCACGGCATGTCGCTTGGGGACGTCTCTTCCGACACTCGGCCGTCAGCTTCAGTAGGGAGGGGGACAAGCTTAAATGGCACAATCAACAAGAGCAGGAACACTGAAGTCCAGAGGACACCAATATTTTGATGACTCCGTTGGCCAAATCATACATCCGCCATTGCTTCGCAAGCGCAGTGTTTTGATAACTGAAACTTGTGTAGCCATTGCGCAATGTTTGTCCAAGTGGGGCTCAGTGGTCGATTAAGAGTAGGTACCATGCTAAAAGCCAATATCATGGACATCAAAATGTGACAAATAAAAAGTAGCCTGATCACTGACCTTCGCTCTTGTGTTTTCTTTTTACAGGCCTTTTATCTGACGATCTTGATAATTTTCTTTCCTAGCTAAACAGGCACGGATACAAGGGGAGCCGAAGAGGGCTATCGACCCCACATTGTCCTGTGGCGGACCGTGGGGCCCAGCCGCGGCGTTGTGTCACACGAGTAGTGCGCGTGATGCGCGTGACAATAGTGCGCGTGACAAACGTCGTACGAGTATAGTGGGCGCGTAGACCAGCTCTGACGGTGCCGTTTGGCGGCAGGTTGGTGTCTCCGCCAGTGTCAACAGCCAGGGGCCCCGCCACAGGGATGGATTTGGACGTGGTACGTCTCCCAAATTTTGGCCCATGGGGATAGTTTTCCCATAGGAGGCCCTACCGCCAGACGTGTCCCCGCCCAATCCTCCAGGGGCCCCATTAGCCCAATGTATTCAGAAACCCCCGCCATCACACCCAGAGTACTCTACTCCACAGGATGCCTTAAGGCCCTAAGGCCAAAAGACCGACGCGGGAAGGAAATTTCTTGATCCGGAAGGCCCCCAGCTGACACAGGACGCCTCTAACCGGGATAGGAGACCGCAGATCAGCACATAAGCTCCCTTAGCAAAGAAAATAGGAGGCTCCTTCACTGATGTCCCTCACCTACTACGGAGACCTTGCCAAACACAGGACTCTCTGACTCAGGACGCCCTGAACTGACACAGGAGGCCCCTGACGAGGACATGGGGCCCCTGCACATCACAGAAGGAACCCTGACCGACACAGGGGTTCCCATGATATAAACGATTGGAGGCCCTTCGCATGGTGCACGAGGACCTTCCCTAACTCATGAGATCCTGTCCTGACTCAGGAGGCCCCTGATAAATGCAGGGGTACCCTTAACCCACACAGGAGGCCCCTGGCGGAAATAGGATGCCCACAAATAAAGGTACAGCCAAGGAGTCCCCCCCCCCCCCCTTGCAACGAAAAATACACTAGATAAAGCAAGAAAGTTTGAGAATTTCACCACGCAACATCAGAAATTGATGAAATCGGCCCTAAAAACGAGACAAAAAATCAAAACAGTGATCTTTGTTTAATGACGTTTTTCCTCGGGCCCCATAAGAAAATCCTACCTGCGACTTTGCCCCATAACTAGCACAGGAATTATCTGACAAGAGCTGGGAGCTGCCTACACCGAGAACCCTCGCAGACAAAGAAGACCTTGCCCACACAGGGGCCCCTTCCTAACTCAGAACACCCTTAGCCGATACAGGAACCCCGCTTGGCCGACACAAGAGGCCCTGACCAGGACAGAGGTCCCTCGGGCATAGCAGATAGGAAGCCCTTCGCAGGTGCAGGAGGCCCTCACCGACAAAGGAGGATTCTGTCCGACACAGGGATCCTCCTTGACTCAGAATGCTGACCGACTGACCAACATGGGAGTCCTCCTAACATGGAAGATAGGTCCCTGCACTTATACAAGATACCCGTTACCAATAAAGGAGCAGTCCTTGTCAGCTGCAAAATGCAGAAGACCCATCCATGACTCAGGAGGTTCTTTAGCCGTCACAGGAGGTCTCCAACCGTCACAGAAGACCTCCAGCCTTCATAGTAGACTTCAACCGTCACAGGAGAACTGCAATCAACACAGGAGGCCTCCAACCGACATAGGAGGCCCCCAACTATCAGAGGAGGGGCCTTCAACCATCACGGGAGGTGCCTCCAACCGTCAGAGGAGGCTCCAGCCGTCACAGGAGGCCTAGAGCCAACACAGGAGGCCTCCAACCAACACAGGAGGCCTCCAACCGTCACAGGAGGCCTACCGACACAGAAGGCCTCACCACCCACACAGGAGGCCCCCAATCGTCACAGGAGGCCTTCAATCGTCACAGGACGCCTACCGACACAGGAGACCTCCAGCCGTCACAGGAGGGGCCTCCAACCGTCACAGGAGGTCTCCAACCGTCGCAGGAGGCCTACCAACACAGGAGGCCTTCAACCTTCACAGGAGGCCTTCAATTGATACTGCGTTTTTCCTCATCGGAAAATCCAGCCCCATCCCCTTTTACTCGACTGTTAGCCACTTTATTTCGACGACGTGGGAAAACAAACTTGTACAGAAAAACTGGAGAATTTTCGAACTCCAAAAAGGCATGGCCCCATTTGCTCTCCACTTGGCTATGTCCCTGCTCTGACCGACACGGGAAGAACACAGGTGCCGACAAAGGAGGTCCCGAGCGGCACAGACGTCACTGGGAGAAGCGGGTGCTCCGTGGTGCGCACATAGGAAGCCTCAAGCGGTACAGACGCCACTGGGAGAAGCGAGAGCTCCGTGGTGCGGACATAAGAAGCCTCAAGCGTTACAGACGCCACTGGGAGAAGCGGGAGCTCCGTGGTGCGCACATAGGAAGCCTCAAGCGGTACAGACGCCACTGGGCGAAGCGAAGCTCCGTGGTGCGCACATAGGAAGCCTCAAGCGGTTCAGACGCCACTGGGAGAAGCGGGAGCTCCGTGGTGCGCACATAGGAAGCCTCAAGCGGTTCAGACGTCACTGGGAGAAGCGGGAGCTCCGTGGTGCGGACATAGGAAGCCTCAAGCGTTACAGACGCCACTGGGCGAAGCGGGAGCTCCGTGGTGCAGATAGCAGACCAATAAATGCACAAATATCTGTTTGGCGGACGACTCAAGTGATATTTGTAGTTCTACATGAAATGCGTCGCCATGCTGGTCGTGAGGTGCAATGAGGAACTCACAAATGCTTGCCATCTAGTTTGTATTCCACTGCGCATTCTGGCATCCTAGAGCTTCCCTAAAGAGATGCCTGCCACTTTGCGGCTTTGCTGTGTGTGCTCGGCGCTTGTGGGGCATCGACCAAGATCGATGTAGGTGAACGAATAGTGTGTGGGGTGGAGAGCGCTGTTCAAAAATAAGTTCTTATCTGAGAGTAATGTCGCCTTGGAACGATGTTTACTGGCTGCATACATATACACACACACACACACACACACACACACTATATATATATATATATATATATATATATATATATATATATATATATATATATATATATATATATATATGTATATATATATATAATATTATTAGAGAATATAATTATTTATAGAATCTGGCTGCCTGAATCTCTCTTCATTCATTTGTCAACCTGAAACGACACGATGTTTGCTATCGGATCAAGCTACACTGACGCCCATATCCTATTCCATAGCAATTGACTTCACATGAAGTAATTAAATTTGCCAGGAACTTCCCATATCCACCTGCGTGAGGCGCACCGACTCTGTGAAGACACCGCCACCATAATCCGACCCGCCATAGCAGAAGCTATGGCTGGAGTTTACGAATTGCCAACGCTGCCGACGAGTGGATTGGATTGATTGCGACCACTGACCACCACTGCGCCGCGTGAACGCTGATCAACCTATCACTTCTCTCTGCTGCAGCGACTCGCATGACATGCCAACTGTGGTGGCCGCGGCCCCCGCAATAATGGCATCGCCCCCATCGCGAGACCTTTCGAGCGAGACCGGAGCCTGAGTCAGTTCGGCGGCAGCGATGGCCCCGCAGTAGCCAACGGACACGTACATCCACACAAAATATCCCACACGAGTCCCTACTCTTCTGGCGACATCAGCATTAGACTAAAAGGCAAGAAGAGACACAGACAATTCGGGGGGGGGGAGCGATATGTGAACAGCCACACTGAGAATAACCAAGACTACTCGTCGGCCATATGGCTTAACCATAGGCGTCATGGCGTTGCTAAGTACGGTGTGCAGTCAGGGTGCACTTGCACCAGTACGGGGCTGAACAACATACACAGGTATCATTGGCATCAGGTATCAGGTATCATGGGTATCAGGTATCATGGGTATCAGGTATCATGGGTATCAGGTATCATGGGTATCAGGTATCATGGGTATCATGTATCATGGGTATCAGGTATCATGGGTATCAGGTATCATGGGTATCAGGTATCATGGGTATCAGGTATCATGGGTATCAGGTATCAGGTGTCACGGGTATCAGGTATCATGGGTACCACGGTGGAGACTGGGTATCATGCGTTCCCACAAAACTTAGTGAAAATAAGCGTTGCGCATATAACTTTGCATGGAAAAAAATTGACCAAAGAAACAAAAGAAGTTTCCTGTGACCTCTCCCTTTTCCCAAATACGTGGCGGCGCCCAATAAAGGTGCTCGCTGCTAAAGGTCCCAGAAATGACTTCGCCGCCATGGAAGGGCGGGACCACAATCACACAATCCATCACACATAATGAGAACCCGAGCGGCATGGCGCTCACTCGCGCCGGAATTATGATTCGGTTCAGATCGGTGGAGGATAGGCTGATGCCTTCAGCGAACCTCCACTCTACATCTAGCTCGGCTCCCAAACCATGTTAGCGGTCGGACCGCCAGCGTTCAGCCGCCGATTCACACCTCCGTCCACCAGCTGATTCACACCTCTGTCCATCAGCTGCTCCACACCTCTGTCCACCAGAGCCGCTCCATACCTCCGTCCACCAGCCGCTCCACACGTCCATACTCAGGTTCCCCACCTATTCCACGCGTTCGTCCGTCAGTGGTCGAGCGTACAAAGACAACTATTATCTTTAATTGATCGCTGTATTGAATTGCAAGCCATACTTGGTACGACTAAAATGCTGAAGGACGTTGAACCGCATGCCAACTATTCCTGCAAAATATGCTATTCTCCATGGTTGGTGGAGGCAGTTCCAAACACCGATTGTTCGGCTGCACCGGTGATGGAGAAGCACGGGTAGGGACAGAAACGTTCGACATTGTGGCTACGTTACAATCATCGCTCGTGTTGACACATTTGTGTTACAGGCTTGGCAATCCACTGCCAGCTCAGCTTTCCAAATGAGTGCGAAGCAGCCTACGAACTTGTCGTCAGAAGTAGATGGTGAAATTGGCATGGCATGTCCCAGTCTATCTCGTGCGAATTAGCATTTCTAATTTTGTTCCTATTTTTGGTAGGCAATAATGTACTACATTTATCATTAACCCCGGACCTATCATGCGGGTGCACACAAAACATCTTGAGCAAGGGGCGTGCGTCACCAGGACTGTTTTCGTCACCAGTTCTTAGCCTGCCGGGACGGAGGGAGGACTGCAACTGTTGTTAGGGTTGGCTGTGGACTATTTCACCCAGCCTCCATTCATTCACATACACAATTTCCAAGGGATGGGAGGACACAGATCCCTTAAGCTGCTGGCGACTCCCCTATATGTACGTCTCAATCGAGTTTTTCAAAGGTTTAACTCTCGGAAAGGGGTTATTCAGCCATTGCATAGACAGGTATAGATTGCAGCCATTGCATAGACAAATATGCAAAATTGCGCTATATAATTTATCAACTGCACACTAACCTTCACACCATTCATGACTGGTCGATTTCGATTATAGCGATGTGTCTGTATTTATTGTGCTCCTGCTAATGAAATTTCAATACGCTTATTTGTGATCGTCATCCCGCTCCAATTATGCACTGTCATTGCCCCACAATGCATGCACCGTGCTGAGTTCCAAGACCCATTGGCAAAAAGATGCTATAATATTTTTTGTCCGAAAAGATTGGGAAGCTCCGTCTCATTCTGTCGATGCAAAATATTTTCGTCGGTCCAAGAATGCATCTGCTCTGAACCAATCTTACGAGGTTCTGAAGATATGAGTCAACTTTAGCAAACCTACCCGGCACGCAACCGGCAAATCAGTATACAAGCCTGTCACACCTGTTCGACGAGTCTGGGACTACAAGTATGTAGTCCCAGACTCATCCAACAGGTGGGCCAGTGGCGTTCCGTGTTACGGCCCACATGTCCGGGCTTGATCTCAAGCGTAACCCTGTGTCGTTGCTCCTCCTTCCACACGGATACGCCACCTTGGGAATGGCAATGAGTATATCGATAGCAAAGCCAATTCGGCGCTACGCAGTCGAGGGAAAGACCTGTTGCAAAGCGCATGAACTTGTGTGTAATGAAAAGACAGCAAGTAAAGACATGGGCGAAATACACCCCATACCAAGACCAGGCCAGAGCGCACACACATACCGACCAGTCTCGCCACCTTCCCGTCAACTCCTCACAATCATCTGCACACCAGTCACACACACACACGCACGGCTACCCCAAACCAATGGGACATGCTCGAATGCCACCAAGCGAAAGCGCCCCGACTGACAGTAGTCACACGCTATATAGAAAGAGAGGTGGCCACCGCCCCCCGGCAGAGACGACAGCATTGGCTATGGAGCGGAGGGGCGGCCGCTGTACGCTTGTGTAACCTGGGTGTGGTTGCGCGCTTGCTAGCCAGGCGTCATGCTCAGGCGATGGACGTGAAGTGTGAATTATGGGCGGTGCCGACTTCGCCTTAGAGCCTAGACATTCTAGGGGTTTATCGAACTTTCGGGAATGTCCTTTCAAGACTGTCCTGAAGATGTTTCGAAAATGGGTACAATTTGGCAACCAAGGCACGAAGCGATCAAGATCTAAAACTTGTATGGTTCTGGTGGAGAATTGAATGATTTTGCACTTCTCAAATTAGATGTAATTCCCGCTCACTCACCAATTTGTTTTTCCGCCTTCAACCTAAGGAGACCCTAGCCGGCCTCATGTACATTACAACCTCCGTACTGACCGGAGGTCCCCATTGTCACTGGAGGCCTCCCTGTCGAGAAGGCCCTATCATGTGCTCCTGCAGGTTCAAATTTCTGGCAGAGCCTCTGTCAACAGTCCAGCTGCCGGGTCTCGGCCCTGCAGGGGGTGTCAGCCGTGCCAACAGTCCAGCTGGGGCTCGGCCCTGCAGAGGGTGGCAGCCGTGCCAACAGTCCAGCTGGGGCTCGGCCCTGCAGGGGGTGTCAGCCGTGCCAACAGTCCAGCTCGAGCTCGGCCCTGCAGAGGGTGGCAGCCGTGCCAACGGTCCAGTTGGGGCTCGGCCCTGCAGGGGTGTCAGCCGTGCCAACAGTCCAGCTGGGGCTCGGCCCTGCAGAGGGTGGCAGCCGTGCCCACAGTCCAGCTGGGGCTCGGCCCTGCAGACAGCAGCTGGCTCGGCCCTGCGGTGGCAGCCTGCCAACGGTCCAGCTGGGCTCGGCCCTGCGGGTGCGCCGGCAAGGTCCAGCTGGGGCTCGGCCCTGCAGGGTGGCAGCCGTGCCGACAGTCCAGCTGGGGCTCGGCCCTGCAGGGGTGGCAGCCGTGCCAACGGTCCAGCTGGGGCTCGGCCCTGCAGGGGTGGCAGCCGTGCCGACAGTCCAGCTGTGGCTCGGCCCTGCAGAGGGTGGCAGCCGTGCCCACAGTCCAGCTGGGGCTCGGCCCTGCAGAGGGTGGCAGCCGTGCCCACAGTCCAGCTGGGGCTCGGCCCTGCAGGGGGTGGCAGCCGTGCCCACAGTCCAGCTGGGGCTCGGCCCTGCAGAGGGTGGCAGCCGTGCCAACGGTCCAGCTGGGGCTCGGCCCTGCAGGGGTGTCAGCCGTGCCAACGGTCCAGCTGGGGCTCGGCCCTGCAGGGGTGGCAGCCTGCCGACAGTCCAGCTGGGGCTCGGCCCTGCAGGGGTGGCAGCCGTGCCAACAGTCCAGCTGTGGCTCGGCCCTGCGGGGGTGACAGCGTGCCAACAGTCCAGCTGGGGCTCGGCCCTGCAGGGTGTCAGCCGTGCCAACAGTCCAGCTGTGGCTCGGCCCTGCAGTGGGTGTCAGCCGTGCCCACAGTCCAGCTGTTCGGCCCTGCAGAGGGTGGCAGCCGTGCCAACGGTCCAGCTGGGGCTCGGCCCGGGGGGGGGTGTCAGCGTGCCAACAGTCCAGCTGGGGCTCGGCCCTGCAGAGGGTGGCAGCCGTGCCCACAGTCCAGTTCGAGCTCGGCCCTGCAGTGGGTGGCAGCCATGCCGACAGTCCAGCTGTGGCTCGGCCCTGCAGGGGGTGGCAGCCGTGCCGACAGTCCAGCTGTGGCTCGGCCCTGCAGGGGGTGTCAGCCGTGCCAACAGTCCAGCTGGGGCTCGGCCCTGCAGAGGGTGGCAGCCGTGCCCACAGTCCAGCTGGGGCTCGGCCCTGCAGAGGGTGGCAGCCGTGCCCACAGTCCAGCTGGGGCTCGGCCCTGCAGTGGGTGGCAGCCGTGCCCACAGTCCAGCTGGGGCTCGGCCCTGCAGTGGGTGGCAGCCATGCCGACAGTCCAGCTGTGGCTCGGCCCTGCAGGGGGTGGCAGCCGTGCCGACAGTCCAGCTGTGGCTCGGCCCTGCAGGGGGTGGCAGCCGTGCCCCCAGCTCACGGTGACTAGCCGAGCCGACGGTTACCAGCCCCAGGCGGCGGCCCAGGTGGGCAGCCAGTGGTAAGTGGCAGAGCAGGGCCTCCTGAATGGCACTGTGCTCGCCAGCTGTGGTAAATTAGCAACACAATATGGCACGAAGGACACCGAGGACCGATAGCAAACAATAGAAGCTAAAGACCATCGCTGATTTCCCAACGATTTCCACTTCGATAAATGTGCGGTATCAAACAGACCTAAATCGAATTGCTCAACTGGAACTCTTCGAGCCCAATAACCCTGCCCAAGTTTCATCGCCGGATGTGCCCGGATGGGTCGGCGGATAAGGCAGTTGATGTCGGCCCAACGACCGCCGACTTGCCGCTTGCCGCTTGCTTTACTGGGCTGTTCGTGCACGTCTTGTTTGCCGCAGCGCCTGTGTGTAATGCTCCAGTGAGTCTCTCAGGTGGCTCCAGTGGACTGATCAGACTGCCAGCCATCAGTTGTGTATCAGCGACGACACCTGTTCGTGGTCGGAAGTCCAGGTGCGACATTTTTTCCTGTCTTCCATTGGGTGCTGTACCAACGTATGTGCGACGCTGTCTCTCTGGAGAGTGTGCTGCTGACTTCGTGCTCATCGTGTTTATTTTGACTGGATGCTTGGTGGAGCGTGTTGATACTTCGCTGCCCGTCGTGATGCATTATATTCCTATTATATATCACTGTCGCATTTCAGGGACTGATGGGACCACAATTAATTAATGCCATCCCCAGAGCGGCAATTCGTCGTGTTTTCTCTTCTCCGGTCTCTCACCCAGAAATAGGTCAAGATCCCTCGTTCTATTGGGTGTAATCTCCTTTGCAGAAGTTCTGTCTATACTGCTGATGTTCATATTCGTATTGTTGATATTACTCAAGTGCTATGGCATCTACATAGCTCAGCCGACAAACACGTGCTACAATGTGTGGAGTAGTAAGGTGGAAGTTTCCACAATTTATCGCCATTGAAAGTTGCATTTTGGAGCGGTTGTAGCGGTACTATGAACCCTCGAAATAACCGAATTTTGGCATAAAATTAGTATTCTTAGTGATTATTTTCAATTCTAGACACATTTCACCAAACAATATTAGTAGCCCAAAATCACCTGGGGCCTGCACTATTCAAACAAAAGCTTTTTCGGAACTGGACATATGTTTGCGTGTGCCTGATTAGGCACTTCGTCACTCGCCATGACAGTTTGCCGCGAGGGACGATCATCTGTGTCGATCTTTGGTCGGAGCCGTCCCAGAAAATGCTCCTCGTCATGCCTCTGGAGAGATGTAACATGAAAAGTGGAAAGACAATTTTTCATCCTTTACTGCCACTGTGTTCCACGATGTCACGAGCGGCTCTAAGAACTTCTGCGGATATCGTGACGAGTCTGAACAACTTCGGATCGATGTAATGTTCATCAGCGCATTACAATACATCCTACAACTTGTCGTGCAAGCTCATCTGATACTTTGAAGATCCGAAATGCACTCAGTGTCCAGAATACGCCCACACGTATAATACATACTGAATCTGCTTCGGCCGTGGTTGGGCACCCCTTAGATCTCGTCGAGATTTCCGCCAACGGTTGGTGCAACCGATGGCTGGTGTCGAGCACCAGCCATGCCGGCGGCTGCGGTCGAGGCCATGGTCGCGAGGAGTCGGTGGCCAGCAGACTCACCTGTGACAGAGCAGACCCGGTCGATGGTCGTCCGGCCCGCACTTCTGGGATGCCGTGCCGACCGACGCCAGCCGACGCCGAAATATCCCGCCCGTCGGCCAGAAATACCACCGACAGCCGCCGTGGCCAACTCTGAGCAGTTCGCGACCGCGGACACCAGCCGAGGCGGCGCCGCGCCACCCCGCACGGCCTGGGAAAACAACGCGAGAGGTTCGCCAGGTGGTCCCTCTCACTGCTGCTGTTGCCAGTGCGCAACAGCATGGACGGCATTGGACCGTTCTGACTACTGCAGCGTCCTGTGGCAGTAAACTTGACCTTTTAAGTTTTTTTTTAAACTGCACCACTAAGCCAAGAGAGGAATTGCTGCGAAACCTGTTGATGCTTATGTCTTGCTTGGCTGAGTTTTACCTTCGCCTTTCGACTCGAATCGTTGTAATTGATCAAGATGACGATGCTAGATGGTGTATATAAAGTACATAGCGGCAGGGTGCGAGTGATGGTGAAGAACCTTAACGGTTATTAGTTAGTACAAAGCACTACCCCAGGTAGCTTATGTAGGGGAAGAGGGGCGAAGGTATCTGAACAGGTACTGTTTCCCGAACACCTACTTATGTACGTCTCACATGTCACGTTCAGCGCATAAACAGCAGAAAGATGGTCGTATTCATGAACGATGGTCCTTTCTGTACCAAAATATGAAGGTCTGATCGCATAGTTCTACCAATTCCTTGTGTACAGAGTCTATGGGTGCCATTTGTAGGCTTCTGGGAGCAGTTGGCTTAATTAGACCACAAGGAAGTGACCTCCAATATTTTTTTTTGCTTGCAATACACCGTATTTTTTAGTGGCTACTAATAACTTTTTACCACAACAGCTCCAGTAACACAACAGCTACAGTAATCCTGCACAACCACATTCTTGTATTCAGAATACGGTACACCACTACAAAATAACTATCTGTTTTAAAGTTGCTCTTTGCAAATGGTTAGAGTATTTTCTTTGAAAGGAACTGTTCGAATACGGATAGTTTGTTCATTTTTGTGTTCAGTAGACACAGTACAATGACTGGTTCGGCCATACAGAAACAGCAGTAGAGCTAGTTGTTGCATGATGTCTTAAATGTTCAGAAATCCCCTCTTCCCTTACTATAGCCACGTGTCGGTGCAGTGGCACAGCCATAATTTTCTTAAGGGGGCCCCGGACCCCTTCCCAAAAGTGCTCCGAAACAAAGAACGCCTTTAGCTCATGAAGCGCGCCGAAATTTCTTGGTTTTGCGTATTGAAAAGCCCCCAAAAAATTTATCTAGTGTATTTTTGGTTGATAAGGGGGCCGGGTCCCCATCCCCCTTGGCTACGCCTCTGTGCCTCTGTTGACCGAAGTGGTGGGCAGGTAGCGTCATTGCTCTAGTGCATGGATCTATCCGAAATCTGTGGATACTCCAAAATGTCTTTCTACTTAAGCGACACGACAGCTAGCTTGGACGAGCATTATGAAAATGTGGCCTGTGGTTCGAATGGTGTTTGTTCTGTATGGCAATGTTTTGACTTTGCCCATGTATATGAGTAACACGAAGTTGTGATTGAGCTCAGTAGAGACGTTCTTGAAGACCACTTGTCTATACTGTAGGTGTAGTACATGGTGAAGGCCAAAGTGGTGCGTGCCGCATGACGGCTGCAGTAACATCAGGGTTAGCCAGGGGGAGGAGAGTGATTTTTTAGGCGTGCCGGACCATGAAGGTCATTTGCGCCGCCTTGGGTTAGTCACATTTTAATTAGAACTTGGCACGTCGAAGCATGGGTGTAGATTTGGTACGTTTTGCCGAGGTTTTGCCACCATCCCCTACTCAATGCTGGCTTGTCCCCCACCCCTATGCATTTAGTTTGTGCATTGAACTCTACGTCTATGCGTTGAACCCCTCCTTCAATCGAGTTCGGGCCTCCCATTTCCTTCATGCATAGGGACTTTCAGTGGTTTTCAATAGTGACTTCCCTACATCGAAGTCAGGTTGCGCCCTCTTCTCAAGGTGTAAAAAAGAATGTCTGCATATACTTACCAAAAATTAACCAAAGAATACATAGCAACACATGGAGATGAGTGTTTCACCTCCAGACTCCGAAAACTACTGAGATGACCAAGTGGCTGGGAGGAAAACAGACCGAGATCGACACCGACTCCGAAGCTACTGAGGTGACCAAGTGGCTGGGAGGAAAACAGACCGAGATCGACACCTTTGATCTGGCCTCGCACACCAACCGAAAAGCTAGCAAGTGTTCGCGGCACCTTTCCATCCAGCCAAAGACAAATGTCAGGAGAGGAGCTGTGGGGACAGAGGCGGCGGAACGCATGGGGCGCTGGGTGCTGCGCCCTCCCTTGCGAGAGTAGGGGGTCGTTGCACCACCTTGGTGAGCTCACTAAAACTGATTATTCTCCCCGGATATCATGCTACTGACAAGAAAACAAATGTTTGAAGCTAAGCGCTGCTTCCTGACAGTTATGTTATATGGGTACATCTATAACACTGTTCGTAATTTATCTGGTCATGTATTCTGCACTTCTAATGATTTAAGGTAGATTATTGTCCGAGTGCACAGCACGCTTTGCTAGGCATCGCTGTTTGAAATGCACTAAAAGTGATGATTCACTCTTTACCCTCTATGAACTAAATTTATCCCTCTCCAAAGAAAGAAATACAGCTGTTGGATCTGATCGACTGACATATCCCTTCTTTCAAAACCTCTCTGACCACGGCAGAGACAACCTCCTATCGGCACTAAATAAATGATTGACTGACGGTACTTTCCCAGCCTCCTGGTCTACCAGCATTATCATTCCTATCGCTAAACCTTTCAGACCTCAACACCTCCCCTCCAGCTATCGCCCTATCTCTTTCACTAGTTGTGCTTGCAAAATATTTGAGCGCATGGTCAATGGACGAATCAGAGTCTATCTTGAAGACAACAAAATTATCTCCCTTTTCAGAGCGGCTTCCGCCCAAGGTGATGGAAAATTGTTGCAATGGATCATGGCTTTCGTCAAGGACGGAAAACAGGGGTAATGAATTTGAAGTGTTCGCCACCAGGAATAGGACCATTGCGGAAGGATATTTGCTCAAGTTGTCTCCACGAGGATTATTTCAGTTTTGGTGTCGATTTCGGATACGCCGATAGTGCCAAATCAACTCTATTTTGTGCGGAGCCAGATTCTGCCATCTCCCACAGTGGTTGTTTGTTGGTCACTCGAAAACAGTTTGTTGCAGTGACACGAAGTTCTGTAACGTTTCCTAAAATCAATGTGCGCATGCTATGCCACAGGTTCAACAAAATCGTTTCATCGGAGGCGGCTCCAGGCTCCAGACCCAGGTTTGGGAAGGTTATCTACAGTGCGCTCGCCACGGGAAACTCAATGGTGTATGGCACATCTTCGGCATATTTTTTCCAAAATAAAAAGCATTAATTATGTATGACACTAATAAAGATAATGAGTGCTGAATATGAACCAGAAATTGAGTAGAAAAGTTGCACTAAAACAATTAAAATGGAAAGGGCACATAGTGTATCACGTCTTTTTGTATTCCAGAGTAGCATGAGTGAGAGTTACTTGAAGTTGTTTTCGTAGACACAATTGTGGCACCTCCCAACACTCGCCACCTGAATCCGCCTTTGCGAATTGCATTGAACTTGATATTGTCACGTACATACTATACTATCTTACATATATGACCAAAAACTGAGACAAAAACAGATGAACTTCTTTTCCCAAAACAATTATTCATTTTTAGCCCGAGTTGTCTATGATATTGATATGTTATAATATGAAAAAAATTATATAGTCAATGATATCTTATTTTGGCTATAAGCCACATATATATGAAAGAGCGCTACATTACGAACCGAACCATGTTTGTGTAATAAATCAGGCTAGCAAACATGTGTATTGTAACTGGCAAAAATCGCCTAACATTTTGTCGTTCTATTTCCCCTTATCATGTCAAAACTTTGATATTTTCCTTCCGCTATAAAAATCTTGTCGAAGCGAATCGAAGGTCATTTTTGCATCAAAATCAGACCTGCAGTTCTCGAGGTTTCTTTCGGGGTGAGGGAGGGGGTCAGAATCTGCCCCCGAGCACGCAGCCGTAGTGCTGGACAGCTCGCACGCAATTCTTAGTGAAAAATAACACACAAAAACAAACGTAGACCTGTGTTGTGATCATGATCTTTTTTCCAGCGAAGCTTTTGCTATTCTTTCGATAGCAATATGATACCCATTTTCAAACATAATACGTGAAGTACCCCGCTGGCTTTCGATTCAACAAATCCTGATGCCGATAGGCCAGGTGGACGTGAGCCAGGGGCTTAGTTCGGTCACCCTTGACTACTATTTACTTCTGTGAATATAAAAACGACAGCTGTGATATCTGCGACGCATCTCCTACGACAGCTGAGGAAACCGAATTGAAGGCAGGAAAACAAAATTTGTAATCGTCGTCTTATGTCGTAGTAAATGTTCATGTGGACAGCTTTCTTCACCTTCAAGGTCCGACTGATGGATAGGGATTTGGGGACGAAAAATTGTCCCGGTAGTACAAATACTAGCATAGGGTTATATCCGAGGTGAATCTCTCTCTCTCTGTCCAACAGGCAGACAGACAGACCAACATGCCGACAGACACCCTCAGCCCAACAGACGACCAGTCCAGCAGACCATTAGACCGAGACTAGGTCAGCAGACTAGCCAATCTAGAGACGGACAATCAGACCAAGGCACCGACAGAGACATACAGAGCAACAGCATGCCAACGACACACAAACATTTGTACACACCCATAAAATCCGTCCTCTGCACTCTCAGCTCGTCCACTTATTCATACTAGCAAAGCACACTTTCATCTGCGATATCAGGTAGGTACAATCATCAGCCTTCAGTACTGTGCTCCTTAGAAAGTGATGTGCTGCTATATGATGTTCATGCAAATTCGCATCGATTTCTTTTTTTTGCTGGGCTTTGCAACGAGCTTAAATGAGTTACATTTTGGAGGGAACCGGCTTAACAACGTACGGTCGAGGTGAAATAACACTCGTGACTGTTGTGTTTGTCGATCCTCAAGTACGAGTCATTCTGATGAAGGCTTAATATAGTTGACACGCGATTTTCCACAGAATTGCGCATATCATGGCAACTGGCGCAAGCTTATATGCATATGCATATACACATATATATATATATATATATATATATATATATATATATATATATATATATATATATATATATATATGTATGTATTGGTATATATATATAAAGATATGCATGTCTATTCATGATCCTCCCCAGATTCTTCAGTACATTGACATCCACGAAGGTCGAGCCGCCCACCGTCCGGCGAATGTCGCCATGCGGTGTCGACTCCAGGGAACACGTGGTCGCCGGCGATTGGTGCCTTGTCATGCAGCGGTGGGCGTGAAATGTCACCGGAGGTTGCCGGCTCAGCTGACAGCGCTCCCAGAAGTGTCGGCTACTGCTGCGACCCCGGTGGACGCGTCAATCACCGAACACTTGCTGTCTGCACGGTCCGGGTCCGGGTCCGTGCCTGCACGGTCCGGGTCCGGTGTGGGTCCGGTCCGGTCCGGTCCGGGTCCGTGTCTGCACGGTCCGGGTTTAGACTGAACTGCAGCTCGTCAACAACCAGCCTGTGAATATCCATACAGGCGTTCAAGACTGTGCTTCCGGTGACAAAAGTCTGTTGTTCATATCAATTTCAGTAGAAAACACGAAAATGCGCACGTTGCACAAAATAAGTCGAGTTCAGCTGCAATGCTTGAGTGTAGACTTGGCTTGGGGAGGGGGAGAGTAGTGGTGGGACCTCTTGCTCAGGGCAAATACAGCATTTGACCTAAATGCGCACGCGAAATAATTTGGCCCCATGCTAATTGTTGTCGTCCTAGCTGTCGCAGTTCTCAAGGAAGTTGATAAGCAGTGGACAGAAACATAGTTTCAGAACGGTATGAAACCGTCTCCTGTGACTCTGCAGTCATGCATGCAGAGAACGAGGAACATGAAAGGGAACGCGGGACCCCCCCCCCACACACACACACACGACCACCACACACACTTTTAGACTAGGGGACGACATATCTTCCCTCCCCCTCACACACTTTTTGGCAAGAGGATCCTCCGATACGAGGAAGATCATCGAGCCCGAAGAACCCCTTGAAATTTTGATATATTTTCACACCTTGCCTGTGCAACGTGAGGTCCTTTCAGCAGGCTAATAACTCTCTATAGATATGTAGTCAGAGGCGCCAGTGGGCGCTTTCTAAGCATAACATGAGACCCATTTAGTACAAAATAAGGGCCCTGAAGAAAAGAAAACCCTAAACTACAGGAGGCCCCTTTTTTCGCTAATGGAGGCCCGAGGATGCTCCAAAACGAAAGAGGAGGCCCGCCAAAAGGCAAAAACAATTGGACCCCAAGAAGCGAGAGGAATTATCCAAGATGGAACATGTCACTGAAGTCAGAAAGGAGGCCCCGTGATGGAATAAGAGGGCCGCGAGATGGAGGAGGAGGCCCCGAGAAAGAAAAAGCCCCCAACACTGTATAAGAGACCACACAATGGGATAGAGATAGATGCCTAAGACAGAAGAGGAGGCCCCGAAGGCCAAACAAGAGGCCATTAGACAGAATGTGAGCATTCAAGGCGGGATAAGAGGCCATCGCGATAGGTTAGGAGACCACCAAGACGAAAGAGTAGGCTCCCAGACGAAACCGAAGGCTCCCGAAATAGAAACTGTCCCTCGAGACGGGAGAGCAGGCCCCCTTGGAACCCCGGGGAGGCCCGCTGTGACATTTGTCCCCTACTCCTGGACCCGCGGCCTGATCCTCGCATGCGTGCAACCTTCTGTCATTGCGAGCCATCCCGTGACATCACCGCGTGCCGTTTCCAGATTTAAGGGGAAAAATATGAACATATTACAGCAGATTGGCGGTATTTGGGTCTGATCGGTCTGATTGGAGGGATGAAACCAATGATCCAGGAGGGCAGTGGCAATCCTTGGCGGATGCAAAGTGACAACCCTGGCGCGGAGTACCTTCGATTACAGTGGAATGTTCTAGAGTGCCTTCACTATGGCTGGCCACGAGGAACGTAGGCTGTGCCGCTTCACACCAATAATTACTGGTAGGCTGCGCCGCTTCACAGTTGTGCGCTACGTGCAGTCCACCAGATTCACCACGGGCCAGCGTCCGAGCCATAGGTATTCGCATGTGTGGTCGTCACGTGACCATTTGCCCTGCAGCCATGAAATGAGAAACACGGGCCTACGTTGGTCCCGCCTTGCATTCCTCGGTCGGCCAAACGACATTGGCAGTTGAACAAGCAGGCTACTACTGGACTCCTGTCGACAAGCATCAACTGATAGCTATCTGTGGATTTCTGACTCCGGCATTACAGAATGAGCTGGAAAGGCTGGAAGAAGCTCGGTTGCAAAGATGTAGCGAAAGGAGATGGGATGTCTTATAATGTCAATGAAGCATTCTCTGCCCCCAAAATAACAATAAAATGTTCGACATGTATGTTTTTTATAAATGTAGTTCGAATTCTTGCTGGGGTGGCTTTATGGACCGGGATATAATTGCTAAGCAGAGCTTGTTGCGTGAACCCTGGCCTCACCACCCGATACATGAACTTCAGTTTTACAGTAGAAAAACGGCAAAACTCTTAACGTGCTGTCAGTACACCGACACGGCCACCCTGGTAGC
Source organism: Ashinkailepas kermadecensis (assembly GCA_034440615.1). Taxonomy (NCBI): domain Eukaryota; kingdom Metazoa; phylum Arthropoda; class Thecostraca; family Neolepadidae; genus Ashinkailepas; species Ashinkailepas kermadecensis. Next base: position 245,108 of record JAOTOM010004940.1, read on the forward strand.
TCGCTCTCGACCTTGCCAATTGCCAACTGACACTCCCAACCGGGGCTAAAAGCGAACGTGCGAAGCGACTCCAACCCATTCCCGCCAGGACAGGGGAGAATGGTGCAGTGCAACGCTCCAACCAACCGAGCTACCGAGGCGGTAAATCACTAAGCGGCACTTGCTTCCTTAATTCAGATTTATTGACAAGTCGATTAGTTACTGGACTAAATTACACCTATTTCATTGAGAATCGCACGTTGCTAGGCGTAAGGCATATGTTGTATGATATATTATTATTGATTGCATATGTTGTGCACTGTATTGCAAGCGACATATTCAGATTGCCGTGAGGATAAAATAATTATTCACGCGGATACCATCCAACTATTTGACCATGAATAGTTTTTACGTCATATTGTTTCAGCACGACATGTAACCGGGCCATCCGGAATTCTTGGTGTGAAGCCACCGTTAATTATTTGAAGACTGAGCAGGATTTAATGACATAGCTGTATGCTGAATTGTAGCATGGGGAGCATCAATAACGTCTCATGGGGTCAATGAAATACGCTTTCCAGCACCAAGCCATTATTTTTTGTAAATGTCTGGACCAAGGAACAACTAATTTGCACCAACCTGGATCGCTTACCGGATAAAATGGCATAAACGGTGTGGTGTGTGTGGTGCGTGTGTGGTGTGTGTGTGTGGTATGTGATGTGTGGATGTGTGTGTGTGTGTGTGTGTGTGTGTGTGTGTGTGTGTGTGTGTGTGTGTGCGTGCGTGTGTATTTAACCATTTTATATGCTTTTGTATCTTACCCGGTTTCGTCTCTTGGTAAAAGGCACGTGTTGTCGCCAGTGCACTGCATCACAACCCTGCAATGGCTTTTATATCCTGCACGAACATCAATGACTAGGAACAGGTCAACACATCGCACTCATCAATGCATTGAGTCACAGTCCACATCGATCAACCAACGAAGAACTGGACGTTGTGTGGGAATTCACACATTGATGGAGGGAGGCATCGAATTAGCTCGATGTCATACGACGAGTAGAACAAATTGGTTAACATGCAATAATATAGCGAATGTTATTATCTGCATGTAGATGCATATAAAACTGTAATGCAATTTTGTTCATTTCAACTGAATTATCCAGCCAATTTTTTTTATAAAAGACAACAGTCCGCCCATGTCGTTCGTTGTCAATACCGTCTTTGAGCTGGTGTAATTATAGGGCCTCGAGCTGACCTGCTCCGTGAAAACGTTCGAAGATGCAACGAATTGGCTTTCCATCCTAATGGTTAGTTGCGGCGTGCGATAAAAGAATCGTGCCACAAGCAGTGCACACAGTCAGCTAAGCCGCATGTGGTTTACAGTATGCTAAACCATGAACGATTTAAATATGATATTTAAACCAATCACCTACTGCTCGTGGTTGACATAAAATGCTCCACTCACGATCGGTTTATTAGTTGTCTCCCACGCCGGCTTTCACTTAAATTTTATGTGATTTCCAGTTTATCCGTCAGTGCAGTTGTAGGGGATGAATAGCAAATGGACTGGCTCTACATGTCAGCACTCAGGCTGTGTATAATATAAAGATTATTGCACTCAAGCATTGTATAATATAAAGAGCATGGCAAGGTACGATTAACACCAACCGTGATATTAATAAATACTGTTAAACTACTGTTTTGCAAACCGACGCGACCCAGGAGTAAACGTACTCTCTGGCATGGAATAAGCCAATTTTATCCTACACCCAGAAAGCAGACATGCACTTTGACTTGGGTGCTGAAGACGTTCCTTTCAGTTCTGTGGATTGACAAAGCAAAACATGGGATTAGCATTTTGTTCATCTAGAGTCAAAGTTCACCTAAGTCAACCAGGCCTATTATTCCAATGTTGTATTTTATTACGAAACGGATAAATCATGTACACCACTCGCGGCATCAAATTAGCTAAACCAACTTGTCTTTGACAGGTGACTTACGTGCATTTCTATTGGGAACAGATCTGGATATCGAGCGCAACTGTCCCCTGGCGGCCACTGCAGCCATTGTCAAAATACCAGATCCAGGGCTCTGGATGATGACGCGAGTGGTGCCGTTTGCTTATCGCATAATCTCAATTGTATAATACAATGCTACTGCACCATTCACTGGTTTACTGTGGCTCACACAAGAAAAGCTGATTGGTTGCAATTATTTTGTATGGTAACCGACGTATTTTACCAACGCGACTTCGACACACACACATCACCGTCCGATCAGCTGACTGGCCTGCGAAGGTCTTCCGGTTTGGTCGAGTCGCTTCAAGCGCTTGACCGTCCACGCCTCCGGCTGGGATGGCCAGTTGGCAACTGGCCGGGCAAGGTCGGGACGCAGGCACCAGGCGGTCGATCCCGAACAGCGACTGTGCTGAAGATGTCCGTAGCTGACTGCGCGCTAATCAGGCGCCACTGCCCTGAAGTTCGAGCTCCCGGTCACGTAGTTATGACGCCATTAGCAGAGGTAGAATGCTGGAAATGTTGCGCTTGTCGCCATTGTCGACCGGTTAACTTTATTCTCTTTTCGTTTTCTCTCAGGAAAAAAATCACTTGTGATATTGGCGTCCAGGTGATGCATTGCATATAGCATGATATTGATCAATGTTGATAGCGATGGAATATGGCTTCGACGTTCGACGAACTTGACCTTTCATTCAATTATAAAAAATGTAAGTATTCTGCAATGCGACAGGAAATCAACTCTTAAGCAAATATTACACACTGGGAGAACATGTTTTTCTCAGTTCAACGCCTTGATGGCGTGTATTTTGTGATCCGCGTCGACGTCAAGCCGAGGTTGTAGCGTAGGCCCTGATAACCTAAACCCAATCGTGCAAATCCAGGTTAGCATGTTACTTATGTCCCGAGTTTAGCGTGTCATTAATTCCTCGATATGGTCGTCCGACTAACCATGAACTTCCTTGGCCTGTTACCAGCCCACCCTCTCCGGGTCACATGACAAGCTCCGGATGCATGTAAGAAGCCGAACCATCCTTGCCGTGATCTGTTCGATTCCATGGTGATGGTGCTGAGAAAGCTGCATTGTTCTATGTTTAGTGGTTGCAAATGTTTAGCCTATGAATAGCGATGAGGCTTTCAGAAATGGGTCAACCCATGTCGGGCAATTCAACTTGAGAAAATTTCGCCAGCTTAGGCAAAACTCCGTCTCCTGTCTCCCTCGTTCAATAACACCTGAAGAGGGTTCCCAGGAAGTAACCACATTATATCAACTTGTTTGTTAAGTGTCATCTTATTCCTCTGCATCGTTTCCCACTGTCTTCGAAGCACTTCATTTACGTATTCAAACACTAATTCGCATGTTTTCAAAGAAACTGTAAGTTGTGAATTCTACAAACACACACACACACATAGACACACACACACACACACACACACACACACACACACACACACACACACACACACACACACACACACACACACACACAGACGCACACACACGCGCACACGCAACGCTCACGCACGCGCACACGCGCACACACGCACACACGCACACACGCACATGCAAATCTCACTTAGTTCACCTTTACAAGCCGCAAATGTACTTTATGTTTTCATGGTCAGAACATCCACGTATGTTCCATTGATATTCAACCACACACAGATAACAAAAACATTTTGACTCACTTTGAAAACCTCATCGCATATTTCAAAATCTATTTTCATTCAACTGGCGATTTCAACGTCCATAGTCCAACGTGGGATATAAAAAAACGTACGCAACCAGACGTTGGCAGACGTATTATGGATCACATTTTAGTTCGACCCAAATTAGTATCACTTAACACTGGAGATCCAACATTTTTCACCCATTGCACAACGCAGAATCTGCAATAGATTGATCAATATGCTCTCAATCTCTGGCAAATAATTTGTATTGGACCATAAACATCGGCATTCGTGATAACGATTACGACCCCATCAACCTAATATCTACTTTTTCAACTGCGGCCGATAACACATCCACCATTTCCCCTCCCCGTAGAATGTCGAAATCAGACTAGAGCAAATTTCAAGAACTTTAATATATACAATAAAGTCATACAATCATAGTGTTCAGACTTTAAAAGGGTCACAAGGGCCATCAGTGTTACGTCTGTATAGGAAAGATACCATAAGCATGCACAAAAAGACCCCAACCAATACCACATCCCAAATTCCAACGAAACCATCCACCAACATCCCACACACCCATCAATACCTATCCGCCTTACCAACCCTGCCATATTCCCTCGATCCCGCGTAACACACGCGTGGATCGAGTGACCTACCACTAATTTTCAAACTCCATTTAGGTCTGCTGAAAGGGGCCTGTACCGTGCACACCTACTAGCAAAGTGTCACCCCATCCACCACTAATCAGAACTCAAACACAAGATTTTAGAGCCGGAAAATTGTCCACCAAATTGTGTAATACATTCGATGAGGGACTCTCCATTGATCAACCACCCTTTGATTGAAGATCTGTTGCCGCTTAGCTGTCCCACACCTCGATTTGTCTAACCTGAATTGATGACCCCTATGTGATAGTTTAAATAGAAGGGCATCATTCGGATTGACCTGATCTAACACTTCAACGATTGTATGCATCTCAATCATATCACCCCTTAATCTCCTATCCTGCAATGCAACCCGGACATTGCCGCTGTCCAATGCATCAACTTAATTACAAATACATTTTTGGAGTAGCATCTACGACAATTCCACTCACAGAAGCTTAAACAAAAATAATTTCAGTCCCTTGGGGTGTCCAGAAGTAGCACAGGCCATTGCAGCGGGATAAAGAGTATTTATAAAATATTTAAGAGATCTCGATTCGGAAAATTGAATCACACATGACCATAAACCGGCACGAACAAGCCTTGTTATATGCTATGCACGGCGCCGTTCATGGTCTTCTTATTTACACAAAAAAAATCACGTTAAAAAAGTTCAAACGAAATGTGGGGACGAAACTGGGGATCTTCGTTTATCCGGACGCTCCCCATTTCAATCACTGACTGTCCTCAAAATTCAGAATGTCACAATTGCAGACCCACAAACAATGGTAAGTACCATAACTGATACCATTGCTCACAATAGGTCGGACGAAGACTACCAACCTGATTTCTTACAAAATGCACAAAACACCTTTCACATCAATTTCAATTTTACGCTTTCATCATTTCACAATTTCACTTTATTCGATTCTGCCAATACTGAACCATGCAATGCACCTTTCCAAAGATCAGAACTGGAGTATGCCATTTCCTGCGCCGATGGCATCTCCATCGGGCCTGACAGGTTACAGTATTTATTTTTTTCAGATATTTATCGGACCACACCAACTATTGCATTTTACACACACTTTATTTCATATGGTCAACTCATGTCTTTCCCGAAACTTGGAAGGAATCTCTTGTAACACCCATCACAAAACATGGCAAAGACCATAGTGGTCCCAAAAAAATCCACCCAACGCATAGTTATTAAAAGACTGATCTGGCACCTGGAAATATATTATCGCTTTCTCCCCCCCCCAATGGGTTTTCGGCGAACACCTAGCACAGTAGATCATCTTATTCGGTTAGAGACAGACATCTGCCTAGGCTACAAAGAAAGAGGATCACACTGTCGCAGTATTTTTAAACGTAAGTGAAGCTTGCGATATGGTTTTCAAACCCACATTACTTTTCCAAATTAAGGAACTCGGCTAAAAGGACACTTGGCTCTTTATTTAATAGGATTAGAGCAACAATGCGGCCAGGGGGCTAAATGATTCATAGCCATCCCTTAACAGCCGGAGAGCTCCTAGAAGGAAGGCCACATTCCGGCCCTCTCAAACGCCCCGACTACATCCCAGCATCGTAGACAATGTTCAGTTGGAGAGAAGAGCTCTGGTCAAAGATATAATTGCACCCCACCCCTTCCACCGTAGAAGTCAAGGTTTGTGTGAAGGAGGGGGCGGCCGCTTGGAAATGGAGGCTGCTCCAGATGCTAACCTCCAATGAAAAAGTCTGGCTACGCCGTTGGGGGAGAGCAAACAGTTTTAGTGAGCTAACTAAGAGGGTGAGACGCCACCCTCGCGTGCGCAATGGGAGGGGGGAGGGGTCAGCGTCTCATGGTCCCATACGTTCCGCCGGTCATGTTCCAAACCCACATTTATCGGATGTGCTCTTCAGTCCAACACTTCAGTCTGGGTACAGATGCTCCGGTTTGCATTCTCTCACAAAGTGAACCGTGATGCGTGATCCAACTTCCGGACGTCAAAAAGCGGCAGAAGGCAATTGGTACGACGCAAGCACTTTTCTGAAGATGGTGTACTGGTGAACCCTCGAAGACATCAGACATCGGTGTGGACAAGTATTTCTATTGTTAAGAATATCGGTGGCATTACCTTACTCGCATGCATAGATGACGAAATTCGTCGCGCGCGCTAAGTGTCATACTCGACAAACCTTTTAGTGACATCAGGCATCCAACCGACACATTCTGACAGGTGGTGTATTTACCCTTGCGCTTGAAGGGCGCCCACGTTTGGCCCAGATGGTATAAAAAGCAAATAGCATCAGTAGCAAGTCACTTCTGGGGAGACTCAGTAGCCATAGTCATGTTCAGGCTAGCCCTGCTGACGACGCTGGTGGCTGTAGCTGTCAGCTACCCGCATGGTCTGAAGGGTCTGCTGCACCAAGCGGATATTTCAGGTGCACTTGGATTGGTCCAGAGCCGCTACCAAGGCATCTCTTCCAATGCGGCTGCATACATCATCCGCCAGGCCGTCCTGAAGCCGTCCAGTGCGATCTTCGGCAAGATCAAGTACAAGTCGGTGAGTTCGTTACATTGCCTTTTGACTGACGCTGCTGATATCCAAGTGAATAACGCCTCTGCAACTTACGTGCATGCGTTACATGCATGCAACGTTTGTCGCGCAAATGCCATAGGAGGTTAGCATGGACCATAGGAGGTTAACATGCACATACGGTTTGTTCCGCAGGTGCCAGCTATCTCGCTGAGGTTGCCGTACCTCAAGACTCTGTTCCAGTCTTACCCGTCCGTGTTCTACGGCTCGTACCAGGGCGGTCTGGCGTCCTACCTGGGCAGCAAGGGTGTGCGTCTGAGCAGCAGTGCTCTGGTGGTGAGTTTGCTGCTATCATTCCCGTGCCAAATATCAATGTCAACTGGTGACTGTCAGCTGTTGACACAGCGGAATTGTTATTTAGCGATGTCACAGAGAAGTGGACACTCGGCAATCGCTTCATGAAACAGTTGACTTAGCTTTAATTTCGATCTCTGTGCTTTACAGCATTTATCTTGTTGTCACATATTGTGCACGTTAAGTGGCAAAAAGCTCTGGTGTGTGACCACTTCGCTGTATAGCTTCCTTCAGCGTCCAGAGTGCACTGATAAACTATCATCCTAGTTGTTTGTAGCTGTGCTGCATTGATTATATGGACGCTGCAGAGCGGCCTGCTCTCCTTTTGATTGAGTACCGCCACAGGACCCTCTGGCCCTGACCGACTACTACCTGGGCGGAAATCTGATACGTCCCATCTCCAGCTCACTCTTCAACAACTTCTTCAGCAGCCGGATCTTCGGGTTGCACCACAAGACTTGTGAGTACATGCGCCTATGCTCCGTCTCCATTCAATTTCGTATCGATTTGGTTTACAGGAAGATTGTTGCAATTGTGAGGACCTGCCAAAAGAAATGATTGAGTGCCCACGAAAATGTGCAGGAGCATACCTTGTGTGCACCTTGGCAGTAGCCAAGGTGGGTTTGGGAGCATATTTAGCCCATGCTAACCGATGCGACCGTTTTATCGCCAGACAATGGGATCTACACAGCGCCGTCTATCAAACTGATCGGAAGCCGCTTGAGTGCGCTTTCATTTAACAAATTCAACAGCATCTTTCGGCCCATCGGAGGAATCGTATGTACCGATATCTCACACCATACTTTGTTCATGACATCGACTTTCTGTTCCATAATTAGACATGCCATCATCATGACTGGGCTCCTTATTTCACCCGGACTTTGCTAGAGGTGAATTGAAGATAAAACGTCTGGTTAGTTGTTATCATGATTAAAAATGCATGCTCTTGGCAGAGTAAAAATGTTTGCTTTGATATAATGCCGATTGGTAAGACGCCATGGCATTACATTTATATCGGTCATAAAAATAGAAGAATAATAATAGTGGCTTAAAGGTGATATATATTTAGGCTTCAAAGTGTTTCTGTATGCATGAACACACCGCATCCATCAACAACAAAGATTTACCTAGCAATTGGTATCCCCCGCAGAGCAGCTTAGCATTATTTTCCCTAGCAAAGCTCATGACAGTTTTTGTGGAACGAGAAACAATCTCTTGGCTATTGCTTTAGGTGTGTGCCTACTGAGAAGTAGGTTTGGAGCCACATGAATCAGAACTAAAGGTCCGCTGTACCATGCCACTAACCAAGAATCAGCTCATTTCAACACCGAGTCATTCTTACGACATGCCATATCGGCTTCATGTGCAGTGGGATCAAACCAATAAGTCATCCATTGGTTATATGCCTATGCCTCCGTTATGAACTGAATAGATCAATAAATGCCTATTGGATTGCTTCGTTTATTTCAGTGAGGCACACGATAATTTTAACGTTATTTTGTGCGTTGAGCGCAAGGAAGGATTCTCATTAAAATTCCAGTGAATCCGTTTCATGTTTGTGACGTGACGTATGGTCCCATGCCCACAGCGTATCTCCCAACCTGCTACGTATGGTCTGACGGGTCTGCTGGCCTACGGGGACATCGCGGGTGCACTTGGATTGGTCCAGAGCCGCTACCAAGGCATCTCTTCCACTGCGGCTGCATACATCATCCGCCAGGCCATCCTGAAGCCGTCCAGTGTGATCTTCGGCAGGATCAAGTACAAGTCGGTGAGTTCGCTGCATTGCCTTTTGACTGACGCTGCTGATATCCAAGTGAATAACGCCTCTGCAACTTACGTGTATGCGTTACATGCATGCAACGTTTGTCGCGCAAATGCCATAGGTTAGCATGGACCATAGGAGGTTAACATGCACATACGGTTTGTTCCGTAGGTGCCAGCTATCTCGCTGAGGTTGCCGTACCTCAAGACTCTGTTCCAGTCTTACCCGTCCGTGTTCTACGGCTCGTACCAGGGCGGTCTGGCGTCCTACCTGGGCAACAAGGGTGTGCGTCTGAGCAGCAGTGCTCTGGTGGTGAGTTTGCTGCTATCATTCCCGTGCCAAATATCAATGTCAACTGGTGACTGTCAGCTGTTGACACAGCGGAATTGTTATTTAGCGTTGTCACAGAGAAGTGGACACTCGGCAATCGCTTCATGAAACAGTTGACTTAGCTTTAATTTCGATCTCTGTGCTTTACAGCATTTATCTTGTTGTCACATATATTGTGCACGTTAAGTGGCAAAAAGCTCTGGGGTGTGACCACCTCGCTGTACAGCTTCCTTCAGCGTCCAGTGTGGACTGATAAACTATCATCCTAGTTGTTTGTAGTTGTGCTGCATTGATTATATGGACGCTGTAGAGCGGCCGGCTCTCCTTTTGATTGAGTACCGCCACAGGACCCTCTGGCCCTGACCGACTACTACCTGGGCGGAAATCTGATACGTCCCATCTCCAGCCCACTCTTCAACAACTTCTTCAGCAGCCGGATCTTCGGGTTGCGCCACAAGACTTGTGAGTACATGCGCCTATGCTTCGTCTCCATTCAATTTCGTATCGATTTGGTTTACAGGAAGATTGTTGCAACTGTGAGGATCTGCCAAAAGAAATGATTGAATGTCCACGAAAATGTGCAGGAGCATACCTTGTGTTCTCTTGGCAGTAGTCAAGGTGGGTTTGGGAGCATATTTAGCCCATGCTAACCGATGTGACCGTTTTATCGCCAGACAATGGGATCTACACAGCGCCGTCTATCAAACTGATCGGAAGCCGCTTGAGTGCGCTTTCATTTAACAAATTCAACAGCATCTTCCGGCCCATCGGAGGAATCGTATGTAACGATATCTCACGCCATACTTTCTTCATGACATCGACTTTCTGTTCCATAATTAGACATGCCATCGTCATGACTGGGCTCCTTATTTCACCTGGACTTTGCTAGAGGTGAATTCAAGATACAACGTCTAGTTGGTTTTTATCATGATTCAAAATGCATGCTCTTGACAGAGTACAAATGTTTGCTTTGATATGATGCCGATTGGCAATCCGCGATGGCATTACATCTACATCGCTCATACAAATCGAGGAATAATAATAGGGGATTAAAGGTTATTTATATTTAGGCTTCAAAGTGTTACCGTACGCTTGAACACACCGCATCCATAAACAACAAAGACTGACTTAGCAATTGGTATCCCCGCAGAGCAGCTCAGCATTATTTTCCCTAGCAAAGCTCATGACAGTTTTTTTTTGTGGAACCAGAAACAATCCCTTGGCCCTTTTGGCCTACTGAGAAGTAGGTTTGGAGCCACATGAATCAAAACTAAAGGTCCGTTGTACCATGCGCTAAAAAAAAGTAAATCAGCTCATTTCAACACCGAGTCATTGCCACAAGTCACATGCCATATCGGCTTCATGGGCAATGGGATAAAATCAATAAGTCATCCAATGTATGCCTCCGTGATGAACTGAATAGATCAATAAATGCCTATTGGATTGCTTTGTTTATTTCAGTGAGGCACACGATAATTTTAACGTTATTTGGTGCGTTGAGCGCAAGGAAGGATTCTGATTAAAATTCCAGTGAATCCTTTTCATGTTTGTGACGTGACGTATGGTCCCATGCCCACAGCGTATCTCCCAACCTGCTACGTATGGTCTGACGGGTCTGTTGGCCTACGGGGACATCGCGGGTGCACTTGGATTGGTCCAGAGCCGCTACCAAGGCATCTCTTCCACTGCGGCTGCATACATCATCCGCCAGGCCATCCTGAAGCCGTCCAGTGCGATCTTCGGCAAGATCAAGTACAAGTCGGTGAGTTCGCTGCATTGCCTTTTGACTGACGCTGCTGATATCCAAGTGAATAACGCCACTGCAACTTACGTGTATGCGTTACATGCATGCAACGTTTGTCGCGCAAATGCCATAGGTTAGCATGGACCATAGGAGGTTAACATGCACATACGGTTTGTTCCGTAGGTGCCAGCTATCTCGCTGAGGTTGCCGTACCTCAAGACTCTGTTCCAGTCTTACCCGTCCGTGTTCTACGGCTCGTACCAGGGCGGTCTGGCGTCCTACCTGGGCAACAAGGGTGTGCGTCTGAGCAGCAGTGCTCTGGTGGTGAGTTTGCTGCTATCATTCCCGTGCCAAATATCAATGTCAACTGGTGACTGTCAGCTGTTGACACAGCGGAATTGTTATTTAGCGTTGTCACAGAGAAGTGGACACTCGGCAATCGCTTCATGAAACAGTTGACTTAGTTTTAATTTCGATCTCTGTGCTTTACAGCATTTATCTTGTTGTCACATATATTGTGCACGTTAAGTGGCAAAAAACTCTGGTGTGTGACCACTTCGCTGTATAGCTTCCTGCAGCGTCCAGAGTGCATTGATAAACTATCATCCTAGTTATTTGTAGTTGTGCTGCATTGATTATATGGACGCTGTAGAGCGGCCTGCTCTCCTTTTGATTGAGTACCGCCACAGGACCCTCTGGCTCTGACCGACTACTACCTGGGCGGAAATCTGATACGTCCCATCTCCAGCTCACTCTTCAACAACTTCTTCAGCAGCCGGATCTTCGGGTTGCGCCACAAGACTTGTGAGTTCATGCGCCTATGCTCCGTCTCCATTCAATTTCGTATCGATTTGGTTTACAGGAAGATTGTTGCAACTGTGAGGACCTGCCAAAAGAAATGATTGAGTGTCCACGAAAATGTGCAGGAGCATACCTTGTGTTCTCTTGGCAGTAGCCAAGGTGGGTTTGGGAGCATATTTAGCCCATGCTAACCGATGTGACCGTTTTATCGCCAGACAATGGGATCTACACAGCGCCGTCTATCAAACTGATCGGAAGCCGCTTGAGTGCGCTTTCATTTAACAAATTCAACAGCATCTTTCGGCCCATCGGAGGAATCGTATGTAACGATATCTCACGCCATACTTTCTTCATGACATCGACTTTCTGTTCCATAATTAGACATGCCATCGTCATTACTGGGCTCCTTATTTCACCTGGACTTTGCTAGAGGTGAATTCAAGATACAATGTCTTGTTGGTTTGTATCATGATTCAAAATGCATGCTCTTGACAGAGTACAAATGTTTGCTTTGATACGATGCCGATTGGCAATACGTGATGGCATTACATCTACATCGGTCATACAAATCGAGGAATAATAATAGGGGATTAAAGGTTATTTATATTTAGGCTTCAAAGTGTTACCGTACGCATGAACACACCGCATCCATAAACAACAAAGACTTTTGGTATCCCCGCAGGTACCAAAATTGGTATTGGGCGAAATGAATACGATCCCACATTTTGCTGCACCAGTGCCGTTTCCGTGCCCACGTGCTGCAGGAACGCCATTGGCATCCAAATGTGTGTGTCTGTGTGTCCGATCCAGGCGCCGCACTACACAGGCGTCGGCTCCGGCTTCTGGTCCGTCTACTCCCAGCTCGGTCTGCCGTACCCTCTGCAGCCGGCAGTCTGCCTCGGAGGCTTCAATGACTACCTTTCGTCGCTGAGCGTGGGTGTGCCGCAGTTCATCTCCTACATCAAGCGGGCTCCCATCGCCACCCTGGTCAAATCCGTCACGGTGAGCGCGCGCATGGGCCGTCACACAGTGGCAAATATGTCGTCTCAATCGTCAACTCATGCCATATCAGCACAAACTCAGATGGTTGGAATCACTCCAACCGAAATTAGCCCCCTGTTTGACGTGCTGGCGTTGACGTGTTGCCAACCTCCGCAGATCCAACAGATCCAGCCAATCGTGCAGAAGCTGAAGATCGTGTCGGCTCCCATCATCCAGAAGGACATCCTGCCTCTGCTGGCCTACCGCTACTATGCTTACCCGAAGGTGCTGCGTAGGAATGTGTTCTTGAGCGGAAGCCTTCTCCCCTTCAATTCTATCGTCGCCAACTTCTTCGGCAGTCCCTTGGTAAGTCACCCAATTACATACTCCTGTAGTAGTGCACGCCACTCGTTAAATACAGCCGTTAATGAGTGGGTAAAGGTCGGGAAAGTTCATCATCTCATGCAAGACAGAGGCGCCGGCAGTGCACAGGCCGCTAGAGATGTCGTCGTTGTGGGACGTAGTCGCAAGTCCAACATGGATCTTATGATTGTGCCCCGTTAAACTTGACTGAAAATCCGACAAGTGGAGGAAAATGGGTGGATAAGCGTTGGAGTAAGCATGTGCTGTTGAACTTGCGGTTCCCGACATGGTGCTGGTCTCGAGGTCAGAGTGGTGTACTCCGTCTAGCGTAAGTGGTTTTCCTTTAAAACTGCCTCAACACAACTTCGGAGTTCACGCGAAAGCAGTGAACGTCAAACGTTTCGTCGCAGTTTATCAGCGTTGCAAAGGTGGCAAGTGTGAATTTTGTTATAAGTTAAGATCTGACTCCTCTTTCACGACTGGGAAAAAATAATCACTTGGTCTTGGTCACCTGGTTTTCTGTGAGTTAAGTCAACTCTGTTTCACTATGCATAGCCAAACTATGCATGGTGGACCAGATTGATGTAAATTGAGCAGAAAGTATGTCATTGTATTATTACTGTGGTGACCGCTTGTCGCGGGCCAATCGCCATTCTAATCTCCTGCCTATTCAAGGTACCCGGCGGCCGCACCTACAGCCGTCAGTACATCAGCGGTCTCCTCTAATCTCCTGCCTGTTCCAGGTACCCGGCGGCCGCACCTACAGCCGTCAGTACATCAGCGGTCTCCTCTAATCTCCCGCGTGTTCCAGGTACCCGGCGGCCGCACCTACAGCCGTCAGTACATCAGCGGTCTCCTCGGCAGTTTCGACCAGTACATCTACACTCAGCTCAAGGGCTATAAAGGCAAATGGTGGGGAGGAAACCTAGGCGGCCTTTATGGCAAGTGGTACAAGGGATACAAGGGATACAAGGGATTCAAGGGACACAAGGGACAGAAGGGATACAAAGGACACAAGGGGTAAAAGTCTCAGACCTGACATGACTGTATTATAAATGATGTGCATGTTTTGGCACCAAGTTTCTTCTCTCTTCAACATCAGGCAGGTATTGGATTGGTATTGGAGCAGCTGTCTTTTACCAAAATATACGCTCAGTCTCGCAAACGACGCAGTGTTTTGAACAGAAGCAACGGATGGATGCACATGCGGGTACGTTGGACAACTGGCGTCCATTTCAGAGACGGCAGATGGGTGCTCGTAATTTCCGAAATCCCATCGGCGGGCCTCTAGCGAACATCGTACACAATGGGGCGGGCACCGAGTACTGACTGCTAAATCCATAGAACTGGCTACAAGAACCTTGCGCTTGATCTTCGCGCTGTTCCCACCAGCGATTTTACGCAGCTCTTCAGGTGGGATAGGCCACATTTGGATTCCTGGACGAATCTCCTAAAGGTGTTGCGCACCGAAGTCATCTGCGACCAGGATTTTCGGAGTTTGTCAAAACAGTACGCGCATATGTATATGTGCATGCACATGCTTGCACATGCTTGCACATGTTTCATATTATATCTGGATGGGTGCCCACATACTGATGGGTCATCGTGACAGTCACAGAGCGTCACAAGGTAGTACATAACTCACAAACCGTGCCCAGAGGCTGACCACTCCTCGTGATAGCATAGTGCCACTCTTCTGATGATCGCATGTGCTCGTATAAACAGAAACAACCCGCGAAACTTGCTTGCAGGCAAACACTATGGCAATGGGAAATGTCAAGTGGTAAATTAATTAAATGGGAAAATTTCACTGCTCCATTGCTCGCGGAGCCCAGTAATAATTTGATTGTTCGAAGTGCTAGTGGTCAATGTGTGGTGGCCTAAATAGACGCAAGTCACGACTAAATGCGCACTATGCTCCTTGGCACCAAAATCTTAGGTTACATGGAATTCTAAACGGATGATAGCTTCGTTATATATGTCTACCGGTGTTACGCAGAGTGCGAAAGGAAACGAACAAGGGAGAAATTAGGATAAGCTCAGGAGCAGACATGCCTCAGCTGAGCCATCTACCATGCCATCGCATGTAGCTTACCAGTGACCTGAAAATACAGCGACCTGAAACTACAGCGACCTGAAAATACAGTGACCTGAAAATCACTGCAGCCGGACGCCATTGCATATGATTATTGAAGGAAAATGTGTTTGACACATCTCCGTGGTTTGTAATTACTTTGTGAGTGGACAGGGAGTAGGAGCATTTCATTATGGAGAAGACTGCTTGCTGCTTATTGCTTCTTTGTTGGCATTGCATGTACTGAAAAGTCATTGTCAAATGTAATCTGCAGTGAAGATTTTGTGTGGGAAGCCTTGGAACCACTGTGCCCAAATTCAGAAATTGTGGATAAATGATACATGCTTGAAACATATTTGAAACGCAGTCAATGCATTCACTTTTATGTGCATTTATATAATATTTATTGTCACTAATAAATAAATGACTGAGGAAAACCAGTGTTTGCACTCCTGAGAGTAATTAAATAGTGATTTGCATCTTCAATGGCGGTACTGTGTGCTGGAATGTACGCCTAAAGAGGTATATGCACTAGGTAGGGCGGCATATGATAGGTGGCAAAACTGGCCTTTGGTATCAAGGGAGGGTATCCGATTGACACATTTTTGCACCTGTGTCGCCGTACGAGACGGCGTTGCAGCGGCTGCTGCCGGCGCAGAGGAGGCCGCACTGCAGCGCAGAGCGGGCCGGCAGCGTGGCCAGCAGCCTGAACGGCTGCGATGGGTCTCGGGTCACTCGGTCGCCGCACGAGCGGCCGGCCACGGCCAGCAGCGCCAGCAGCGACAGCAGCGCCAGCAGCCACAGCAGCGCCAGCAGCACCAGCAGCGCCAGCAGCGACAGCAGCGCCAGCAGCGCCAGCAGCCACAGCAGCGACAGCAGCGCCAGCAGCGCCAGCAGCGCCCCGTGGAGCGGCTGCTTCGGCTGTGTACCACAACAGCCCAGTTTAAATGCCCCAATGGCAAGAATGAGATGTATTATCGGTAGATGACATTGCACTGGGATCCTCACGAGGTGTCCTTTTCGCACAAGCCTTCATGGCACGAGTGGATCAAACGGTGTTGCAAGATCAGAGCCCGGGGGTACCCAATCTCTAATGTAAGCACGCACGTTGATTACATATCGGTAGATGTCAGCGATACACAGCTCTTGCAACAACTCAAACATAGACCAGAAGTGGTCTCAGGGCTCGTGTTTACCGCATAACTCGATGTAGACGATAAATTAGGTTTCCTCGATGTATTCTTAGACGGTAGCATTGAAGCATTCACCACTAGTGTTTCCCGTAAACCCACAGACATGAGCCGCTGCCTGAATGGGATGAGGCATTGCCCGGAAATATTAAAGCAGTGTAATTCACGCCTACTTAAATAGAGTTATCCGACATTGCAGTAGATGGCTACGAGTGCACACAGAGCTCAATCGTGTCAAAGCAACTGCTCGTGAATAGTGCATATCCTATAGAAATCATTGACACGCACATCACAGATTATATCATCAAATATATCACTCGCCACGCCACTCGGACGGACCCACAAGGTACGACACACAAACTCAACCATAAGAGTATTATGTCCCTCGCTATCAGACCAACGAAAAGGTACCAGAGGCGCAACTGAGGGGGATGGTGCACCCTAGCAACCAAAATACAGAAGATCAAAAAGGACTCTTTGATATTTTTACCAGGCGAAACCAAAAGTTGTCGACGCACAAAGCACTCCGAAAGTGTTCTCTGTTCCATGGCATTCTGCTTGGTAGATCCCCCTTAAGAAAATTTTAGGTGTGCCACTGAAAGGTTATCGCTCGCTGATTATACAAAATAATGCGTCACGCTAAAGTCTATGTCTATGGAGTCCAATGTAATTTATATCTGTACCTGCATAATCGAAGCCCGTGTGCTCTGCCCTGATAATGGCTATAATGGATTGACCTGAATCACACTCAAGCTGAACATGGCACACGCTTGACTGAACAAAAATGATAGAGAGCACATCAACCATTTCCACATGTAATTGCACACCACGCCTGTACATTCTAGAGGCTATGTTTATACGTGATAAGGATCCGGCCATCAATAGGCAGGCCAACACTCGCGAAAACTTGTTGATATGCCGTGGATCGACTCCGGGCCCATGTTCATGAAATATGTTCCCCGACCCTATTTGTGACCTGACCCCGGTAGCAAGTTTTATCCCGGTAGGATGAATTTTTGAATAGTGCATTGTGGGAGGAGGTCCTAAGTAAGATGAGTCAGTAAAAATTGATGTCCTTCAGATGGCTTCCCTTCACCGGAATCAAATCCCGGCTATGCCACTACTTCTACTTCGCTAAACTAGAGACTAGATCACAGAGGGCCTCAATTTTGAGCCGAGTACAATGCCAAAAGTATGAGCGTTCTCAGGTGTCAATACTTGCACACAAATCGCTTCCGGTAGCTATTCTTCATGGTCATGTCGTTCCAAACTCCTTGCTGTGGCATGAAGTTGCCGACCAGCACAGTGCCCATATTTCCGTTTGGCTGGCTAGGGTACCAGGCGGTGAAATTGAGCGGCGAGCCATCAATCCAGCGGAACTGGCCGTGGCCGTAGTCGGGCAGGTGCCTGAGGCCGATGTGCACGACCAACACATTCGACGGCATCAGGCTGGCCACGAAGTCCTGCTCGTCGTCGAACGTGATGGACACCAGGTGACCGCCGGCGGCCTCCTGGCCGCAGATCTCCTCGGCAGCCATCCACGGCAACTGCGTGTCGAAGTACTTGTAGCAGCGCCGGCCGAACGACTCCCAGCCGGCGCCGCACGCGGTCGAGCGCGCGTCCAGCAGGGTGCAGTTGTCCGAGTCGGCGCCGTACGAGACGGCGTTGCAGCGGCTGCTGCCGGCGCAGAGGAGGCCGCACTGCAGCGCAGAGCGGGCCGGCAGCGTGGCCAGCAGCCTGAACGGCAGCGGTGGGTCTCGGGTCACTCGGTCGCCGCACGAGCGGCCGGCCACGGCCAGCAGCGCCAGCAGCGCCAGCAGCGCGCCGCGGCGCCACGCAGTGGCACGCCGACCAGCAGCCATCTATGCAGCCGGTGTCTGCCGTGCGGCCCACAGTCCCACTGGCCGGCCCCGGCCCTGCCGACTCCGCCGCAGTCACGCAATGTATGACCTGCGCCGCCACTGCGCATCGTCGAGCCGAACGGACAATTAAGCGATGGTGCAGGCGATTATACACCACACCAGGGGTTTACAACAGGAAGCTGGAAGTGAGTGGATAGCTGACACTGAAACACCAAATTGCGTGTTCGACGTATTGCTTAGGCGAGTTCTTCCAACACGAGGAGGCTGCTGAGCTCACGTCCCTTCTTACTCCTCATCAAATTTTATGGAGACAGAGTCTTATAAATTATAATTATATTCTTCGCGCACACACTAGTGAGCACCCGAGCGCGCTTGTCGCGGGCGCATATTTCAGAGTTCTTGAATGGCATCAGGAACCTGCCTGGTTTCTTTCTTTACTGGAGATCCCCCGATGTCCGCATTAACATTGTGTCTGACGCCCAACGCCCTAACAAAAATTGGATGGAGCCCTAAAACACATCCGTAGACAAATAAAAATGAATAGGTGCAAAAAAAAACACCTAACTAGAGCCTCAGTTCGGCAGCCAATCTAAGGAGCGCATTTAACCGATGAGGTGCATCAAAGCTCAGCTGTTACCCGGATTTCTTAGCCACCAGAAAACTTGGGAAGAAGAGAACTAATCATCCAATTGAATTCAAGATAGGCTCTTATGGCCCTTAAGTCCGAATACGTTATGACTTTATGAGGTGCCGTGTGTTGTCACCTGTCAGCTATTTTGCACTTATTTGCTGGTCCCCAAAATAAGCGCCTACATTCCGTTTCAGCAGGGTGCCACATGATGTAGTTGTAGCATTTCGTTTCAAGTGGCGGATATTCTAAGGTGCACGATGTGTACTACAAAGATGATTGAGGTGATTGATCACCTATGTGTTGGAGTTAGGCCCTGAGGACCAACACCATGCAATGTATTTTTATTTCTAACGTTTTTATTTGCCCCAGTCTGTCAGCCTGCCAATCTTGGTCTGCCGCATACCGGATTAAATAATTTTCAACCAGCGATCACCCGTCTTTCCTGTTTCTCATCCTTTCCAGCATCAATCATGATCAATCTTTTGCCATGGGCCAGCAAGTAAGCTACGTTCTTGCTTACTCTTTCTCCTCACCAGCATCGCTGAACACTTACAACAAGGGACATCTTAGAGAAGCATCATGGAAACTAGGGCATATCCATAGGCGTAGGAACAGGGGAGCCAGGCCATGGCCCACCCACTTTTCAAAATGGGGGGGGGGCCAACAATGGTAGCTGGCCCTCCCACTTTTGAGACATCTAAATATCCTAAAATGCAGCATGCACACATTTGAATATATGAAAAACTCCCTGCAATACATAACTAAGTAAAAGCTGTACATATCACATCGTAGCACTTCATTTCTTAAGTCATTCATGCAAGGACATGACCCTACAAGAAGGTAACTAATTCAGGAGTTGGTGTAATACAACATATATATATGTATATTCACACGATATATTATGTTATGAAAAGACTATAAAGCAGATAATGTGCCAGCCAGTACCAAAATCATTCATACTAGAGTTGCGCTGTGGATCTTTGACGGTTAACATATTTAACATCGATTTCATTAACATTGTCTAGAGTAGAAAATTGTAAAGGCTGAGGGCAGTAACGTAACACAATCAAGGTGAGACGTACAATTTGCATGTGCAATTTCCTTGCCTTGATATTACAGAGCTATAGTCGAGGCGTCATAAAACCCAAATAACTAACTAACTATTACAGAGCTATAACTTATATACGGCCTTGGTCCCAGCTGCCATACACTCCAACATTTACATGTATTTTGATTATTGAAGCATACAAACTACCATCACGATACATCCATTGCGTGACTGTGGTATGGAATAGAACGTAAAAATGTCCACATTTCAATGGATTTTCACAGTTTGGCACAGCACACAGATATCCAACCTTTTGATTGAGATGCCTGGGTATTTATATGCCTGGGTATTGAGATGCCTGGGTACTATATCATTTATTATGGCAGCGTAGATGCAACAATGAAGTCCATAGACTATTATATCAACTTCAAGTGCGAGAACGCCTCCCAGAATCTTAGAGTCCCCAGAGAGGATTAGGCGCTCATGATGCGACCGAACACGGTCACATGAGGAGCGATATGAAGACTGATGATGTGACGAGCAACGAGTGATGCTTGTCATGTGACCTGAGAAGACACATGACAAGCACGGCAACTGACCCGAGTGGATCTTCAGCTGGGTAACTGCGTAATGGTATTAGCAGTACGTTAAACATTGAATTCAAATTATGTCGTTCAACAGAAATGGTTCGGTAAGATGGTGGGCTCATGGTATATGTAACAATATCTGCCTAGTATATACTCTGATACCATAATCCATTAAATGAAGACATTTGGATTAAGAGCATTAAAACACCGAATTACAACGGAGACTACTATCAAGGCTTTTCATCGTCCAGTGATGTGTACGTCCAGGCTGAGGTTTAAGAACCCCAAAGATAATGGGATGAATTTAGACAAGTTGCAGGATGTATATTTCTGAACACTACTTGTGGTGCAAGCAGTTAATAAATGGGCATAGGAAAGTCGATTTGGTGCGATGTACTCCATAAACGTCATTGTTAAACTATGCAATCATTGGGACATGCGCAGTGGCGTACCGAAGGGGGGGGCATTGGAGCATTCCCCCTCCCCATGAGAGGTTGTGGGCCTCCAATATCGCGCCGGGGTTCGGGAAAATAACGCCAGGCTCCCTAAAAATCCTGCTGGTGTCATCAACAATCAAACCGGGGAACATATAGATCACTTCGGGGGCCCCACAAAGTCGCACAGGGTCCCTGAAAATGACGATGAGGCTCCCAAAATTCCACCAAAGCCCCTGAAAATCACATTGGGGCCTCAAAAATCGTTCCGGGACCCTAAAAATGACGCTGAGGGCTCCGAAATGTTGGACCGGGCCCCTGAAAATACCGCTGGGCCTCCAAAAGGTCGCATCGGGACCCCGATAAATCGCGCCAGGGCCCCAGAAAATCACGCGAAGTCCATAAGAGGTCGGCCCTCAAAATCACGCTGGGTCCCAAAAGGTCGGGTCGGGGCCCCTGATAATCGCGCTGGGGCCCCAAGAAGTTGGACCGAGCACCTGAAAATCACGCTGGGAGCACAAAAAAGTCGTGCCGTGGTCCTTGAAAATCACGATGGGTGCCGCAGAAAGACGGCTGGGACCCTGAAAATCACGCTGGGGCCTTCAAAAGTTCGCGCCTGTGCCCAGAAAATCAAGATAGGGGCCGAAAAAAGCCGTGCCGGGTTCTTGAAAATCACAATGGGGATTCCAAAAGGTTGGGCCGGCCACTGAAAATCATGCTGAGCCTGAAGGTACCGAAAAGTCGCGCCCGGGCCCATGCAAATCACGCTAGGGGCTCGACAGGTCGCACCGGGGCCCCAAAAGTCTCATCGGGAACACCCAATAAATGAATCCGGGGAAACGAAAAAAGAACAGTCTGGACATAGAAAATCACTCTGGGGTCCCAGCAATTGTTCCAAAAGAAACCAAAACGTATTGGACACCCAAATACGTGTCGAGGCCACTAAAACTCGCGATAGGCATCTTAGACTTATACCAAAAAAGTCGTGCCGCTGCCCTTGGAAATCACTAGGGGCCCAAAAAGTGGCGCCGGAGTCCCACAAGTCGCAGCTGGCTTCCCAAAAATCAATTCCTACCCGGAATGTTACTCTGCGGTCCCAAAAATTGTGTCAAAGACCCCAAAAACGGGTCGGGCCCCAGAAAAGAAGCACGTTGGAACACCGAAAAAATGCACTGGGAGCCCGAAAAATAGTACCGAGACCCAAAAATATCGCGCGGGAGGCTTACAAAAAAGAGAAGCCGACCCCCGAAAATAACAAAAAGACTCCTTCGAGTCGACCCGAACAGGGGAAAATTCAGAACATGTCCTGAAAGAAAGTTCCCCTAAGGGCTATTTTACTCTGAAGGTTGCCATCTGCTGAGAAAAAAAAAACTCGTTGAGCAGCCGCAGTGGCATACCAAAGAGGAAAATACCCCCATCCCCCTCCATCTTGAAGAGGTGGGCTTCTAAGAACCCAAAAATCGCGTCGGAGTCCCAAAAAATGATTCTGGGGTCCCATAGATTCGCGTCGGGGCCTCTAGAGTTAGAGGTTATACATAAATACAACCGGCACCAAAAACAACTTGCATCGTGCCCAAAAATTTGCGCCGGGAATGCCAAAATCGCGCCGAAGCTCAGATAAGTACAACGCGCCCCGCGAACTAGCGCAAGCCCCCAAATATCGCGCTTGGGACCCAAAATTCCTGTCGGTATTCCTATACATTCTGGTCGGGGCATGCAAAATTCCCCTCGGGGCTCCAAAAAATTGGCGTCGATGGCCACAAATAAGTACAGCGTGGCCCAAAAATCGCATAGAAACCCGATAAGGATCAAGCCGGAACATTGAGCAAATAAGGTGCACAATGTGTACTACAAAGATGATTGAGGTGACTGATCATCTATGTGTTGGAGTTAGGCCCTAACGACAAACACCATACAATCTATTTTTATGTATTACGTTTTTCTTTGCCCCCGTCTGTCATCCTGCCAATCTTGGTCTGTCACACACCGGATCAAATAATTTTCAACCAGCGATTACCCGTCTTCCCTGTTTCTCATCCTTTCCAGCACCAATCATGAGACTTATTTTGCCATGGGGCAGCAAGTAAGCTACGTTCCTGCTTATTCTTTCTCCTCACCAACATCGGTGAACATTTACAAGGGGGACATCTTGGACGTCCGTGAAGTTGGCAGGAGTTCAATATTCATATTCAGCAGAAATCGTCGACCCCTTCGATTTCGCCCAAACTCGGTGAGACGGCAGGCCCAAGGTCCCTGACCCACCATGCAGACGCATTTCACGGGGCATATAATGGTTTATAGGTCAACCATCCAATAATTCCCGAATGCTAAGTTATGTAGCCCATTCGATCCGCAACACACACTGATTCTGAAACTGCTCTCATTTATCCCGTAGCACAAACGGTTAAGGAGTTATGACCAATTATGTAATTTTGTTTCCCACAGCATTGCATCCCATACATTCCCATGCATTATTCACATTCCCATTCCGGGAATGTGTATGCAATACACATAGTTGTAACGCCAATAACGTGGGCAGTCCAACGGTGGCATTAGAATCATTGACGTCCGATTAATTCCGGAGATATATCAAAATATGTTCAGATACAATCAGTTTTGGACCCAATGGTTAATTTCCCATAGGATTTAGCATGAGACCGTGCGGGACGGGAAATCGCGACCCCTTCGATTTGTTTTAAAATCGCCACAAACGTATGCAATGCCAAAACACGTCGACAACTCACGCCGTTTCCCGGGGCATCGAAAGATGTGACCTCCAGAGGTCAAGGAGTTCCAGTTCGATATTCGACTTTGTGATGATGGTATGTGATGATGGAGCATGTGACTGTCATCAGTTGGCATGCTCAAGTCGTAATGGAAGAAAGAAGATAAATAACGCTTCAAATCTGAAGCGAAATTTCAACGGTCAAGGAGCCATGTGACCTTGCCAGGTCAGAGGTCGTGTCAGGTCAAGCCGTTCACATGATGGAATGTGTATGCAATACACATAGTCGTAACGCCAATAACGTGGGCAGTCCAACGGTGGCACTAGAATCATTGACGTCCGAATAATTCCGGAGATATATCAAAATATGTTCCGATAAATTCGGTTTTGGACCCAATGGTTAATTTCCCATAGGGTTTAGCATCGGACCCGGCGGGAATAGAAATCGCGACCCCTTCAATTTCTTTTTAAATCGTCACACACATATGTAATGCAAAAACACGTCGACAACTCACGCCATGTGACCTTGTCAGGTCAGAGGTCATGTCAGGTAAAGCTGTTCACATGATGGAAGGTGTACAAAAGACGCAAAGTTTTAAAACCAATAACGTGGACGTTGTGGCGATTTTAAAAGACATTGAAGGGGTCGCGATTTCCAGTCCCGCCGGGTCCCATGCTAAACCCTATGGGAAATTAACCATTATGTCCAAAACTGATTTTATCGGAACATGTTTTGATATATCTCCTGCATTACTCGGACTTCAACGATTCTAGTGCCACCGTTGGACTGTCCACGTTATTGGTGTTAAAACGTTGTGTCTTTCGTACACCTTCCATCATGTGAACGGCTTGACCTGACATGACCTCTGACCTGGAAAGGTCACATGGCTCCTTGACCGTTGAACTTTCGATTTAGATTTGAATCGTAATTAATTTGCTTTCTTCCATTACGACTTGAGCATGCCAAGTAATGACAGTCACATGCTCCATCCTCACATATAGGTCAAAGTCGAATATCGAACTGGAACTCGTTGACCTCTGGAGGTCACATCCTTCGATGCCCCGCGAAACGGCGTGAGTTGTCGACGTGTTTTTGCATTACATATGTTTGTGGCGATTTAAAAAGAAATTGAAGAGGTCGCGATTTCTAGTCCCGCCGGGTCCGATGCTAAACCCTACGGGAAATTAACCATTAGGTCCAAAACTAATTTTATCGGAACATATTTTGATATATCTCCGGAATTAATCGGACGTCAATGATTCTAGTGCCACCGTTGGACTGCCCACGTTATTGGTGTTAAACTGTGTGTCTTTTGTACACATTCGCTCATGAGAACGGCTTGACCTGACATGACCTCTGACCTGACAAGATTACATGGCTCCTTGACCGTTGAAATTTCGAGTTAGATTTGAAGCTTTATTAATTCGCTTTCTTCCATTACGATTTGAGCATGCCAACTAATGACAGTCACATGCTCCATCCTCACATATAGGTCAAAGTCGAATATCAAACTGGAACTCGTTGACCTCTGGAGGTCACATCTTTCGATGCCCCGGGAAACGGCGTGAGTTGTCGACGTGTTTTGGTATTGCATACGTTTGTGGCGATTTAAACAAGAATAGAAGGGGTCGGGATTTCCAGTTCCGCCGGGTCCCATGCTAAATAATTATAGTGCCACCGTTGGACTGCCCACGTTATTGGCGTTACGACTATGTGTATTGCATACACATTCCCGGAATGGGAATGTGAATAATGCATGGGAATGTGTGGGAAGCAATGCTGTGAGTAACAAAATTACATAATTGGTTATAACTCATTAACCGTTTGTATCACAGAGTACATGAGATCAGTTTCGGAATCAGCGTGTCGTTGCGGATCGAATGAGCTATATAACATAGACATTCCGGCATTATTGGATTGTTGACCTATATTGACCTCTGGAGGTCAAACCATTCGATGCCCCGTGAAATGCATCTACATGGTGGGTCAGGGACCTTGGTACTACCGTCTCACCGAGTTTGGGCGAAATCGAAGGGGTCGTCGATTTCTGCTGAATGTGAATTTGTAGCATTAGCCATTTGTAGCATTAGCCAGCCGAAGCCTCAGTGCCATACCTATGACATCACACCGTACCAATGTGACGTCATAGTTCAACTCCTGCCAACTTCACGGACGTCTGTTGACCCTAGCCCACCCACTTTTTTAGACGTTCATACGCCTATGAGCGCACTGCTCACGCTACCAAATATTTCGTACCTCTGACATGGATCAGACCAAGATACCTTTACTTTAAAGGTACGCCCAAGGCGATATATACCGGTACGCCATAGGTTGCCTTCAAGTATTGGTGACGTCACAGCTTTTTTCCTCCCATATGGCATTAATTGGTAGCATCAGGCATGCTTCAATTTCGCTGCGCATAAGACATACGAAATGAATGCATGGCGGTTATAGTTTTGTTTTTGTTTGGTAGGTATATAGTTTTGTGCATTCTTTCATTTTCCCCTGACAAAATGGGGGACCACGATTTAGTTAGTTATTTTGGCTTTAGGGCGCTTCGACCAGGAGGACCACAATGTATTTGTATTTTGTATGCTAGCGGTTTGAGTGAGGCAAGGCAACAATAACCAGCAATAGCAGTAATATAGTAATTAGGTACATGTATGAAGTTGCTAATTCCCTTTCTCCCTCTTTGAAAAATACGTAAATTTGTCTTAAAATGTGTTTTTTTGTTTTTATAATTTTTCTTCAGAATACTACATTTATTAACTATACTTGGTACATTTATAACTAAGATGATGGGACCACTTATTTTCTGTGCAAATGCAAATTATTATTTTTTTAATGTCACAAGTTTTACAACTTAAATAACCTAAGCTAAGCGGCTTTCTTTACCTTTCGGCCGACACATACTGCCAAGATTAGTGATTTGTAAAGAGGTGTACAGTGACGTTACAGGAGTCGGAAATGAATGACATCACAGGAGTTGGGTGTCGATGTGCTAGGTTAGGTTAGGTTGGGTTATGTTAGGTTGGGTTAGGTTAGGTTAGGTTAGGTTAGGTTAATTTAGGTTAGGTTATGTTTGTAACGGACATCGACACCCGACTCCTGTGACGTCACTTCCTTGACTCCTGTGACGTCACTGTACACCTCTTTACAAATCACTAACCTTGGCAGTATATGTCGGCTGAAAGGTAAAGATTACCAGCTAAGCTAACCTAACCCAACCAAACCTAACCTAACCCATTTTATTGTTTTTTGGAGGCAAGTATGTGTAAAAACTGTTCTTGTTACTACCTTAAAGCACAACAATATGACAGTTTCCCAAATATTTTTCACCAAGTTTTCAAAAAAAAGTTTTCTTCAAAAGCAGCTTAGATTAGGCTGGGTTAGGCTTCTTTTTTAAGTTTGAGAATTTTAAGAAAATAAACTGCTTGATATTTTTCAAATTTCATTTTTGGGATTTTGTCTTCTCCAAAGATAGGATAGGATAGGTTAGGTTAGGTTATGTTGCATTTTGATTTTCTTCTTTTAGCATCCCTTTTTAGGTAATTTTTTTATAAAGTGGTGGAATTTTGGGAATGCTTTTTCAGAATACGATGTTTATGAACATGACTAAGAAGATGCGACCACTCATTTTCGGCACTTATGCTTACTTTTCAATTTGGACGATGACATCACATTGGTATGGTGTAATAACGTCATAGGTATGGCAATGAGGCTTTGACTGGCTAATGCTACAAATGGTTCACATACCTTAATGAGATGGTCAAAATAGCTTAACCTAAACTAACCTAACCCAACCTAACCTAACCTAACTTAACCTAACCTGCTTACCTCTTGGTTTATCCTAGCTATAATCTATATAATGTGCCATGAGGTTTGGTTGACTGGCTAATGCTACAAATGGTTCACATACCTTAATGAGATGGTTAAAATAGTTTAACCTAACCTAACCTGCTTACCTCTTGGTTTATCATAGCTATAATTTATATAATACACCATGCGGTTAGGTTAGGTTAAGCTACTGACCATCTCATTAAGGCATGCAAACCATTTGTAGCATTAGCCAGCCGAAGCCTCGGTGCCATACCTATGACATCACACTGTACCAATGTGACGTCATAGTTCAAATTGAAAAGTAAGCATCAGCATCAAAAATTAGTGGTTGCATCTTCCTAGTCACATTCATAAACATCATATTCTGAAAAACAATTCCAAAAAATCAAAAAGACCTTTTATCAAAAATTTACCTCTTTTTATGCTATCTTACCTAACTCAAGCTTTTTGGCATTATCTTACTCACAACCTGAAAAGTAAGCATTTGCACACAAAATAAGTGGTCCCATCAACTTAGTCACCTTCATAAACAAGGTATTCCAAATAAAATTCCAAGAAATAAAAAAAAACACCTTTACAGAAAAATTTACCCCCCCAAAAAAGTGATATTTACACACCACCAAATTATATAATCAGGTCTAGTGGCCATATTTACCCTGCATGACTTGTACAGATTGCTTATGACAGTGGGATGTAGTGGTGGCTACTAAGTACTATGTTATCTTCAATTGTATGTCCAGTCAATGCATTCATATTTCCCAAAGTTTTGACATATTTCCTCTGCATTAAACAGTAAACTGAGTGAAACATAAGTGCCAAAATATCTGAAGAAGTGATTTATCAAAAATGTTTTTGTGATGATGGTGTTCATTCTACCTTTGACCTCGATTATGCAATTAATTTAAATGAGGGTTAGCCTGGTATATTGCACACAGTATGGGTTGAAAACTTCATGGGGCTATGTAGCCTATGTGATGCAAATTCCACTGGAATTTGGAATTGAGCCTGTAAAGCACAATAAAACCTAAGTTTCCCAAATTTTCACATTTTTTTTCTTCAAAAGCAGCTTAGGTTAGTTTAGGTTAAGTCAGGCTGGGTTGGGTTTC
The DNA here is from genome assembly GCA_034440615.1 of Ashinkailepas kermadecensis. Taxonomy (NCBI): domain Eukaryota; kingdom Metazoa; phylum Arthropoda; class Thecostraca; family Neolepadidae; genus Ashinkailepas; species Ashinkailepas kermadecensis. The sequence continues at coordinate 273,778 of JAOTOM010004940.1, forward strand.
TTTTTTATTTTAATAATTTTCAGAAAATAAATTGCTCGACATTTCTATAATTCTATTTCTTGGATTTTTTCTCTCCAAAGGTAGGTTAGACTAGGTTAAGTTAGGTTATGTTACATTTTTATTTGATTTTTTTACATTTTTTTTATGCTATATGCTAGTTGTATGCCATTTTATTATATTTCTTTATTTTTGTGTTACCTAACTCAAAGCCTCCTTTTGACATTATTTTACTCACAACCTGAAAAGTAAGCATTTGCACAAAAAATAATTGGTCCCATCATCTTTGTCTCCTTCATAAACATGGTATTCCAAATAAAAATTACCAAAAAAAAAAAAACACCTTACACTGCAAATTTACTGCCTATTCTCCCATGTAAGAAGTATATTTCAATAAGGAAACATTTTTAGCATTAAGAATTCAATATGGAACATCTAATCTAACCTAATCTAACCTGGCGGGGACATATCAGAACCTCTAATACCCAAAACCTATAATGCTTCAGAACCTATAATACTCAAAACCTATAGTGCTTCAGAGCCTCTAAATAGTCGTCTTGGGGGAATTTTCAATACCTATAATACTCAAAACCTATAATACCTCAAACCACATAATGCTTGGAACATATAGTTGTTCGAACATATAATACCCAAATCCTATAATGCTTCAAAGCCTCTAATACTACGTCCTGTGGGAACATTCAAAACATATAATGCTCAAAACCTATAATGCTTCGAAACCTATAATGATCAATTCCTATAATGCTTCGTTTCAACTAATATTCAGAAAGCATAACTCTGGAAACAGCTAATGCTTCAAAACCGCTAAAGCTCAAAGCCTATAATGCACAGAATCTATAATGCTCGGAGCCTATATGCTCAAAACCTATAATATCAGCTGATGACCGCATGCTATAATCGGCCGTACGGTTCACTCCGCGCCTCCACCGTAGTCTACCAATGGGAGACACCGCCCGAAAGCTTCCAGGTGTATCCGCCAGAGCGGCGACACATGTGAGTGTAGGACATGAATTGCTCGCCGCATTGGCCGCGTTCATGCATTTGGCTTGTGAAAAGCAGGATATTGGAGTGAATGCTCCCTGAATTAAATTACTTGTCTTTGATTTATAAGCTGAGTCACTGGTTTTACGAATAGGCAATTATTTGTCGATGATTTCTGAGCTGAGCCACTGGTTTTACGAATAGGCAATTTCAGTGTCTAAGTACCACAGGGGCGGATCCAGCTTTAATAGGTGCTGTGGCCTATTATTCCTCTTTGACCGCTGCCGGGCTGAAGACCGCTGCCAGGCTGACCTGGCGCTCGCGTTCCCTTGCATGGAATAGGTATGCGTACGCTGAAGACCAATGACGTACCTAGAATTTGTATCGGGGGGGGGGGGAGATTTTGAGGATGCCCAGGTTTGTCCAGTAATACTCATCATGCTACGTTTCAGTGGCATAATTAGGAAGTGGCGCAGCCAGAAGTTTCTGAATGTGGGGGGGGGTGACGAAAAAAAATGTCATGAAACAGAGATCTTTTCCCAAAAATAACGAAATACATAAAACAACACCCCTGTTCAGGGGTGCTGTTTTATGTGCTCCGTGTCCCTGTGGAATGCCTATGCCAGCTGGAAAGAGGAATCTCAGCGGAAGCGGACCTCTAACAGCTGAGGAATAAACAGGGTGCCTGATGGTCAGAGAGGGCTGGGATGATCTTTCGATTTGAAAGTGCCCGTGACGGAAGAACAAGACCCCTAAGTGCTAAAGTGAACTAGTGAGGTTCCATCTCAGACCCGAAATGTCCCCGAGATGAGAGCATGGATTGACCCAGGATGACGCTTGCATTCCCAAAGCACCTAAGTGCTTAGAAAGATGCTTTTCATCTCAGTAGGGGAGCATATATAGCCAGTAATTTTCCGCATATTACGAAGAACGTTGCCCGAATGGCCCAAAAGGGTGCCTACATTCTCAAGCCACACAGCTGTTCGGAATAGCAACGGTATTGGCGAGATAGGCGCCTGATCTCACGGACTACCTTTGTTTTTCAACTGCCTTATTATTTTACTGATTTTAGCTGGGTGGATACACTCAACCGATTTGGTTCAAGCTGATTCTACTGGAAGGACACTTGCCCACCCAGCTAACATGCTACCCGAGGTCCTGCTTCCTTAGACGATGGCAGAGATTATGTATTGGACCAATAGCGCGCCTATTGCCATAGTCGCCATGTTGCCCAGGACATAGACTACATAACCTGTCAGGATGTAGCGCTTGACATATGATACTTATATGTTATTTTAAGAAGCATGGTATCTAGGGACAGTACCTAAATGGAGACAGACAGACAGACATCGAGACAGATACAAATATACAGACAGGCAGAGAGGCAGACAGACAGAGGGACATACAGACAGAGAGACAGACAGACAGAGAGACAGACAGACAGAGACAGACAGATGGAGAGAGAGACAGACAGATGGAGAGATGGAGAGACAGATAGACAGACAGATGGAGAGATGGAGAGACGGAGACAGACAGAGAGGAAGCGGGAGACATAGACAGAGACGGACACGGACACGGAGACGGACACGGACATGGATAATCACTCTGGGACCCCAACAATGGCGCCAAAAGCCTCCAAAACGTATTGGACCCCCAAAAAGTGTCCAGGTCGCTAAAACTAGCGCTAGGGATCCAATCACATGACGTCGGGATACAAAAGATTACATTGGCCTAAAAAGAGTCGGGTCTCAGCCCTTCAAAATCGCACTGGGTGCCCAAAAGATCGTACCGGGCACCCAAAAGTTGCAGCTCCCAATGGCGTCTAGGGCCCCACATAAGCACGGTGTGACCCCAAAAATTGGATTGGTATCCGAGAAAAAAAATCAAGCCGGAGCCCCCCAAAATATGGAGGGATTAAGAAATTAAATGTCCGGGTCAGGAAAATGGCTCTAGAACACCGAACATATCATCAGATGCCTTGAGGGAGGAATCCCACACCACCACACACCAGCTAGGAATGAGAAACCGCGGGGGGAACATGCTGATATTAGCGCCGCCCTGGAAACATACGGGACATTGAAGCCGCCGCATTCCTCTGAAATTCCGACTAGTGATTGGCCCACGAGTTCACCTTCCACCGATTTCCGTCTTGAAGGACCTGTATTACAGCCCTGTACCTGGCGCGAGTATTGGTAGAGTACGGTGGAGATGTGAAGTAAACTGATAAGAGTGATAATGGCATGCAGTTGTCAGCTGATATTAGAGGTTTTGAGCTTTATAGGCTCTGAGCATTATATATTCTGTGCATTATAGGCTTTGAGCTTTAGCGGTTTTGAAGCACTAGCTGTTTCCAGAGTTATGCTTTCTGAATATTAGTTGCAACGAAGCATTATAGGAATTGAACATTATAGGTGTCGAAGCATTATAGGTTTTGAGCATTATATGTTTTGAATGTTCCCACAGGACATAGTATTAGAGGCTTTGAAACATTATAGGATTTGGGTATTATATGTTCTGAACAACTATATGTTCCAAGCATTATGTGGTTTGAGGAATTATAGGTTTTGAGTATTATAGGTATTGAAAATTCCCCCAAGACGACTATTTAGAGGCTCTGAAGCACTATAGGTTTTGAGTATTATAGGTTCTGAAGCATTATCGGTTTTGGGCATTAGAGGTTCTGATATAGACCCAACCTGGCCTATCATAACCTAACCTAACCCTGGGTCAACTAGGGCCACTTCTCTTTATCATCTTTGTGAATAACATTGAGGTAGGGCTGAGGAATAGTATTCAAATTTGCTGATGACATCAAGCTGATTGGAGTGGCAACCTCCTACTCACCTGTCTCTCCTGCCAGATCCTCACACCGTCCTATATCTTCCAAACTATGGGCGGCACGAAAATGAATCTGGTGTCACCGGAAATCTCTCGACGAGTAGGGCCAGACACCACCCCAAAAAAATTCCCCCCGAAAGTGACGTCACTAGGGGCCTAGGTTTTCAGGACTTGCATCATGTTTTTAGCTCTGGGGAGTTCATTTTGGGGAAGATTTGAAGAAGAAAAAAATTATTTGGAATCAGAAAAGGAAAGCGAAATCGATCAGGACCATGCAATTTGTGTCCACCCAAAAATCAAAATTTCATTTTTATTCCTTCAAAATGTTGAGTTTTCAAGTTCTCTTTAATTTTCCTTTTCTAATGGGTAGAGCAGATCAAAAAACGTTGTTGAAAGTCAACTTGCTCCCAGTTGCAAAAATAATGCTTACTTTAGCCAGAATCATCGATTTTAACTCTAACGAGCAAATATGCAAAACTAATAAGTAATAAAAATGGAAGAAAAAATTCATCTGGTGCGTTTTGTTGCATCCCTAAAGATAAGCAAACGCTGAAAGTTTCATTAAAATATCTTTATCCGTTAAAGTGCGACGACTGGTTGAACTTTTTTTAGGTGACCTCACTTGACCTTGACTAACTCGTTGACCTTAGATGACCTGACTTCAAAATTTGGGTACAACATGTCACATTGATGTGGGAAAAGGTATGCCAAATTTCGACTCGCTACCGCGCGCCGTTTTTTCACTATCCGCGGAAAACCTTAAGGGAGGGGGGGTCATTAACAACAACCCCCCCCACCCCCTCCCCGAGACGGCGCGGTTTAAGGAATGGGCGAACCCGGTAATTTATTAATTTGCATTATTATTTTTTTAAAATATATTACTTGTATTATTATTACCTGGCCATTCCTCAATGGCATCACTTTGTGATTTTTGGATCTTGATCGTCGTTATGGTTGGTGGTTATGTTTTGATCATGGTTAGTGGTATTCCTCGATTTCATTGATATGTATGGTTCTTTTCCATACCAGACACTTGGGCAGGCTGCTCGAGTGATTTTGACAACAGGAATTGGGTACTATGCAACTTTGTGGCCTGGTTCTCCCCACATAATATTTTGGTGTTGTGTTAATTTCTCACAATCTATATGGTGTTCCAGAATACGAATTAATACTAAAATTGCTTCACGTGAGGCACTAAGGAAGTCCTGCAGGTAGGACTAGATTAGTTACTGCATGATCTTGTGCCAAAAGTGTTCATCCCACAGTCGGTATTTTGTTCAAATTGAATAAGAGAACTTTACATCGTCGAAAATCTGATCAGATTTATCGTATTTTGCCGCAATCAAATGCAATTAGACGATATTTACGTCAATCACTACCAATATTGAATGTTAAAAATACGTTAGTGTCATGTCCTGAAGTTGTCAAGTGTCCCAGCTTATGAACAGCGTAAATTTGGCAGTTCCGTAAGCGATGTGGAGCTATGGAGTAAACTTCAGTGATACCAGCTGATTGGTGAAGATTCTCGATTAGGTACTTTGAGCCTGATAATGTAGTTTTTCTTCGAATTATGCATCAACCTATTGAAGAGGAAATGAATCCATTGATCACAGTTTGATTCATACGTTTGTAACATTATGGCATCCGTATCACTGCGTTATCACCATATCTTGTCTGGTTGTACCGTACAATATCTGCGGTATTCTTAAGGCCTGGAATATGGGTATAGAAGTGCTGATGTTGCTCCCACCCTGTCTTACGCTTTGTGCAAGCTGCTTTTGTTGATGATGATTGTTGAAATACTGGGTCGGGAACATCCTTGGACTGCTGCTCTTCTATGCTAATTTGAGTCTTTCATCACATTTGTGTTTTTTTTTGCAGGAGAATGCATTGATTTTGTGTCCGTCATGGTAATGAAATCATGTGTCGCACTGCATGCAGTGAACATATTTATAATTTAAATTCATTGGGAAACCTGTGACCTCAACAATCTTGTTTTCAGACATAGACATGCCAAGTTGAGAACTCAGAATATCTCTGTAAGCTTTAAGTTTGCATTATCACTGCTAGTGACCCGGATGGTTTAAGTGGACGTTTCCCAGTTATTTACACATGGATGAAACTATACAGTCCTGTCTGCAGCAGCTGTCGGAGGACGTATCGGGTGAGTTGGTGCTGTGCACCCAGTTCCACTCATCTCTCATCCTGTCTCTTCAAGATATATCTGGTAAATTGCTGCCAGGGTCGGGCAACTTTTACACCATCCCTGAGTTTCACACTTCCCGAGAAAGATTGTAATATGCCAGTGGACATGAGTTGCAGTCTGACTTCATGTATGCCTCACTGAAGCCTACTTTCTTTTCGTATTTAAACTTCATTGTTTTCGTTGGAACAAGTGGAAACCACGGAACTGCAGTAAACTCTGGCTGATTTCTTCTGGCACACGTAGGGTGAAAGATACCAAGTATATCTACACTGGTGCCCAGCACGGGGTAGCTTATGTCAATGCTTCCCGACATTTTCCAGCAACAACAAAGAGAACGCTTGGTAGCTTCAACCATTTCGATACTCGGATCACTAACCAGACGTTAGCTGCCATCGCCAGTCCAGTAGCATGTTTGGATGAGCAGAGATGACTTGCTTGCATCAGGACAACTTGGAAGTAGGCCTTTATTTTCAAGATTGTTTTATTCACACTGAGATGAAAACAGTGAATTTCCTCCTCTGGGCGCTTTATCTGCTACCAGGCTCCAAGCGGTAGTAGGAGATGATTAAACTTGCGAACTAATTTGTAACATTTTTCCAGTTTAATACAGAGTGGCCAAAATTTAAAATTATCAGTAGCATTGGACACTGAAAGTGACGAAGTGACTACCATTGGTTATAGACAAGCCGTTTTATCACTGGATTATGGGACGACCTTTCTCAAGAAAACAATTTGTTTGGCTTATTGTTAGGTTAATATTAATTACATTTCAAGCAATTCTCCATACTCGCATATTAATGAAAGTTGTAAGTAGATGACACAGTCAGTTTCAACTGGCTAAATGATGATCTTGCAGATTATTAAAATGACAAGAGAGTTGCACCAAAAACTGTGGTGTGTAGGACAGTACAGTTCCCTTAAAGGGAAACTCGGACCATTTTAATTTAAAACTTTGCATGGATATATGGTGTCGGACGGAACCGCACTTCTCATCAATTTTACAGCAACCATTTCTTCCGAGCGACGCTCAAAGAGACAAGGCAGCACATTTTATCTTGCGTTGTGCTTTTATCGTATCCGGTGGAGGGGGATTCCGCTCCCTCGCGGGTTTTCGGTTTTCCTTCCCTAACCCTTCGTGATAGGAGCGTGAAGTTCGTTCTTTTTTGTATATCTTTTTTTTGTATCTCGTACCAAAAAATGTTATTTTGTAAGTCTTTTGGCAAATTCAAGTCGTGCTTTTGTATGGCCTTGTCATTTCTAGGTGGTGTTTTTCCACACATCCCAGTATGCGCTAGTGTTGAAGTTGTAAAAACTAGTTGGTGTTCAGCTGCTCTCTGGTGGTGTCGAATCACCACTTATTAATAATGAGCTTCACTAATGGGTAGGAACCTCCAACAGTTCGTTTTGCACAAACTTAGGTACATCACACGCACCTGAATATTTTCATTGTTTTGCTGTTCAAGTGACACAATTTAGAATTCAACTGCTCATACTACCTTTAATACCTACGAAGATCCTTGTTTTGAGCTTAATCATATCTGGAGCATATCTAGGGGAGGCAAGAACTGATAGCAGCTGACCGGATTTGATCTGATAATTGTTTTCGGGTCACTACGCATATATAGGGCACGACCGTAACTGAACACCATGGCATCCACTTGCCCTCTGAAGGTAGTGGCCTGAGTGGAAATCTGGTCATGGTTAGGCACGGCGGGATTAATTTTGTATGTTCATCACGTGATTTGCCTCGTGTTTGCTTCTGTGCCTAGCGCAGGTCGTGTGCCTTCTGTATGATACTCATGTTCCTTTGTTCTTCCTGAGGATGTCGCCTACATGTGATGAAACGTTGAATATGTATATATATATATATATATATATATATATATATATATATATATATATATATATATATATATATATATATATATATATATATATATATATATATATGCTTGCGTGTGCGTGTGCGCGCGGATGCCTTTCAGTGCGCTATGTCCCGACCTCATCTAATGCCCACTGCTTTGTGGCGTCTATAACCATTACTTTGGACGACGATCGCAGTCACCCTCGCTTCGTGACGTCCGGGGGATAGATCGGTCGCGATCAATTCTGGCCAATTATTCCAATTTCTTTCGAACGCAAGCTTCCGTGTGATCTACTCCCCTGTGTAATCCGTCGTAGGAGCGCACGTCCGCACACTAGGATAGCGGGGACACAGTTTAAATAGGTTCGTTATGGGCGCCAAAAAGCCATTGTAGTTGATGCGCCCAAAACCCAAATAACTAATTACAACATGTTATTCTTATTGCACTGTTTGCATCTGTTTAGCATTTAGCATGCTAGCCGACTGAAAGCTCGGGAGGAATGCACATCGACGTGTTACGACCAAACTTATAGTGGTTGTCGGAGTGACGTTGATAATTGGGATCTATCTGGGACGGGAACTCGGAACATGCCCATGTCGGTGTTGCGACGCCAGTTTTCGCAGTGGCAGGAGAACCGGAAGTGTTGCGACTGTTTGAGCACCGCACCGTCGCGCTCCAGTGCGGCCTTTGCAGGTGTCGAGCCGTGCCGACACTGACCGGTGCGTGGGCACGCCGGTGCCGTCAGATCTCTGCCTGCCCCTGTCCGGGCAGGTGCCCGAGCTGTCGGAGGTGCCCAGCGCGACCGCGTTCCTGCGCGACTGGTGCGCGCCCAGCCGACCGTTCGTGGTGCGCGGCGCGGCTCGGCAGTGGTGCGCCACTGCTCGATGGACGCCACAACACTTCCGGTAACCGCCGTACCGGTTTTGTTCAGTCCAATCAGTTCTGTCTGTTTTGTGTTATCACCAACTGGCGATAACTCTGGCTTGAAACAGGAGACGGAATCTCGCGTTAATTGATTATGCTGACGTTCGACTGCGGCAGCAGCCACTTGCAATGTCGCATTTGTAAATACAATTCTGCTGGAATTTCAGGAAGATGTATGGGGACAAACACGTCACTGTGGCGGTGACACCCAATGGATACGCCGACGCAATCAGCGGCGACTACTTCGCATTACCAGAAGAACGCCGTATGAAAATGGCCGACTTCTTGGATGTCCTAGAAGAACCCAGCAAGCATAATGGTATCTATGAACCACCATTAATTGTTGAATGATTTCGTGGGAAGAAGTATATATATTTGATATGTATATATATGTATGCATGTATGTATATATGTATGTATGTATATTTATGTGTGTATGTTTATGTATGTGTATGCGTATATGTATACATATATATACATATATACTATGTATACATATACACACACACACATATATATATATATATATATATATACATATGTATACGTATACGTGTACGTATAAACTGACGGAACTGACTGAAAATCCCACATTCAGGTCGTGTGCCAAAGTAACACAGTTGCGGTGCTGTGCAATTCCACATCATTCAGGTCGTGTGCCATAGTAATACACTTGCGGTGCCATGTAATTGCACATCAGTGAGAGTCATGTGCCATTGTAGAACAGTTGCGGTGCCTTGTAATTTCCACATCATTCAGAGTCGTTTGCCATAGTAGCACAGTTGCGGTGCTGTGTAATTTCCACATTCAGTCGTTTGCCATAGTAGAAAAGTTACGGTGCCTTATAATCGCAGGATATAGCATAGGTATAATTGGATGGGAAATCGTCTGTGGGTCATGCAAATGTCAAGTTAAGCGACTAACAAATCTGGAACACGCATGCGTAGATACCATCGCAAAAGGCTGACTGCCAATCACTCGACTGCCAGCTCAATTCTACTACAGATCATCAATAAAAACACAATTTTCTCGTACATTTAGTAATATGAACCTAGCCCAGTCTAACCTAATCATCTGATCTTGATCCCCGATATATAGTCATCCCCAGTGGTTAATTTGTGTTATTTATCGTAGGGCTCAATGCTTTTTCTTACTTCAATTATTTATGTAAAGATGTAGTCCGACATCAATTGAACGCACCCCCGTCCAGAATCAGTCTAGACATAGCGTCGGGATACGTCCATAGGTCATCATACGTTATAAAAGATACTATGTGTTGTGCACTTTCATAACTGCGTGAAGACTGCACGGCAAGACTGCGCGATCTCAAAGCTATTCTGGGTCTGTGTGTCGCAGCTGGTTTGGCCGTCCTCTCGCAGGCGTGTTCTACATCCAGAAGCAGAACTCCAACCTGACGGAGGAGCTGCCGGAGCTGTTCGCTGACGTGCCCTGTGACATCACGTGGGTGACGGAGGCGCTGAACAGGTCGCCCGACGCCGTCAACTTCTGGATGGGAGACGGCCGAGCTGTCACATCACGTGAGTTCAGCCCGGCGTTATCGCAAGTATGTGAGCTGAATTGAGAGGGCATTTTCCTGTGTCGAGATCACATTCAGTCCAGCTGGATGTAAGCGAACGTGTTAGCGTGCTCCAGCTTTGAAGGTAAGTAAATGAACAGTTGGATCATTGTATGATGTGCTTTAAACATAGACCTTCTCAAGAGATGTGATCTCAAGATATCCAGTGGATGTTTCATACAGAATGCTGCAATTTAAAGAAAACGAAAAACCTGATTTATAACTTGAAGTTGTTATATTGCTCAACATGCATAAGGTTCCTGTTCTGCATCTGTATTAATGCACAATGCATTTTCTGTATAAACACGTGGAAACACAATTTGAATCGACGTGGCCGAAATCCCGGGCGTGCTGTCGATAATACCAGATCAGTACTGCCTTTCAATGGAATATTCCAGCGTATTATTTTGTTGACGGCTGCACTGGGCATTGCTGGATTAAAGATGATGATTAAAAGTAACCAAGTGCTGGTATTTATTGAAAGCAGGATCACAAATTGGTCTTACTTCCGGTTTGGGCATTCTACGGAGGTCTCCAAAGAAGGGTCAAACCCAAAACATACTAGGCCACCTTGTGATTCTGTTTTCATTTAATATGAACAGTTGGTTACTTCTCATAACCAACTTCAATATTCCAGATTATACTTTTCAGTTTATAACAGCCACTGCCGGGATGAATATGGTATGCCCACCTCCCAGGGCACGACGCCCTCTGGGAAATGTGTTATCCATGTGTTCGCAGTGCACAAGGACCACTACGAGAACGTGTATTGCGTGGTGCGTGGTCATAAGGATATAATACTGCTGCCGCCTACCGACCGGGCGTGGATACCGCACCGTCACTGCACCACTGCCACCTATCGCGAGGTGCGTACACCGCTGCCACCTGCCGGACAGACGTGGATATATGGCACCACTACCACTAACACTGCCCTAGCTACCTACCACTCCCTTAGCTACCTACCACTGCCCTGGCCACCAACCACTGTAACCTGGCCACCAACCACTAACCTGGCCACCAACCACTGTAACCTGGCCACCAACCACTACGCTGACCACCCACTTCTGGCAACCATCACTGCACCCTGGCCACCCACCACTGCATACTGACCACACACCACTGTACTGTACTGTACCCTGGCTGCCCATCACTGCTACCCACTATTGTGCCCTGACTGCCCACCACTGTGTCCCAGCCACTTACCACTTGATCATGGCCTCCCAGCACTGCGCCTTGGTCACCCACCACTGTCACCAACTAGTATGCCCTGGCCACCCACAACTGCATCCTGGCCACCATTACTACCACCCACCTTGGGCGCTAAATGACTGTAGTCGGCGCGCCCATAAGCCCAAATAATCAATCAATATTACCACCCACCACTGTCACCAACTAGTATGCCCTGACCACCCACAACTGCATCCTGGCCACCATTACTACCACCCACCTTGGGCGCCAAATGACCATGTAGTCGGCGCGCCCATAGCCCAAATAATCAATCAATATTACCACCCACCACTGTCACCAACTAGTATGCCCTGACCACCCACAACTGCATCCTGGCCACCATTACTACCACCCATCACTGTACCCTGGCCACCCATCACTGCCACCCACCACTGTACACTGACCACCCACCACTGCTACCCACCACTATACCCTGGTCACCCACCACTACCCAGAACAACCACCGCGGATGCCACCACGCAGGAACTAACTCATACTCCAGCATCTGTGAGAACCAGTCTACCTATCGATCTACCTCAGTCTACCTATAGATCGACCTCAGTCTACCTATCGATCTACCTCAGCCTACCTGTCGATCTACATCAGTCTACCTATCGATTACCTCAGTCTACCTATCGATCTACCTCAGACTACCTATCGATCTACATCAGTCCGCCTATCGATCTACCTCAGTCTATCTATCGATCTACCTCAGTCTACCTGTCGATCTACCTCAGTCCGCCTATCGATCTACCTCATTGTGCCTAACGATCTACCGCACTCTACCTATTCTGCCTTAAAGCCATCTGTAGCATTACTCTTTGCACGTAGGTGTCGTGACCCATAAGCCACAAACAGTTCAAATTGGTTAACAAATCACGAGATTAGTGAGTTGGACCAACGATGTGCCTGAGTTGGACCAACGCTGTACGTGAGTTGGACCAAAGCTGTACGTGAGTTGGACCAACGCTGTACGTGAGTTGGACCAACGCTGTGCGTGAGTTGGACCAGCCAGTGCAGCGTATTTGTTCCAGTGTTCTATCCAAATTTTTCCTCGGTTTCCGACTGTAGTGTGGTGGACGCGTGTGGTGTAGTGAGCGTTACATGTGGTGTGGTGAGCGTTGCCAGTGTTCTGGTGGTCGCGTGTGGTGTAGTGAGCGTCACGTGTGGTGTAGTGAGCGCTACGTGCGGTGTGGTGAGTGGTGTAGTGAGCAGAACGTGGTGGACGCATATAGTGTGGTGGGCGCCAATTTTACTTCGTGGTAGGCGTTCGTGGTGGTGAGCGTTACGTGTGCGTCAGGTGGACGGAGAGGTTGCCTCGGTGGTGAGCGTTACGTGTGCGTCAGGTGGACGGAGAGTTTTCCTCGGTGGTGAGCGTTACGTGTGCGTCAGGCGGACGGAGAGGTTGCCTCGGTGGTGAGCGTTACGTGTGCGTCAGGTGGACGGAGAGGTTGCCTCGGTGGTGAGCGTTACGTGTGCGTCAGGTGGACGGAGAGTTTGCCTCGGTGGTGAGCGTTACGTGTGCGTCAGGTGGACGGGAGAGGTTTCCTCGGTCCTCGGTGGTGAGCGTTACGTGTGCGTCAGGTGGACGGAGAGTTTGCCTCGGTGGTGAGCGTTACGTGTGCGTCAGGTGGACGGAGAGGTTGCCTCGGTGGTGAGCGTTACGTGTGCGTCAGGTGGACGGAGAGTTTGCCTCGGTGGTGAGCGTTACGTGTGCGTCAGGTGGACGGAGAGGTTGCCGCGGTGGTGAGCGTTACGTGTGCGTCAGGTGGACGGAGAGGTTGCCTCGGTGGTGAGCGTTACGTGTGCGTCAGGTGGACGGAGAGGTTGCCGCGGTGGTGAGCGTTACGTGTGCGTCAGGTGGACGGAGAGGTTGCCGCGGTGGTGAGCGTTACGTGTGCGTCAGGTGGACGGCGAGTTCCGTCTGCAGCCGACGGAGAGTGCGGCGGCCGTGCCTTGGGCCGACCTGGACCCGCTGCGGCCAGAGCCGGCGCTGCGCGGTCGTCTGCATCCGCTGCGCTGTCGGCTGGAGGCCGGCGACCTGCTGTACCTGCCGGCGCTCTGGTTCCACCATCTGCGCCAGTCGCACGGCTGCGTGGCCGTCAACTACTGGTACGACATGGAGTTCGACCTCAAGTACTGCTACTTCCGGCTGCTGGAGCGGCTGAGTGCGCCTGCGGTCGGCTGTCGAGCGGCCCCGACACCGAGCGCTGACAGGTGAGTGTTGTGAAAGGAGCGTAGGCATCGAGTGGGCCGTGGCACACTCCTGGAACGGCCAAGTTGTTTGCAGTGGGTGGGAGTGGAGCAGCCCGGTGGCCCAGCCCAGTGCGCTTAGAGTGGATGAGCGACCAGTTTTATATGCAATCTGATGGGCGCAATATGACCAGAGCAGTCGAAGCGCCCGAAAGCCCAAATAACTAACTAACTAACTTATATACAATCTAGCTGGAGGGGCAGGAGAGACTGGGGAGGCTGGAGTAGTCTCAGCGCAAATGTAGTGCAAGCGTGATTGAAGATTGACGGTGGCAGCGGCCGTATGTTGCGTGGTTCGTCGCATCCAGGGTAGGGTTAAGGCCGCTGCGACAGAGCTTGTTAATGATCTGCACTTTCCTAGCGCTTTAGAAAGAACCCTCTTGCCATGTTGTCCACAATCACCAAGCCTCCCAATCGCTTGCGATATCTACAATGTATGGGAAGTGATCAAATTATGATCAAGTCAAAGTTCCCGGGGGGCGGTTTGTGATTCATTGTGGTATGTGCCTGTGATAGAAAAGCAACAACTCGGTGATATATTATAAATAAAGTTTCTTGGGAAACCTGTCATGTTTTCAGTGTCACAGCCATGGAGGGACAGATGCTGCGACATGTGACAACGCATTCGACGGTGATGTCATGTATTATCATGGGGAGAAATGCAATCAATAGGACGTTGAGGCCGGAACAAAATTGATCAGTACGGCATCATTGGAGTGCCATCAGAAATGGATCAGTACGGCGTCAGTAAAGTGCCAGTACATTCGGCACGCTTTGCAACCATGATAAATGCGTTGATGTAGTACACAGTTGAAGCAATGGAGATCGGTGGGATTACATGAATTCCATCGAGGCTCACGTCACAGTGATGCACTGCCCAAACTGCTGCAATGTTCCTCACGCAACCACACCGTGAAACGCCAATCAATGGCTAATTACGAATTGATGAGAATAGCATCGGTGATGTACAATCTATGATATTTTGCAATGCTATAGTACCTGGCCAACGTGGGCATGTCACGCGTGCAAGTGAACTATGAATTGCCGCACCTGACAATTCCTATGTGTTAGCTAGTTAATTGTCTAGGATCATGAATTATTGGAATCCGTGCTTGCGTAAGCCGACATCATTGACATACCGGCACCAAATAAATGAGAAAGCAATGCACAAGTTGTCTTGCCTTGTCGGTGCTCTGGAAAAGTGAAGAGCGCCTGGCCGGTTCAACACCGGAAATTAGGCCTGACATGCAGAGCTAACAGACTCACCCGCCTGAATTGGCGCGCCAGATTTGACGCACGCGAACGGCTGCCGGAAACTCACCTAACCGACTGGTAATTACCTGACCGAGCTTCGCGCAAATGCACGCATCGGTACCGGTACAATGATAATGGTCTTAAATATTGCACGTTTTTCATTTCTTCGCCGGACGGCCGGCCCTGTAAACGCTGGAATTTCAGCTATCACGTGAACCATAAACTCATGCTTATCGGATTCTCAGAACTGTGATCTCTTGTTGTAGTCATTGGGATTTATTGAATCTGAAGCCGAACCTGAAACGTGTGTGGGAGTGCCGTGGCGAAATGCGGCCGGCCAGCGCTTTTTGCCGAGAGTGCTCGATGCGCACGTTCGCGGCTGCATCGAGTCAGTCGAACCTGAATCAAAGTACGTTGCTGAAGACGGCTGCCTGGGCCTGTCAGGTGACCTACCGGGGTCCGTCCGACACCCGCTGCTGGGAATGTCACGGTCTGTTTAAGCCAAACGTATCGCCATGCCCGTCGTGATGGCTGTGTGCCGGGGCCGCAGATCCTGACTGGGGCAGAGCATGACCCAAGCCCAGCGTGACGGCTCTCCTCTGGGGCTTCAGATCGTGACCGGTGCTGCCGGAATCCAGCACCGAACATCGAACGGCTTCCGGGACGGCTCCGCGGCAACAGATCGAGACAGTCCCCTCACAATGGCGGGCCCTGGCCGCTCATACACACGCACCAGGCGATCATCCTCCTGCTGACCCACAATATGGAACCTTTTCCCGGCCGAACCACTCCGCTATATCCCGCGAACACGTTGTCCACTCATCGAATCAGAGTCGCACACAATGCTGAATCATGTCGTCGTCGCACTGTTATCAGGCGCACCCGGCATGACGCTTCACGGAAAGCGGGCAAGCTTTGCCTCCCGACGCACCATGGCGTTGATGCTGTGCACCCCGCCACGGTCGCCTCACAGCTGCTCGTCCTCCCACGGCACAATGGCGTTGGTGTTGTACACCCTGCCACGGTCGCCTCAGCTGCTCGTCCTCCCACGGCACAATGGTGTTGGTGTTGTACACCCTGCCACGGTCGCCTCACAGCTGCTCGTCCTCCCACGGCACAATGGCGTTGGTGTTGTACACCCTGCCACGGTCGCCTCACAGCTGCTCGTCCTCCCACGGCACAATGACGTTGGTGTTGTACACCCTGCCACGGTCGCCTCACAGCTGCTCGTCCTCCCACGGCACAATGGCGTTGGTGTTGTACACCCTGCCACGGTCGCCTCACAGCTGCTCGTCCTCCCACGGCACAATGACGTTGGTGTTGTACACCCTGCCACGGTCGCCTCACAGCTGCTCGTCCTCCCACGGCACAATGGCGTTGATGTTGTGCACCCTGCTACGGTCGCGGTCGAATGCGGCCGTGCGGGGTCGCTGCCGCCTGCGCTGCGTCGACTCCGCCGGCAGCGGCGTGCCCTGTGCCCACCGCGTGTCGGCCTCCTCCACGGTGATGGTGGGTGCCGTCGAGGCGCGCGCTGGTGCAGGCACGGCCGCTGACAGCGCCAGCTGCTGCGGCGGCGGCGGCGGCGGCGGTGTCGCGGTGGAGGCGGTGGGCGGGGCCGCGGAGCACGTCGCAGCGGCGAGGGGCGCCCGATTGAGGACGGTCGCGTTGAGCGGCGGCGGCTGCGGCGGCACCACCAGGCTGGGCGGAGGCTGTCGCAGCGCGGCCGCCTCGGGCGACAGCGGCGCCGGCCGCGGCTCTTCCACCAGCGCCGGCCGACAGTCGGCCGCGCTGCTGTGGCCGACGGCGCCGATGGGCGGCAGCCGCACGGCGCCGCGCTGCTGCTGCCGCTCCGACCGCAGCTGGCGGTAGCTCTCCAGCACCTGACCATCGAACGGGTCGTCCGGCACGGCCAGCAGGTGTTGCGAGCGCGCCGGCGCCGAGGCGTGGCTCGACCCGCTCGGGAACAGCGCCGGCGACTCGTCGTCTGAACATGCTTCGTTCACCAGCGCGCGGATGTCGGGCACGAACGCCGCGTTGTCGTGGCCGCCGACCGGCCGCGTCTCTCGGCACTGGCCGGCTGTGGTGCCGGTGGCGGTGGCGGCGGCGTTCAGCCGACCCATGCTGCTCAGCTGGTTGATGGCCGAGCTGAGTGGGCCACCGGTGTCGCGCTGCTGGCCGCGGGAGCTCGCCAGCAGGCCGGCGGCGCCCATCTGCTCCAGAGCGCCGGCGAACACGCCGGCGGTGCCCAGCTGACACAGCGTGTCGGACAGCGAGCTGGCCGTGCTGCTGAGCGAGCCCACTGCCGAGCCGAGCAGCGCCAATCCGGCCGGGCTGGCGCCGTTCAGCGCGCCGACCGAAGGCGGGTCGGCCACCGCCGGCCGATCCAGCGCCAGCTGGTCCAGCGTGGAGGTGAGACGGCCGTTGGCCGGCGCCGCCGCCCCGGTCAGCGAGCGCAGCACGTTGGCGTCGCTGGATGTGACGCCCACGGGAGCACGGTGGCCGCCGACGCGACCCTTCCGGCCTTTGGCGCTGCGGCAGGGTACACATGCTGCTCAGCTGATTGATGGTCGAGCCGAGCCGAACGTATGCGTATTGCACGCTGTACGGTGATATTGGTAAATTGCTAAATGATATTGATAAATGAATTTGAATTTGGTCATTGATAAATGAACACTGTTTATTGATGGCGTGTGCTCAGTGTTTGGTTCCATGCTCTTTAGTGATGAAATGTTTTCAGCCGCGAAATTAATGGTTCTTTTATGCGAAAAAACGACCGTTTCAGTGTTGGATCATCTTCGGAATGACATCAACTTGCACACTGGAAACTCGTCGCGCTTAGAAGCCGTCGCCCGGAAAATGGAACATACAAGGGAAATAACTTGGCCAATTGAACCTACCGCGCACACAGCTCGCCGCCTGATTGAATATAAGTGTTTATAACTGCAATGTCTACTCAAAACTATTTCAATCCTTGTTTGCAGCACAGCGCCCTCTGCAGAGCTTCTCCTAATGGAATGCGTTTGCAAACAGGCGAACACCTATTGCACTGAAATACGCTTGCAATGAAGTGACACCGAACACGACATACAACAACTGGAGTGGCTCTACTACAAAGCCTCATTTAGCGTGACGAACTTGGGGAAATGTTTCTCGCGTGACGTTTCACAGCCGGCACGCCGACAGCGTTCCGCAATTGGCCCGACCAAAGTGTGTGCACTGTGCAAGACGATGCGTGAGCTCACTTTCTCACTGGCGTCGTGTGGACGGACTCGAGGCCCCACATCTCCTTGCGCAGTGCTTCTCCCGATATCCGACGTCGTTTCAGAGTCTTGAGAGTGACTCGGCCGACTCTCTGAGCACACAAATGCCATGATCAGACACACAGCACACGACCTGGAAATGTTAGAGATGGTCATCATCAATCGGGATATAAGCAGATGCTCAAAGCGCCGACACGTAATACTGCAAGTGAATCCAGACTTCGGCAATGCTTTCTGTTATGCTTCCAGAACAAAATAGCTTTCAAGTGGATGCTGATATTGACTGTGCTGTGACGAATCGGGCGCCACTCGACAGCAGACGGCTCTCGCTGAAGCTGTCCGGTTATACGCTTTGAAGCCACGCCGAATGTTCCACCCAAGAGGAAGCACGCATAGATCCAGGAAGGTCCAAGGTTTGAAAAGAAGACAACCTGTAGCGGCAGAAGAAGCGAAGACCAGAAGAAGAGGAAGGCAGCAAGAATCAAGAGCTCCAGGCACCGTAGACGAGCACTTCCGCGCCTTCCACTCCAAATCTCCAACTTCTCTCTGTCTCCCAGTTAATCTTTGCCCCGGAGGAAACCTAACGGTGAAGAGCCCACTGCCCTGGGCCATTGTGGCCGGGGCAGGGACCGAAGGGCGAAAGCTCGGTCCACGTGTGCAACGAATCCTTTTTTTACTTACTTTTTCGGTAGGGAGGGACACCTTGCCGTTGGGGCGGGCCCGAAGCTGACACACAATGACACCCTCACCGGCGCCTAGCGCCCGCTCAACACAAGGCGCCTGCCTACCTGGTAGGCATCTACACCGAGCCTGAGCATATCGCACGAGAGTCATCTTTTTCTCTCACACAGACACTCTGTCGCACAATGAACTCGCCACACTTCACCTTCAACAGGCACACCACCCACATCATAGTTCAGACACAGAGCAGCGCTGACACAAACACTACTGGACACGCACACATTCAACAACCGGCGCTGCTCCTTCACACTGCACCGCACACTGAACACCAACCGGGGCTACATTTGTTCCCCAGAACTGGACAATCTACGACTCGCCAGCATCGCTACACTGCTCGGCGCCACAACCCTCCTCGACGCCACAGCCACAGTGGACAACATTAGACGGGAGGCACGACCAACACACAGCATCGTAGTACTGACATTCAACTCGCTACAGCTGCCGCCACACGTACACGTGCATGGCAGGCCATACGAGGTACGTCTCTACGTGCCTCTACCACTACGGTGTCACCCCGGTCTGTGTTATGCCCATGGCGAACTAGCATGCGCGTCGCCAGACCCACGATGCAGCCAGTATGCGAGTCGCCGCCTGTGATGGGCCGCATCCCGCCACCGACCCCAACTGCCACAAAGTGGGCATTCGAGAGGTTCTGGGACAAATGTACGTATGCGCAAAAGTACGTATGACAGATGTACGCAAGCGCAGATGAATGAAAGCGCAAAAGTACGCACAGGAAATGTATGGCAGATGTACGTAAGAGCAAATGTACGTATGGCAAAGGTACGTAAGCAAATGTACGTAAGCGCAAATGTAAGTAAGCGCAAAAGTACGTAAGCGCAAATGTGCGTATGTGCGTTTGTGCGTAAGCGCAAATGTACGTATGCGCAAATGTACATGAGCGCAAATGTACGTAAGCGCAAATGACGTAAGCGCAAGAGTACGTAAGCGCAAATGTGTACCATACGTACATTTGTGCATTGTACATTTGCCCATACGTACATTTGTACCTTTGCCCATACGTACATTTGTACGTATGGGCAAATGTACGTAAGCGCAAATGTACGTATGCGGAAATGTAGGTAATTACAAATGTACGTAAGCGCAAATGTACGTAAACGCAAATGGCCCATTCTACGACAAATCGACAAGAGCTTAGCACAAAATATTTTATATTTTGATGAAGATATTTGTGTGGGGTTATCTCATGCGCCGAATCCAGTTGTTCCACTTTATAAAGATCGGGTCAACGGTCAAGGAGTTATAGCCTCGGGCGTTTCTGAGATGTCACCTAACAAGGGTGTCTTTTGAGGTCCTTAACACAATGAAGAACAATCCGAATTGTGCAAAAGTATATATCGGTAAACTCACAATAATCAACTGCATCTTTTGGCTATCTCGGAATTTTCGTTTACGGGCTATATGAAATCGTGACATCGTGGCCTAAAGTCGGGTGACCTATTTTAACTTTCAGGACAGCCACAATGTGATTAAAAAAGCGCAGAAATGAAGTTCGATGTTTTATCTTTCGAAGCAAAACATAAAAAAGATGATTTTGCACCTAAAACTGTACATATTCGTTCTAATTTAGGCATGCATGGTTGATTTTGCGCCAGTTTATCGTGGCCTGTTTTAATATTTGTTTAGAAACCGTATATTACTGAAATAGGAGCCTTTTGACGTTCAAGGCACGTGATGGGATGAGACTGTTAGTCATCTGATCTTGAGTGTTGTTGTTGCCACAAGTGTTCTAACTCGTTGTGGAGTCAAGGGTTAAACAGAAAGGGCATAAATGTCTCCGAATTGTGGTAGGTGGTCCATTCGACAAATCGACAAGTGAAGGGGCCAAAATAACACCCTATACTTCATATTTCGATGAAAATACTGACATCGGGCCATCGGGTCTCGATGCAGTTTTAATAGGATTTTACCTGTTTAAACTGAAAACTGTTCACGTATTCTGTTTGCGCTTTTTAGCTCATGACTTCTCCTGTAAGGGGCTGAATATGTTGTTGGAGTTAGTGCGCGACGAACAATGAACAATATAGAGTTAGTTTGTCTCTAGAAACAAAAAGCTGTGAAATTTTTAGAAAGATCGGAGCAACGGTTACGGAGCTATAGCGTCGGAAATTTGTGAGAGGTCACCTAAGTCTTTGGAGGCCTGGAACTCAATGAACAGTAACACGAATTCCACGAAGCTATATATCGCTGAACTTGTCATGATCCACTGCATCTTGTATCAGTTTCGAAATTTTTGTTCCCGCGTTTTTTTATCGTGAGCTTGTGTACCTGAGCTAACGTGGCCTAGTTTGGCTTTTGAGACAGTCACAATGCTGTTTTAGAAATCGAGAAGCGACGAAGGGTGATTTGTGAAATCCTAGATCGTTATTTGTAAGGAGAAAGGGAATAGAAATGTTTCACCTTATGCAATATATTTCTGCATCGATGTCAGCATAACAAAAATGTATCATCATATTTCACCGACAACAATGAAGGTTTTTTATCACCGCCAATCACTGCAATATCAACCTTCTAGCGTTTTAAACCCCACATTATGGAAACGAAAAGATGAACTTCATTGACTGAGTAAGCGCATTCATCTTGAACTACTTGAGAACAAATTTGGCAGACAGATAATGACAGATGTACGAAAGCAAATGTACGTAACCAAACGTACGGGTTTCGGAAATACAGGTTTCAAATGTACGTGTTTCAAATGTACGCGTTTCAAAAGTACCTGTTTCAAAAGTACGTGTTTCAAATGTACATGTTTCGAATGAACGTGTTACAAATATACGTGTTTCAAATGTATGTGTTTTAAGTGCACGTAAGCAGATGTACGTATGCACAAAAGTAAGCATGGCAAAGTACGTAAGCACAGATATGCCATAGCACAAAAGTACATATGACAAATGTACTCATGGGAAATGTACGTGAGAAGAAATGTACCTAAGAGCAAATGTACGTGAGAGGAAATGTACCTAAGAGCAAATGTACGTATGACATATGCACCTTACCAAATGTAGGTAAACGCAAAGTTACGTATGCTTAAATGTACATATATTGGCTGATACGTAAATTTACGTTTACGTACATTTGCGTTTATATACTTTTACATTCACGTACATTTGCGCTTTCGTACCTTTGCGCATATGTACATTTGTGCTAACATACATTTGCGCATGCGTACTTTTGCGCTTCCGTACATTTGCGCTCACGTACATTTGCGCATACGTATTTTGCGCTAACGCATATTTGGACATACTTACATTTGTCATACGTACATTTGCACTTACGTACATTTGCTATGCGTACATCTGTGCTTACATTCAATTGTCATACTTACGTCTGCGCTTACGTTCATTTGCTTACGTACATTTGCGTACGTACATCTGCCATTCATACAATTGATTTACGTACATTTGCCCGGTTACTCATTCGAGAAGGAGGTGCGCCAGCATGCGGCAGCTCACAGAGTGTCATACACCACAGCATCCACACCTCCAGTCCAGCACACCTCCATCGTCAACGCCCCACCGATCCTCGACTTCACCGCCCCACCGATTCTCGACTCCATCGCCCCACCGATCCTCGACTACACCGCCCCACCGATCCTCGACTTCACCGCCCCACCGATTCTCGACTCCATCGCCCCATCGATTCACGATTCCACCGCACACCACTCCCTTCCACACTCACCCCACCGTGGACCCGGCTTCCTTCACATCCACCTCGCCTCAGACCCGGCATACGCCCACCTCCACCCCACCTCGAGCACGGCCTCCTCCCACATCCACCCCGCCCCAGACCTGGCCTCATCCCACTCCCACCTCCCCCTCCTCCCCCCTCCTCAGACCCAGACCTGTTCTCCATCCCCTCCCTAACCGGCACCTCCATCCCTCACAGGACCTGGCGGTACCCCTTCGCCACCACTCCTCCAACCGGCCAGGGTCCTTTCCACCACCCTGACGCATTTCCATCACTGTCGCTCCCGGGCCCATGGCCCCTTCCCACCCGTCCGGCTGGCCCAAGGCAAGGCCACCCCAGCCTCCACACAGACCTGCCACAAGGCCACCCAGCCTCCACACAGACCTGCCACAAGGCCTCCCAGCCTCCACACAGACCTGCCACAAGGCCACCCAGCCTCCACACAGACCTGCCACAAGGCCACCCCAGCCTCCACACAGACCTGCCACAAGGCCACCCCAGCCTCCACACAGACCTGCCACAAGGCCACCCAGCCTCCACACAGACCTGCCACAAGGCCACCCAGCCTCCACACAAACCTGCCACAAGGCCACCCCAGCCTCCACACAGACCTGCCACAAGGCCACCCCAGCCTCCACACAGACCTGCCACAAGGCCACCCCAGCCTCCACACAGACCTGCCACAAGGCCACCCAGCCTCCACACAGACCTGCCACAAGGCCACCCCAGCCTCTACACAGACCTGCCACAAGGCCACCCAGCTTCCACACAGACCTGCCACAAGGCCACCCCAGCCTCTACACAGACCTGCCACAAGGCCACCCAGCCTCCACACAGACCTGCCACAAGGCCACCCCAGCCTCCGCACAGACCTGCCACAAGGCCACCCAGCCTCCACACAGACCTGCCACAAGGCCACCCCAGCCTCCACACAGACCTGCCACAAGGCCACGGCCACCGTCTTCTGTAAGATCGACTTCCGTTCCACCTATTGCGCAACTACCCAAACCCATCACAAAACCTCGTCCGATGTCTCCGCCCAGACCGAGTCCACCACACCTGCCAAGCCCGTCCAGCCCGAACCTATACAACCTCAGACCAACCAATCCCGTCCGAACCTACCGCGCCTCCCAAACCCAAATCCCGTCCCAACACCACCCCATCACCCCCACCCCCACCCCAGAACCCGTGTGTCGAGATCTAGGCTGCCACCTCCGCCCGCCTCACCACACGATCGCAGCTACCCTCGCTTCGTGACGTCTGGGGGATGGATCGGTCGCGATCAATTCTGGTCAATTATTCCAATTTCTTTCGAACGCAAGCTTCCGTGTGATCTACTCCCCTGTTTAATCCGTCGTAGGAGCGCACGTCCGCACACTAGGATAGCGGGGACACAGTTTAAATAGGTTCGTTATGGGCGCTATATAGCCATTGTAGTTGATGCGCCCAAAACCCTAATAACTAATTACCACATGTTATTCTTATTGCACTGTTTGCATTTGCCTAGCATTTAGCATGCTAGCCGGCTGAAAGCTCAGGAGGAATGCAGATTGACCGCCCACTAGGCCATTCTGGACCCTCAGTTAACCAAAGGTCGAGTAGTCGCTCTCGGAAAAGAAATCGGCTCTCACATTGGCGGAAATTCGTGGCATTTTCCACAAATTTGCCGATGACAGCAAGCACAAAACACTCGTATTCGCTGATGGGTGGAAACACGAGGTCATAGTAGGTATCGGCGTCACTGGACCAGGCCTTAGGCTTTCTAAACTTCTACTGGATAACTTTTCCATCTACTCCGCTGAAGCACTGGCTGTTCTGACCGCTATCTCTATTTGTATGAGGCGTAAAGCTAGAGACGTAGTAATTTCCTCAGATCCAAAATCTGTCCTTCAGTCAATTAGCAACACACTCGATTGCCCACGTCCAGTCATTGAGAGAATCCGAGAAAAAAATCGTGGCCCGTAACGTAAACAACTTTTCCTTCCTCTAGTTACCGGGCCACGTAAAAATCTCAGGAAACGAGAAAGCAGATAGGCTAGCAAAGCCAGCCTTAGCATGACTACTGACTGACTGACTACTTACCCCAGCATGAAATATTAGGTAGACGATTGCAAAGCACTCCTACAACGCCACATACGTCAACATCACCAGGACACATGGACACATCACAACTCTGCACAACACAAATCCAACCACACTCACAACATCAAACCAACGGTAGGCACATGTAACACATTAAATCAATCCCACCGTCAGAAGAAAGTCATCTTCAATAGACGTAGAAATGGTTGCACCAAACTAACACAGCCCCAACTAGATGATGACCAATATACAGCACATCACTGCGGCACCTGGAACGCCACATTAAGCACAGGCCACATCCCGCTAGACTGTAGTAATTTTAACGCTCAAAAACAACCACTTAAGACCTGCCAAAACGAGGGCATCACCCTGTCGCTTCTATCACTTCTGGGTGACAAGCACCCAGAACTCCTTCAATTCAACTCCTCACCCAGAACTGTGTGAATATCTGTACGCCACAAAACTAGCAGGGACATTGTAGACCCACACCACCATCGCTCACTTCAACACGCAATGCATTCCCGCGATACAGTTGTAGGAATAACGCAAATGGCCATCATCGAATGGCACCGGACGTAGATAAGCCGATCTGTTTCCAATTATAAATATATGGTTACCTAGCGGTGCCGTCGGACGTAGATGAGCTGATTTGCCTTGCAGTTCATAACATAAGATTGCTATACAGAGGCACAGGGGACGTAGATGAGCCGAATTACCAAACACCGAACTATCCTCACTGACAACTCTGCATAGCATGCTTCGACTAACCCACTACTAACAAAACAACCAACACGCGGCGGCCGGCGTGATAGGCGGTGTGGACAATTACCTCCTTGTCAGCACGGTAAGGACACATGGGTGTTTTTCGGCAAGAGTATGCTAATGTCGGCACCCTGGCAAAATCAACTTTCTCGTAACTCTCAAAATCACCCTCCACCAACCCAGCTACAAAATATCTTGCGGAAAGTAAAATTATCATCATTTAGACATCCCGGAGCCCAGCCCAGACCACGCCTTCAGCGCCTTAACGTCGCATGCACTATGACGTAAAACGCAACTAACGTAAATGTACAGCTGCCTTTGCATTGCTGGCAAAACACACTCGCTTCAAAGGCGGCGCAAATGACCTTGATGGTCGGTCACGCCTCTAAAAATCCCCCCCCCCCCCCCTCCTCCGTAAATTAACTGCATTCTTGCCGATGGCGTTTGCTTCGAAAAGCTGATGCAATTCGCGCGACTCGAGAACATAACCAACTCAAATCATGACCAACTCTGTGTCACGAGCCGGTTTCGAGTGTGCACACACCTTCCAGTTTGAGAGCGCGCCCTTGCGCTGTCGAGCTCGCGTCTTGGACTTGCTCTTGATGACGACCACGCCGCGGCGGTCGTCGCCGCCGGGCAGCGGCAGCGAGTACGCCTCCAGGAAGGCCTTGCACTTCTCGTCGGCCACACCTCGCTCCAGGGTGATGACGATGTTGGCCCACTGCCGACCAAGCGCCGCTGGGTGACGTCACAGTCGTCGTCGTCGTCGTCGTCGTCGTCGTCGCCTCTGTCATCGTCGTTCGTTGCCAGTGCTCCCATCGCCATCGCCATGATCGTCGCTACGTCAATATAGTTGGCAATGACAATGCCAATAGCAGCTCAATAGCAGTACCAATAGAGGCTCAATAGCAGTGCCAATGGCGGCTCAATAGCAGTACCAATGGCGGCCCAATAGCAGTACCAATGGCGGCCCAATAGCAGTACCAATGGCGGCCCAATAGCAGTACCAATGGCTGCCCAATAGCAGTACCAATGGCTGCCCAATATCAGTACCAATGGCGGCTCAATAGCAGTACCAATGGCGGCCCAATAGCAGTACCAATGGCGGCCCAATAGCAGTACCAATGGCGGCCCAATAGCAGTACCAATGGCGGCCCAATAGCAGTACCAATGGCGGCCCAATAGCAGTACCAATGGCGGCTCAATAGCAGTACCAATAGCAGCTCAATATCAGTACCAATAGCGACTCAATGACAGTGCCAATGGTAGCCCAATAGCAGTACCAAAAGCGGAGCGCAATGACTTGAGGATAGTTAACGGTGGCTGTGGTGTGACCATTTCCACCGTTGTCGCCATTTTATTCATATGAATGCAACTGGCATGTCATACTAGTAACCATGCATTTGCATCATGCTTGTTGTTGATGTATTGATCATTGTCGATCTCATTGCTGGTGTTTTAGATAAAATGTTTATTTTGGCAGAATGTAGGAGTAGTGAGAACTGCAAGCTTGTTACCATGACATGGTAAATACATAATATTACGTTATGGTACTTATCATGTTACTTTTACTACTTTGCTTTCCTGATAGCGTTTCTTATGTTATTTTGTCTTATTAAAATTTTAGCAAGGTCTTCTAGTGAATGTATCATTGCATGAACTTTTAATCGATGGGAAGACACAACTGCACCATTCGGCAATTTGTAACAACCAAGCGGTTCTGGAAAAAAGACATAAGGCGCCCGATGCAAGTAGCGTCACCTCGTGGAGCTGCACTGCTTCCAAGAAAGCCTATGACATGCAGCCAACGAACACATCGTGCCTTCTGTCCTTTCAGACCCGCTGATCAGTCCAATAACCCATTCCCGGTGCCAACCCCTGGCGCCGCAGGAGGCCGCTGGTCGTCAATATACGCCTGACGAGGTCCACGGTACCAGCCTCCGGCAGTCGACGAACGGTGCTGAATTAGTGAGGTGTCAATGGCGTCACCGGCCGAGCCCATCGCGGGTTCGCCCGGTGTGTCAGATAGATGGAGGAGCGGCTGTCTCGGTGTTCTTCCGGCTAGACAGGGCAACCGATGCTCGACAAACTGTGGAGCAATAGCTCCTCAGAGTGGAGCGGTAGCTGCCCAGACTGCCGTGAGGAAGTTGCTCCTGCCGCCGACGCGCACAGTACATATAGTGACGTATGATAGTATAGTGACGCATGATGCGACAACAGGACACGTAGTACATTGAAAATGCTCTTGATGCCTAGAAAAGTAACTGTGTATATATATATATATATATATATATATATATATATATATATATATATATATATATATAATGAGTCTGTCCCATTGTGGGCACTTCACGCTTGTCATCGAGCGTTCAGTTGGTGCTGGAAGTCCTGACCTAGCTCGAAACATGGGCCCATTCCAGAGTGCCGCTGATATACGGCTGCCAGGGTTCAGTTGCCACTCGTGTGAGGACTTCCCCTCAGAGTGATATAGGTGCAGGTCCAGCCTTCCGACTCGGTAGTACCGATGTCGTGACTGGACCTACTTCCGGCTATTTGCTGGCGGG
This sequence comes from Ashinkailepas kermadecensis, assembly GCA_034440615.1. Taxonomy (NCBI): domain Eukaryota; kingdom Metazoa; phylum Arthropoda; class Thecostraca; family Neolepadidae; genus Ashinkailepas; species Ashinkailepas kermadecensis. Next base: position 302,040 of record JAOTOM010004940.1, read on the forward strand.
TGCCGCGTGCAGTGGACGCTGTCTGGCCGATGGGTTTGAAGTTAACAACAATCTGACACGACCATCCACATGGTGCGTCTATCGCGCGGTCACATCAACATCCACGTCAATTCATATTTTGCTAACTGAGGTGTGGGATTTACCGGCACGTGCCGCAGTGGGCGCTCATTCCATGTGCTGTTCTGGACCCGCCATAACGCCGGCCATTTTCCCACAAATCTTCACCTATGATCCATCGTAAGACTGCCCCCCCGACCCAAAGTGGCACTGACACTTGCACATTACCTGCTTTACCCACTCCTTCTCCGACTGCTGCACGACGGTGGCATACGTGTTTCCCATCATGGCGATCAGCATGTTTAGCAGCAGAATCGGCACCAGCACCATGAACAGCACAAACGTGACAAGCATCAGCGGAGCGTACGCACTCCGCGACAGCTCGCTGAACTGAAACAACGACGAGCACCAGTCAGACACATCCCAGATTCAGTCGAGAACCAACCATGCGTGGCCATTGTTCAGCGGGAACCAGTCAGACGCGAGCGCTGCTCGGGATCTCCTGCGAGGATCCGTGCAGAATCCGCACGAGCGCTGTTTGAGTCTGACGGCGACCAACTCGGGTCCACGCACGCTTCAATTACTCTCCGAAAATCAGACAGCCGCCATTCAACTAGGAACCAATCGGACATTGCTCGCTGCGATAGAAGGCCAACTCTAAGGTACTCCAGCTGTTCGGCTTGACCACACTGAGACACGTCTGCCTCTGATCGAGACACGTCTGCCTCTGATCGAGACACGTCTTCCTCTGATCGAGACACGTCTCCCTCTGATTGAGACATGTCTTCCTCTGATCGAGACATGTCTGCCTCTGATCGAGACACGTCTGCCTATGAGGGTGAAAACATAGCGGCCGTTGCAGCCACTGAAACGCTGCACAATAGTCGAACAAGCTTCCTCCGAATTTTCATTTTCAAAGGTTTATGTTCACAACAACCATCCAAAGCTGCTTTATGCTGACTTTGTTAATGTTGGCCTTCCTTTCGCAACACGGAGCTCATGGCCGAGGTGGAAACAATGAAGCCGTCAAGAGATCAGTTCATCCTTCATTTTGCATTTTGGACGAGTGCTCGTGAAGGATTTCGGGGGAGAAATAATGCCGCTCCAAGCAACGCATGACATGGGGAAACGATGTTTTTCCAGATGAGAGGTGTTCATGCCACCTCACACAACACATGACATCAGCTGTTTCCCCAGATAAAGGCGTTTGTATTCATTTGGACTTGATACTAACCCCAGATATATTTGCTTAGAAATAACGCCTAACTGAAGCTTTCGATTGTTTGAATTCTTCTCTTAGAGTCGGTAAGCCAAGGGGGTTCACAGTATATATTAAAACATAGGAAAAAAAAACACGAACCGTGCACAAAACGAGCGCATAGTTGTGGACAAAAGTAGACCGTAAATAAATGATCTCCCATTGCCATTTAGATATATATATATATATATATATATATATATATATATATGTATGTATATATATATATACATATATACATGTATATATATACCTTATATATATATATATATATATATATATATATATATATATATATATATATATATATATATATATGCATATATATATATACATATATATATATATATATATATATATATATATATATATATATATATATATATATATATATATATATATATATATATATATATATATATATATATATATATATATATATATATATATATATATATATATATATATATATATATATCTATATATATATATATATATATATATATATTGAGTTCCCCAATACACCACATTCGCACATCATCTACTTACATCAAAGTCGCCAAGAGTCATATGAAACAGGCCCATCCATGTGTTGAGGTATGTGCTGAACTTGGAGGTGGCTCTGTTGGGGGATCCTTTGTACAGAAAATAGAAAGCCTGGGTAAAGGCGAGCAGAAATATGGAGTAGATAAGGAAGAAGGTGACCATGTCGTTCATGAGAATCTTGAAGATCATGGTTACGAATGGTCCAGTCAGTTGAATTGCCCTGCAACACACATCAATGTGTCAGACTCTTCTTCTGGCAGTCCCCCTCCAATGAAACACGGAAAGTGTTTCATCTAATTTCACTCGTGTATATCGTAGTCAATCAACATATTTAGTGATGCGATAAACAAGGGCATGATAGGAAACAAATATGGTGCCCTACACAGAACATGACATAATTAAGCGGCCATAAGTTCGGGGTGCAGTCAAATACATTATCACAGCCAATCATGTGAGTCGTGTCCGTTGAAAAATGGGCATTCAAACTTATGCTTGCATGTTCCCTGACGATTAACAGGTGACTTAGAAGACAATCCTCCCGAACTGTGCTAATGCGCGTGTATGTCTCGCAGAATCGGTGGAACTTTTCGCTTGTTCTTAATGGGATGAATTGTGAACATAAACAAAGCTTGATGAATTAATTTTATGTGCATGCACATTCCTCCTAACAATTGGGTTCCTCCTCACCAACTCAATCGGTGGAACACACACCACCCCCATCATATTTTGCTTCATCTCTGTCTATGGGGTTATAACACTCCCTGAACACGATTTTAATATATCTATATCTCTCTAGCCATCACGTTGTCCGGTACCATAACGTAAAACACAACTGGCTAAATACGAAACAACGAAGTGCGAAGTATAAATACGAGATTGGCGACACAGTGCAGCCACTAACCGCACGCGCCAGTCTGCAGTGGCCCGAATCGAACCATATCCTAACGCCACAGGCCATGTTTCAGTTTTGTTCGACGCCTATACTGGACGAGTGCACACACGTGTTGTTGGTTACTTTAAATAGCTAGCATGTTCCATTTTGATAAGATGTCGATAATGCGCATAGAAGACACATCATGGGAAATATCAGACTAGCATAATTTTCCATTATTATACTCTAAAATCATGAGAGATGCTCCAGTCAAATACATCCCTGAACTTTTTGTTATGCTTTGAGTATTTACTGCACTTCGTCATGCAACAGCAAGTAAAACTGTTCCATGTGTTCTTTGATAGTTGGTATATCTGTGTGCAAAGATGCTGTGCAAGGTGTGCAAGCTGTCTCATCAGCCATGGATCTAACTTTCCGAAAATAAGAGTGCAGTGGCGCAGCCAGGATTTTCTTCAGGAGGCAGGGGCGATCCAACAAATGTGATGAAATGGAAAAAGCTTGCGGCGCGCAAGGTGCGCCGGAAATTTAAGGATATCCGTGGTGAAATCTTATTTTTGTTTGTTTCATCTAGCGTATTTTTGGGTGACAGCGGAAGGGGAGGGGAGCCTTGAGTTCGCCTCTGTAAGTGTAGGGGTTCCTCAAAATGAGTGTTGTAAAATGCATTTTCATGCCAATACTTGCAGTCAACGCCATAACTCAAGGCCAAATGTATGCAGCATTGGGGTGGAATAGTCAAATGTTCCTCAACAAGTATGGAAAGTTCCATCCTTGTCACTAACGCACAGGCTCGGGTTGCATTTGCTTCTTCCCTTTACATCATGGAAAGCGGAAATTTAGGGGGAAGAAATTTGAAATACGGTTTGCAGTATATATGAAATATCACAACATTTGAGACCATTTGACAACTCTCTTTCTAAAGCATAGTTGAGGTTCTGGATTACAATTAGTTGGTACACATTTTCCCCAGGAATCGAGTTCACTTACATCAAACAAAAAAGCATCGACCTAACAACAGCCATACTTATCAAACGCTTCTAGTCGGCTGCCAGAACAATGCAATGTGAAGTAAGCTACCACTAGTCGAGATCGAGAAACCCGACGGGTGCACCGGTCTACAAACGACACCTCGAGTAGTACCTAATCATACAAGATGGTTAACACTTCCAAAATGGGAGAACAAATACGTCAGGGAGAATATGTACGAAGATACTGCCATAAAGCCAATCTGCAGCAAGCACGTTTCATTGTCCAATGTTTGATTGTGCAAGAATGAATTGGGACTGCTCCACCTACTCTCCCCTCTCCCTGCCTCTTTTACCAATCCACTCACCCACTCACTCGCTTACTCATCCACTCATCATTGCCACATTCATCCACTCATCCACTCACCCTCTCTCTCTCTCTCTCTCTCTCTCTCTCTCTCTCTCTCTCTCTCTCTTTTTTTTATATATATATATATATATATATATATATATATATATATATATATATATATATATATATATATATATATATATATATATATATATATATATATATATATATATATATATATATATATATATATATATATATATATATATATATATATATATATATATATATATATATATATATATATATATATATATATATATATATATATATATATATATATATATATATATATATATATATATATATATATATATATATATATATATATATATATATATATATATATATATATATATATATATATATATATATATATATATATATATATATATATATATATATATATATATATATATATATATATATATATATATATATATATATATATATATATATATATATATATATATATATATATATATATATATATATATATATATATATATATATATATATATATATATATATATATATATAATCTCTCCTCCCTCCCTCTCCCTCCCTCCCTCCCTCCCTCCCTCCCTCCCTCCCTCCCTCCCTCCTCCCTCCCTCTCCCTCCCTCCCTCTCCTCTCTCTCTCCTCTCTCTCTCTCTCTCTCTCTCTCTCTCTCTCTCTCTCGTATCTCTTTCTTTTTCATCTTACTCACATCCAGCCAAAGAAAGCAAACATCATTAAGTGTAGAACAAGATGTAAAACGGAAGCACCGATGGTACTGCTGGCTGGTTATTTGGGCTTAGGGGCGCATCGACTGCGTTGGTCATACAGAACCAATGGTACTACTACAACTGGAGGCGCCATCTAGTAGTAGTGAATTTGATGCAATGCGACGCCATATATCCTAACTACACCCGCCTTGAGCATCAAGTGGATATAATTGACCTCTGTGGTGGGTACCCGGTGACCTGATGTGACGTTCGATGTTAAACAACAACGTGTCATCTCGGCAGCGCACATGCCAGCGCCGGCTACCGCAGGCGCTTCCCCTCACAAGCGCAGTGCATTGCACGACTGGAAAGAGCATCCTCACCCGGCGAAAAACATGAGGTGGAACCAGGCGCCGGGCACGGCTATGGTCAGCACCAGCTCCTCCACGGCGCGCAGCCCCACCAGCCGGAGCGGCACGCAGCCCAGCATCGACAGACTCGAGATGTTGAACGTCAGCTGGACTGGGATCGTGGAACTGTGGCAGCGACGGGTCAGGCGTCACGTGGCTACACTGTCCTGTACTGATGGCTAGGCAGTCAGCGGATGTCGCATGGTAGAGCTTCCATGCTGGAAGTTTCATGAACGATAGGAACTAAATGGTGACTTTGCCAGAACAGCGTGTGTACGTTGGTGCAATATTTCCATTTCAATTTGTGATATAGTGGAAATTCGGTGATGTGAGTGGAAGTCATCTTGTCATGAATTCGACGTAGGACAAATTGGAAAAATATTTCTGGATACTAAATCCATGCGTTTTTTCCCAGTTGAATTTTCGGTCTGAGATCTAGAAGAAGGTAGCCACCATGAACACGGCAAATATGACAGGTATTAAACTATATCTACTACAGACCTGCCTTCAGCATATCACCACGGGCTTTGACTTCCAGTTAGCCAGCTGCAAGTGGGCTACCCTGCGGCGCAGCCAGGATTTTCTTAAGGGGGGGGGAGACGTCTAACAATTTAATAAACAGAGAAAGCGTTCGGAACACGAAGTGCGTTGAAAATTTCGGGTTTTGCATAATGTAAATCTTAGAATTTCTGGTTTGATCGAGTGCATTTTTGGTTGCTAGGGGGAGAGCGCCTCATCCCCTTGGCTGTGCATCCTTGTATAACTGCCACCGATGGCCTAGTGTATTTCAGCACTATCTAATCCCACAGTTTCCGCCTACCGCCTATGCTCTATAGCCTCAGCTCTTCTCAAGCACTGTGGTTCAATCGATCGTTTACATTTTCCTCTTTGTGAAAATACATTATGAGCAGCACGCAGCAGTACGCCTGTGCCCCTCTCCCACTCATCCACAAGCGGCGTGGATGTAATTACGCGTCGTACTCGTAGGAGAGGAAAAGACTACCAGGGCACAGTATGCGTATGACGGAATATATATATATATATTATTTTCAGTTCAATTTTCTTAATTTGAGAAGCTTATCAAAATATCTGAATACCTTGTGGTGTGTGAGGATAGGTGGTTAAGTGACTTGACCCGACCCTAGACTGGACCAACACAGGTGCTGCAAGTTGCAAGTTCGCGAGCCTCCGAAACTATTATCGATAGACACACACCAACCGGAGGACTCCTGCAAGCATTACTTTGGCGGCAATATGCCTGATGAGCAATCCTCTTCGAGCTTAGGCTTGGTGAGGTGCAAAACTGTGATTGAAGATAATTGGAAAATGACTGAGGTTTCCGACTGGGCTGCCGCCGATCCGATGAAGTCGCACTGCTGGTCCGACGGTCCGCCGCCGGACGAGCCAGCTGTTTCAAACGTCCACTCCTCACCAGCTGTATGACGAAAGGCACTAGTCCTTGATTCCTGATCTCGCTGCCCGACTGCAATACGATGTAGTAGAAACAGCCGACGATGGAGCAGATCTCGAAGCAGTAGCGCACCACGTCCTTGGAGCTGGTGCCCATCAGGACATCGTCGTACTCGGGTCGCAGGTACATGGCCACTGAGATCACCACCAGGTGCAGCATCATGAGCATCAGCTTCCGCAGAAACTCGGCCTGTCGGGCCGAGCAAAGGCGTGCTGGTCGACGTGCGATTACATTGGGGACGGCGAGCAGACGGGTCGACGTCGGACACATGAGACGATCGCCCTGAGTTTATGGTTTCAAACACGCAAATTCATCAGTAAGGGAAGGAGAAAGGCAAGGAGAAAATGTCAGTGCATAGGGAGAGGGAGGGACCGTGAAAGAATAAAGCGGAACATGGAAAGAATAGTGTGATGAGAATGCAGATCGAAACCCTGTTGCTGTTTCTTTTAAAGGGAGGATGTTTCCCCTATCAAGCATATCTGCCTTGATACTAACCTTATAAATGCATCACAGTGACAGCGTCGCGCCAAATTTCTCCTCCTCTCCCCTCCAATTCTTCGTCTAACCTTCCTTGCCCTGACGCATATTGATAATCGCATGTGGAAAATACCAACGCAACACGCAGCTAAAAACCTTTTGGAATTGGACCACATGCGCAAGTGTACACTCACACCTCTACTTGGCCACCTGACCACCTGCCCCGAAATCCAACACTGAGCAGCCGCTTGTCAAATTCTGCGCTCGGATCACATCCAACAGACGTCGGCGGGCCACAGGTCATCCAACAGGTCCTTCCACTTGATGATAGCGATGGTCGACAATCGACACCACGGCTCAAATGTGCACTGCCGAAGTGTGCGCCGCATAAATGGCGCCGGCCGCGAAGGCCGTCTGGCACCAATGGAGTGCCGGCGATCCAGTGGCACTGGACGCGGCACGCAACTCGTACAACTTCCGCAATCACCAGCCGTCGTCGACCGTTCCAGTTCAGCTGTTTGACCATCAGCTGATTGCTTGGCCGTGAGGCTACACCTCGCCACCGATTGTGTGACAACTCGCACAACAAAAGCCATCAAAAAGTAAGCCCATGGACAGGACCATAACAAGTGTTATCCAAGGTCAGCTGATCACCGGTCTGACCCCGATTATCAATGCCGTTATGAATCGATCGCTTCCTTTTGTGGACATGCTGCTAAGTAGCTAACAACTAGCACAGGGTGCTACTAGGGGCGCTGGAGAACCGAAGGTGCTGAAAGCGCACTGAGGTGGAAGGTGGCTCCATACTTGTCAGCCATGGAGACATTGCTTTTCGCGTTTGATAGCCACATGTCTGCACACGTGCATGACGATCTGAAGAACTTCAGATACTATGCATGCGCCAGATTGCATGGCTACAAGCAGCTATAAAACAAGTCCGCTATCTTTGGTTTGGTTATTTAAAAAAACATTACAATTACAACTCCCACCGACTGCTTTAATTCATCTTCCCACTTCTTCACATTTCTTAAGTGTATAATTTTCGTCACCCACCCGGGCGAAACACTGCCACTTCTCTTCCAGGAGTCGCTGAATGATGCCTCCCTCCAGCATGTTGAGATGCTCCTCTTTCTTTCCATTCAGGATCATCATGAGCGCTGAATTCCAGTCTGGAACGGAATCACAGAACCATTATGCTCTGCATCTGGACAGATGTCAGTGTCACATGACGTAATCAGATGCTAGGCATGCAGCTTTCCTGGACAGATGTCATTACCGCATGAAGCAATCAAATGTTAGGCTTATAACTTCCCTAGACAAACGACACGACGATGACATCCTGCTACGGTTAGTGGGCTATAGGTGCCACGTGCGTGCATGTGACCAGGTATGGGTCGGAATGACACGATGACTTCCTGCTCCGGTTAATGGGCTATGGATGCCACATGTGTGCATGCGACCAGGCATGGGTCGGGGTGGCACATGCCGCCTTCCTACTCCGGTTAGTAGGCTATGGATTCCACGTGTATGCATGTGACCAGGTATGGGGGCGGGAATGACATGTTCAAGGCCTTATCGTTCCAGGACAAGGGAATCCAACTTTGTGAAGTTGACTATCACCTGTCACAATACAAATGTCATTAATATGTGACGAGAGGCTAAGCTTAGCAGCACGTTACTTTTTCCGGGATCTCATAAATCAGATAGGTATTGATCCAAATAGTAGGTAACGATCCAAGCCGTAACTTAATACTGCATTGTGTTGAAACCAACGACATGAAGTCCATATTCTACAACGATCAGGCGAAGGTACACTTGAACCTTTATTAAGATCATCATAAGTCAGGTATAAAAGGTGCATATTACCAATTGCATTATGTATTGTTTATGAAAACAGCATTACCATATATAAAGTGATTGTGGTTCAGAAAACTTGCTTAGAAGGCATGTTTTCGCAAAATTTCTCATTTTACTGACAACGACGTAAACCATGTAACGTTAATCATGACCACAAAAGGCGAACTTGTGCATACATAAGACCCGCAAGATCCAGGACTATCAATTTTCATTTTAACTGGGCCAGCCTGTCTATTGCATGCCGAGACAAATTGGTGGGAAGATAGAACTTCAGAAATATCCACTTTTTATTTGACCCGATCTGTGTCGCCAGCTATTATCACCAAGGTAGGCGAGACAATGTCAGACTAAAATCGGCCGGAAATTCGCTTTCCATGTCAGCCATAAAATCGAAGGTTAGCACTTATAATCCAACCAGCATCAGAATGTGTGCGCTACAAAAACGGGTGTTGAAATCTGAAAATAATTGGGGGAATACATGAAGGCAATAGGCATGTCCAATTGGATTGGGAGCACCCTCTATAGTGTCCCATGTTGAAAGTTGAAATTATTAATGGAAAGCCAACATTGAGGCGGAACTAACCCTCTCAAAAGTATATAAAACACCCTGGATACAACCGCCATTTGTGTAGTGATATTGGCACCAAGCGCGGAGCCAATGATGGCCTTGATGTCGAGGACCCGGTGACGTACCATTACCCACGCCATCTGAGAGGGTTGGAGATTAGATGTTGGGTACAGAACCTAGATCTGAGAGGGCTGCAACACCCGCAAGCGGTTGTGTTGCAGCCACCGGAAAACAGCGCGCAGCGGCATGCCGTCGTTCGGCATGTCCGATGGTACACCACGAATTTGTCTTTGGCAAGGCGGTCAGTCAAGTTATTTCAGGTCGAGATCTTTAGCCCATCTCCGGACCGATGCCTTTGCGCCGTTGCGGAGCGGAACAGTTTTGGGCTGTTTGTCAGGCGGTAAGTGTGACTGATTGACTGACTGACTGACTGACAGGCTGATTGGCATACCATGCTTCGTGTTCCCAATCCACGGCGTCCGCATGAAGGCCAAAGGCGGAACCATCTTCGAATAAACTCGGGTCATATTCCGTGGGAAAACACCCTATGATTTTTTACTGTCTGAGTTCGATTTCGGAGACTGTTTTTGCACTTGGGGCTGTAAAGTAGTCAAGTGGAAGCTTGCACGAAGCTTGCACGAAGCTTCATGCATCCTGCGTGGTGTGAACTGAGTGCGTTTCATCCGATCTGGACCGCTCGCCTCGTTTCACCCGATCTGGACCGCTCGCCTTGCATGGTACGAATGAAACGCAATTTCGCACTCGATCTGAATGTTGGTGGTTCGGTTACGGCTGCGCCTGAATTGGACTCAGTACATACTCCGGTGGGATTTGCTAACACAAGACATTCCGGGTATATTATTTTTGATGTGGTTGAATTTGCTGATGTAAAAATTTTGGGAAGTTTTACCGCTTGGTATGTCTTGGAATTTTACTGGTTGACCAAAAGACTAAAACATTGGTACCATTGGACGTTGTCTCACTATTCACTACGCACCAGTTCTATCCCGTGCTTCTTTCTCAATTACGGACGACATAGAAGAATGGCAAGCACATTACGCGGATGGGAAGCTTGATTAAATATCCTTCATAGGCAACATCGAGTCACCATTGGTATAGCCAGGAACTGTCTAGTCAAAGCCGCTCAAACTAGCCCATCTTACATGTCCACCCGAATTGACCTGGCTTTAATTTTTACCTGTGATGTATTAGTCATGTGATGCAAAACCTCACGTCTGCTGGATCCGCTGATCTCCCACCTGACCCACCTGGAAATCCCCGGCTGTTTGTCCTGAACATGTGAGACCAATGAACTGCCCACTGAGCGTTGAAGACAAACCCCTCCATTGCACATGCTAATATCTCCCCAATACCAGACTCGCCACCCTGTCCATTGAACGTTGCCGACGAACCTCCTCCACTACACGTGTTAATGCCGCTCTAATCTACTTGCGCGGCAGCTCTTTGTCTCGCCCCGTTCTGCGAATTACTTTGTCGCCGCTGCGCGGCGATAAGATATCAGCTCACTTAAAATGGAAGCTCACTGCCACTGGCGTCACGCAAGCAGACTCACAAACGTCTTCAATGCTGACGTTGCCCACTTCCTCCCCAGCCCCGAGCGGTAGGTTAAACCTGTCGCTGTGACGTCACATTCACTGGTCACATCTGCCTCTGTGACGTCACACTCACCGATCACATTGACCGCTGTGACATAACACTCACTGGTTACACTTCCAGCTGTGCCGTCACACTCACTGGTTACATTGCCAGCTGTGCCGTCACACTCGCTGGTGGCATTGCCAGCTGTGACGTCACACTCACTGGTGTCATTGCCCGCTGTGATGTCACATTCACCGGTGGCATTGCCAGCTGTGACGTCACACTCACTGGTGGCATTTCCCGCTGTGACGTCACACTCACTGGTTACATTGCCAGCTGTGACGTCACACTCACCGGTGGCATTTCCAGCTGTGACGTCACACTCACTGGTGGCATTGCCCGCTGTGACGTCACACTCACTGGTGGCATTGCCCGCTGTGACTTCGCACTCACCGGTGGCATTGCCCGCTGTGACGTCACACTCACTGGTGGCATTGCCCGCTGTGACGTCACACTCACTGGTCTTGCCGTCCGGCCCGATGGTGTCGAGCGCGTTGAGCGGGTACGCCGAGCATGTGATGTTTGAGTACCGCCAAAACTCGATGCAGGTCAGCTCGAGCATCTCGCGGAAGATTTCGGAGCGGGCCAGGTGGCAGGCGAGCGTGAGCGGTGTCAGATTGGCCTTGTTCAGGCTGCCGTTTTTGGCAGGCCGCTTCGGGTGGCGCAGCGCGTACCCGAACATCTCCTCTGATTGGGTCTCGCCCTGGCGACCACAGCACAGCCAACTAACTGCTGCTCGAAATCTGGTGAACGACGGACGACGTGGGAGCTAAACGTCTTTCCGGACATGCTTGATCTCTCACTTTCCTCTCCTCACCATGGGAATCTCATCATGTATGCTTTGAGCAAATGAGTAATACACACACACACACACACACACACACACACACACACACACATATATATATATATATATATATATATATATATATATATATATATATATATATAAGAAGAGAGAGAGAGAGAAGAGAGAGAGAGAGAGAGAGAGAGAGAGAGAGAGAGACGAAGAAAGGGAGCGTACCTGCTTATCGCAGACGACGATCATGTGCAGTACCATGTTGCCGAACGAGTCTGGCAGGTTAGGGTCGGCGTCCCTCTCCAGCAGCATGTTGTAGCACGCCTCGTTGTTGCAGCAGGCGGACCAGTTGAGCAGCGTCTCTCCCAGGTAGGCGAGCCCCTCGTAGTCGGTGCGCGCTCGTGGTATTTCACGCTGCTGGTCACGCGGCAGGAAGAAGCTGCCTGCGATGCAAGGCGTCATGAGCAGTGTTCAGTCGTTGTTGGGCGGCACACCGGCGGGAACCAATTGCGTGTTTCAATCAGCAGCTGCTGTCAAGAGCGAAGCCCTTGACACGAGGACGCAATGACAACGTGAAGGTCGGCGGCTATCTGTGAATGAAAAAAACACATAATTTTAATCCGAATCTTCCTAGAGTGGCTTTACGGGACATTGTCGTGTGCTGGGGAGATCTGGTGGTGTGAACACTGACCTTTTCCCACTCGATCTGGGATTTCCAGTTCAACAGCAGAATGTATCCATAAGAATTTCACTTGCCGATGGCGGGACGTTCAATTCTAGGTTTGTTTGCACTGTCGGCGCCACCGACACGGGGGAGGCGGGGGTCAGGTCTCACCCTAAACTGAATAACCTGAGCATTGCGCCGATGGCGTTACATGGCAAATTGAAAATTACATTTTGACCACTCCCCTGATTACCCCCGTCCTAGTCAAGCGACGCGTTGCCGCACCTGCCGCCAAAACTCAAACAAGGCCGTCACATTGCCCATCTCGTGAATGATCCTGCTAGTTCCTACCTGGCCTCTCACAGCCACTCACTGCCTCTCACCGCCTCTCACTGCCCTTCACAACCTCTCACGTCCTCTCACAGCCTCTCACGGCCTCTCACAGCCTATCAAGCCTCTCACAGCATCTCACGGCCTCTCACAGCCACTCACTGCCTCTCACCGCCTCTCACTGCCCTTCACAACCTCTCACATCCTCTCACAGCCTCTCACGTCCTCTCACAGCCTCTCAGGCCTCTCAGGCCTCTCACAGCCTCCCAGGCCTCTCACGGCATCTCACGTCCTCTCACAGCCTCTCAGGCCTCTCACAGCCTCTCAGGCCTCTCACAGCATCTCAGGCCTCTCACAGCCTCTCAGGCCTCTCACAGCATCTCAGGCCTCTCACAGCATCTCAGGCCTCTCACAGCCACTCACTGCCTCTCACAGCCTCTCACGGCCTTTCACAACCTCTCACGTCCTCTCACAGCCTCTCAGGCCTCTCACCGCCTCTCACTGCCCTTCACAACCTCTCACGTCCTCTCACATCCTCTCACGGCCTCTCACAGCCTCTCACGGCCTCTCACAGCCTATCAGGCCTCTCACAGCCTCTCAGGCCTCTCACAGCATCTCACGTCCTCTCACAGCCTCTCAGGCCTCTCACAGCATCTCACAGCCACTCACTGCCTCTCACCGCCTCTCACTGCCCTTCACAACCTCTCACGTCCTCTCACAACTTCTCACGTCCTCTCACAGCCTCTCAGACCTCTCACAGCATCTCAGGCCTCTCACAGCATCTCACAGCCTCTCACAGCATCCCAGGCCTCTCACAGCCTCTCAGGCCTCTCACAGCCTCTCACGTCCTCTCACAACCTCTCAGGCCTCTCACAGCCTCTCCCAACGGAGGCTAATGTGACGGCGTATAGCGATTTCAGTTGTCTTGACTAGCCGGTCGCCCGGAGATCATTGCGGCCTAGTACACTACCGGCTGAATAACAGCGTTTCTGTGAATCCCGTGTGCATTTATTTGGGGACTCGACGCGAACCTTTCTAGGCCCTGATGGCAATGTTGGAAACCAGCATAATTTTGGAAGCGCCAGGAGATTATTCTGGGCCCCGGTGCAATATTTCCGATCCCCGGAGCACCTTTTGGGACCCATCCATTGCCTATCAGACAACGAGGACAATTTTCCTCTTTGCCCCCGTCCCCCTTGGGTACGCCACTACTGCAATGCACCAAATGATCAAAGGCAGATATCACTAGAACCTGTCAAAATATGCTACCTACTGGTATGAGTATTCGACGGGATGCTCATACCAGAGGGCATGCTAATCCACGATATTGGGGGATTAGCATGCCCCAATATCGGGACATGCTAATCCAGCGATGTTCGAAGCAGGTTGTGTTCAGGAAAAGGTCATGCAGGTTACGAAACCCAAATAAATTGCTTCCCCTTCAAATCAATCCCCATTCTCTGGGAATTTTAGATGAAAATCCTGGAAGCACTTTTAAAAATTACCAAATTATTTATTTTGCTTATCCAGTGTCAAATCAAATTTGTGAGCCAAAATCAAATCGGAAACAATAAGCGTGCATCATTACTCATCACAATGAACTGCTCTTTGGTCTGTATATTTGTACTAGCCATCGGGTTAATACAAATACATAATGCGTAAAAGTACATACAATAATTTATAATTCTAAATTATAAAAAAATAGCATAAAAAGACAACATTATAAAAGGAAGTACAAATAGGCAAAAGTGCGGGTTAGTACTGGTTGGTCTGGTGGGTCATTTTACGCCCCCCCCAAGCTCATCCGCCGATGGGGAAAATTATGGCGCGCAATGGCCGTGCCGCGCGGTAGCGCGCCGAAATTTGGCATACCTTTTCCACGTAAATTTGACATGCGTGAACATTTTGACGTCAGGGTCAGGTCGTCTTCGGGCACTGAGTTAGTCGAAGTCAAGTGAGGTCACCTCCAAAAACGTTAAACCAGTACGCTTCAACCGGTAAAGTTATTTGAATGGAACTACGAGCGTTTGCTTATCTTTATGGGTGCAAGAAAATGCACCGGAGGACGTTCTGATTTTCAACATTTTTGCTGACATATTTGCTTTCATATTTTATTTCATATTTGGGTTAAATTGAAGATTCTAGCTAGATTTTAGAAGATTCTAGATAAATAAGCACTCTCTATAAGGCGAAGATTATTTAAAATAACGTTTCCCAGCGCGCTCTACACATTATAAAAAGAAAAAATTAAGAAAAGTCAAAATTCAAAATTTTGAGAATTTCTAAAATCTTAAATGTTTATGTTTGGATGGGTAAACATTTTAAAGTTATGGTCGCATTCGCCTTCCTTTTCTGATTCCAAGTAAATTTGTTTTTTAATATTTCTTCCAAAATGAAATTCCCAGAGGCAAAAACATGACATCAGTCTTGATTCCATGAACACCCTAGTGATGTCACTTTGAGGGAAGAAAATTTGGGGTGATTTCGAGCCATACTCGTCCAGCGCTTTCCGATGACACCACTTTTGCTTTTGTGCAATGTTTAGTTTGGAGATTAGATGGGACATAAGAGGACCTCCCCCCCCCTCCGAGACGGTGTGTGATGATCTGATCGGAAAGACGGCGCGGGTTCAGGAATAGTCCGTGTCTTAACCTGAGAACGGTTGCGATGCTGGTATTCTTATATAGTTTCGGGTCATATCCAAGTGACGTGTTCTGATAGCAAAACTTGGAACATAAGTAGCGGGAGTAATCTATCATTCGGGTCTCCCAAAATATGCTATTCACAAAGTTTCGTACTTTTATTTTCCCGTGTGAACCACTGTTGTCTTGGTAACCTGACCTAAGGTACCGTTTTGTATTTCGTACATTTATGTTCATCGTATTCCTATGCAATCATTTCACAATTGGCCGGGTCTTGTACGGTTTGTTCATGAATAATGTTTCAATGTACATCTAAAAGCCGAACTAAGAGCAAGTCCTGGCACTGATTTTGAACCTGCTCTAGCTCGCAGATCGTAGCAGACCAAAATGCAGTTTGCTTCACATCTTGAACGACTTGGAAGCAACATCAGTGAAGTTTGTGGTGCAGGTCACAATGACTCGCCGTCCTCACCAGCCGTCAGTGCGGGAGCCAGCCGACCACAATGCACACTTGAGCAAGCACAGAGATATTTGTATGCTTGTCACATGGACGTGGCGGAAACACAGGCGATTTGAGTCGGCATGCAGCTGGTGTTTTACGCGCAGGCGACGCTCAACTCACCTATAGCTCTCTGATCTACTCTTGCATTTACTTCAATCAGCTGCGTTGCAACCTCGTTGTTATTATACGCTATGGCTAAGTGAAGGGCACAAGCACCTGAAAACAGCAAGGAGCATGTCACTACCTACCCAATGCATTATACAGGAAATCTCGAACATTTGCGCGACAGAATAGGAGAAACACACATTCAGCGGACATATATTGCAATTTTGAACACTGAATGGCTCAGCACCAGTGGTCTGTCTATATGGTTAAAATAGGACTCGAGTCGAATAAAGTGCGTGCAATATTTCCTTTATCGTCTCGTCACGCATAACAATTTTGTTTTCACAGAAGAAGATGACTTCACAGAAGAAGATGAAGCTCTACAAGATGGGCTCAGACATGTCATATGTTGACCTTCGCACTACATGTGACGCCACAGGTCACTCCAAAGCCGCACAGTTGACAAAGCTTCCAATGTTTAACAGTATCTGGCGAGTCACAATTTTTCTAACACGCTAAAATTAAAGCAGCACAGAGGCCAAATTTGGGTGCGGTCAGGTATCTTACATTCTAAGACGGCCAAGAAAGCACCAAGAAGGAAAGATAACATCGAGTCATGGTGGATCGCGTGGTATTCCGAGGTCAACTATTGAATATGGTCTTACACCCAGGCGATGCATGCTACTACACCAAAATTTTGCAAGGAACCCGAAAGACGCAATAAAAATGTATTCGAGCACACTGGGGGGGGATATGCCCTTATTTTATAAATCACAAATCTGCTTCGAAAAGTCATCGACAGAGTGCACAGTGGGAAGGGCTACAAGATTTCAAGCAATGTCAAAGGCTAATGCCGCTGATGCTGGCTCCACAGTGACCGCGAGCGGAGCGGCGACGACATGCGACAATCAATTTCTCTCATTGGAAATTTGGTACGCCATATCTCATTCATTTTGAAAGATATGGGCTTGAAATTTGCGACGACCATCCATAACTTACGTCTTAATCACGTATATTGCAGTTTTGGGAATAAGTGCAACCAAGAGATCGCAAAAAAATGAAAAATGCACATTTTAGTGGGATATACTTTGACAACCAAGGTGAATCAAACAGGCAGAATTATGAGCGGGTTGTGTTATTGCCCGTTGCATTCGCTGCCAGTCACTTGGTGCACACCAGGTTTTAATGTCACTGTTCGTAGTGTTCAGCTTCTGATTCTGCCCAGTGGAAAGAAGATTAAGCTACCATCTCGTCTCGTCGTCTATTTTTCTAGATTATCTCCTAAGAACTGTTCATCGATTTAATTCCATTGAAGATGCGGAATATCATGTTCTAACTGTATTTGCTCTTGTCTGAAACCGCCAAAAAGGCAAGTAGGCTGCCAACTCATAGCTACACCGCAATACAGCCGTAATACAGCCTCACCTAGATATTCCTGACCCTCCACTACATCTACAGCCAGTTTAGGGAAGCACTTGAGCAGTATTTTGGCTATGCGCGAGTGCGCGCGAGTGTTGCAGATGATGAGCACGTGTAGCAGGGTCTCGCCGAGATTTCCCCGGTACTGCATCTGCCAGCACGCCTCGTGGTCCTGCCAGAAGTTGAGCGGCTCGAAGCGGCTCTTCTCGCCCGGCTCCATGTTCAGCGCGCACTGGTGTAGAGAACACGTGTGAGATAGTACAATGGCGAGGGCAGAGGCGTCAGAGAGCGCAGTTCCCATATAAGCAGAGGTATGAGGGAGTACGCTGCTGAGGGAGAGAGTGTGTGAGACAGAGAGAGAGAGAAAGAGAGTGAGAGAGAGAGAGAGAGAGAGAGAGAGAGAGAGAGAGAGAGAGAGAGAGAGAGAGAGAGAGAGAGAGAGAGAGAGAGAGAGAGAGAGAGAGAGAGAGAGAGAGAGAGAGAGAGAGAGAGAGAGAGAGAGAGAGAGAGAGAGAGAGAGAGAGAGAGAGAGAGAGAGAGAGAGAGAGAGAGAGAGAGAGAGAGAGAGAGAGAGAGAGAGAGAGAGAGAGAGAGAGAGAGAGAGAGAGAGAGAGAGAGAGAGAGAGAGAGAGAGAGAGAGAGAGAGAGAGAGAGATATATATATATATATATATATATATATATATATATATATATATATATATATATATATATATATATATATATATATATATATATATATATATATATATATATATATATATATATATATATATATATATATATATATATATATATATATATATATATATATATATATATATATATATATATATATATATATATATATATATATATATATATATATATATATATATATATATATATATATATATATATATATATATATATATATATATATATATATATATATATATATATATATATATATATATATATATATATATATAAAGAAAGAGAGAGAGAGAGAGAGAGAGAGAGAGAGAGAGAGAGAGAGAGAGAGAGAGAGAGAGAGAGAGAGAGAGAGAGAGAGAGAGAGAGAGAGAGAGAGAGAGAGAGAGAGAGAGAGAGAGAGAGAGAGAGAGATACGGAAGGAGTGTTGGTGAGAGGAAGTGGTTTGTGTGGACACACCAGTGAAAGGCGGAGACGACGAAGTGTATTGTGACAAAGATAATATTGCAGGATCTGGGGAACCCACTGAATCAATAAAAAGGAATAAGAACATCCACCTCCTGTGAATGAAATAGTGGCGTGAGTGAAAAGCTTAAAACACAGCGGTAAAAGGGTGTGTGCAATCTCAGGAACCAGATTATCCGACATACTTCACACATATGTTGGAGAGGATGACAGGTTGCAGCATGAGCCACCGAAGGTCAATTCCATCTTGTCCATGGATTGTCAAATGATCCAAGATGCATAATGATTATCGACGGTTATGATGCTGCACCTGCAACTGGAGGCCAGACCCCGCTTTAGTCGGTGCTGAACGTGCGCGCCAACAAGACGTGCTGTGTGACTGGGTTGAAATGAACCAATGTAAAGTGGCCCGGTTGGCGGCGAGTGCGCTGTCGAGGCTCTGTGTCTTCGCGTCGGCACTGGTCCGGCCGGCAGTCAGCCCGGCACCGACTGGCACCGCCCGACGGCCGCACAGAAGGCGGGGTCCGGTCACGCAGCCGACCGGCCGGCCCGGCTCTGGTCCCGCCACAGGGTGGCGGCTGGTGGTGGCCTGACCCGGCCCGGCTCTGGTCCCGCCACAGGGTGGTGGTGGGGCCGCTCTGGTCCCCCACAGGGTGGTGGTGGTGGTGGCCTGACCTGGCCCGGCTCTGGTCCCACCACAAGGTGGCTGGTGGTGGCCTGACCTGGCCCGGCTCTGGTCCCACCACAGGGTGGTGGCTGGTGGTGGCCTGACCCGGCCCAGCTCTGGTCCCACCACAAGGTGGCTGGTGGTGGCCTGACCTGGCCCGGCTCTGGTCCCACCACGGGGGGGGGCCTGACCCGGCCCGGCTCTGGCCCCGCCACAAGGTGGCTGGTGGTGGCCTGACCCGGCCCGGCTCTGGTCCCACCACAGGGTGGCTGGTGGTGGCCTGACCCGGCCCGGCTCTGGTCCCACCACAAGGTGGCTGGTGGTGGCCTGACCCGGCCCGGCTCTGGTCCCGCCACAGGGTGGCTGGTGGTGGCCTGACCCGGCCCGGCTCTGGCCCCGCCACAAGGTGGCTGGTGGGGCTGACCCGGCCCGGCTCTGGTCCCACCACAGGGGTGGCTGGTGGTGGCCTGCGCGGCTCTGGTCCCACCACAGGGGGTGGCTGGTGGTGGCCTGACCCGGCCCGTCTGGTCCCACCACAAGGTGGCTGGTGGTGGCCTGACCCGGCCCGGCTCTGGTCCCGCCACAGGGTGGTGGCTGGTGGTGGCCTGACCCGGCCCGGCTCTGGTCCCACCACAGGGTGGTGGCTGGTGGTGGCCTGACCCGGCCCGGCTCTGGTCCCACCACAGGGTGGCTGGTGGTGGCCTGACCCGGCCCGGCTCTGGTTCCACCACAGGGTGGCTGGTGGTGGCCTGACCCGGCCCGGCTCTGGTCCCACCACAAGGTGGCTGGTGGTGGCCTGACCCGGCCCGGCTCTGGTCCCGCCACAGGGTGGTGGCTGGTGGTGGCCTGACCCGGCCCGGCTCTGGTCCCACCACAAGGTGGCTGGTGGTGGCCTGACCCGGCCCGGCTCTGGTCCCGCCACAGGGTGGTGGCTGGTGGTGGCCTGACCCGGCCCGGCTCTGGTCCCACCACAGGGTGGCTGGTGGTGGCCTGACCCGGCCCGGCTCTGGTCCCGCCACAGGGTGGTGGCTGGTGGTGGCCTGACCCGGCCCGGCTCTGGTCCCACCACAGGGTGGTGGCTGGTGGTGGTCCGACCTGGCCCGGCTCCGGCCCCGCAACGCGTCGGCGGATGGCTTGATTTGATTTGATTGTACATATGCACGAAATGGCCTGCTCAGGCCATTTCGTGCCGTGAATAGAAATAGAGAGATAAAAATATTATGTTCTGAAAGTCAATTTACAAGTCCTGAAGTAAGTTGGTTTTTCGGAGAAAAATGAAAGGGAGATTGATGAGAAAAGGGTGTGTATCTCCTAATAGCGTGGGCAAAGAAAAGGGGATGTTGTGTGCACCACAGTAGTTGGTAAGTGTTTTTCGATGTTCATGGTAATGTTGACAGTGTAGGAAAATATGTGAAACTGCAAGATGAGTGTTGCATGATGGGAATGAAGGTCGAGGTAAAGCAGTGTAAATATATCGATGGGTGAGAAAAGTGTGACCTGTGCGGAGCCGCGATATAACTTTTTCTTCTTGTCTGTTTTTTTATATGATGTGATCCAGTTTTCGATGACAGGTTTGATGAGACGTAATTGTGTGTGGTTTGTGGTTTCAGTCCATTGTTGGTTCCAAAAATGCCGAATGTTCTGTCGTATTGTTGATTTGATGGCGTCAAAATGTGGTGGGATTTCTTTGATGTGTGGTAATTGTAATGATTGTTTTGTGAAATGATCTGCTTCTTCGTTTCCTGGGATGCCACAGTGACTGGGCACCCACAGGAAACGGACCTTCATGCCCATCAGATGAAATGTTTCAAGTGTGTCATAAATGGAAATATGGCAATAGTGCGAAAAGGAAAGTGAAGAAAGAGATTGAAGAACAGATTTTGAGTCGGAACAAATGACGACATGGCGCATGGGGTGACAAATTGAACAGTTGCGGACATAGCGAAGGGCAGTGAGAATGGCGTGCAATTCGGCAATGAAAATGGATTTCCCCTTTGGCAAGCGATGTTGTTTTTTTGTGTGTACCTGCAACAATGGCATTTCCTGTGTAATTTTCGTCTTTAGATCCGTCGGTGAAAACAAAAGGAACATGGCGATAACGAGAGCGAAACTGGTATAATTTTTGTTTGACGTATTCTGGACAAAGCTGTGATTTTGAAGTGGTGGTGAGATACAAATATTTCGTTCGGTCATCTGCCACGGTGGTGTAGTTGGTGGAGGAAGAGCAGTAATATGTGGAATATTGTATTGGAGTTGTGTAGAAAATGTGTTGATGCGTGAAGCTATAGTAAGGTCGGTTCGTTTTTCTGCGGGACCTAAATAGTCGTGGTGTAGATTTGGGAGAATATGTAAAGATGTGTGTGTAGGGTGGTGTTCTCTAAATTGAATTTTTGCGGCATACCTAAGTGTTTGTTCCATTCTTCGGAGAGCTAGTGGTGGAATTCCTGATTCGGTTTGTAAAGAAGTGATGGGAGATGTGGTCATTGCACCGAGTGCTATGCGAATAAATTTATTTTGCAAGGTGTCCAGCATTTTCGAGGCGTATGTACCTGCGTAAACTCCCGAACCATATTCTATAATTGGAAGAATCAAGGATTTGTACAGTTGTAAAAGCGTGTGACGATCGGATCCGAATGATGAAGACGTAATGCAGCGAAATAAATTGAGTCGGTGAAAACATTTGGTCTTGATGTGCTTGATGTGTTGATGCATGGAAAGCCTACGATCGAAAATAATACCAATAAATTTAAACATTAAACAAAAGGTATGTCAGTGTTTCCGATGTGAAGTGGTGTTTCTGGATTTGGGCACGGAGACGATTTGCTGAATATCATTGTGGCAGATTTTGGAGCCGAAAATGTGAAACCGTATTTGATGGACCATTGATGTACCCGGTCAAGTGCGTTTTTGAGTCCAAATAAGCAATTGTTTTCATTTTTATCTGTGCACCAAATTGCGCTGTCATCTGCAAAGAGAGGGCATGCTATCTGAGGTGGCATGTCTGTGAAAATATCGTTAATGATGATATTAAATAAAATTGGTGATAAACAGCTTCCCTGTGGTAATCCGTTTTTCATGAAATGTAACTCTGAAATTGCTGACCGGCACCGGATATGGAAATGACGGGAACCAGACAAAAAACCTATCAAATAAGGAGCTAAATTCCGTTTGACGCCGATGTGAAGAAGTTTGGAAATTAATGCTGGTTTGTATACCATATCATATGCTTTGCTAATGTCTAAAAATACTGCGGTGATGTGTTCATGCTTTTTTTATAACTAAGGCGGATGTCGGTTTCTAATCGAATGAGATGATCTATTGTGCTGTGTCCATGACGAAAGCCGCATTGAATTGGAGATAAAAGATAATTTGTGTCTAGGTACCAGGTAAGTCTTTTTATAATTATACGTTCTAATAGTTTTCCTAGACTACTGGTGAGAGCGATGGGTCGAAAATTGTTCGGGTCGCTGTGATTTTTGCCGGGTTTTGGTATAGGAATGATGAGGGCTTTCTTCCAGGATTCGGGGATAATATGACCTGACCATAATGAATTAAATGTCAGCAAGATGCAATGTTTCGTGTCGTCGGGTAAATGTCCAAAAAATGAATAATGTAAATTGTCGGGCCCTACAGAATTACAAGCGGAGGAAATTGCATTTTATAGTTCCAAATTTGAAAAGGAGCATTGTATGCATTAGTGTTGTCAGAATCGAATTGTGTTACATCGGTGTGAAAAGCGGGTTGTGCATTTTGTAAGAATTCCGGTCTGTAGTTGTTATCAGATTGTGGGCCATCGTGTCCGCTATTGTATTTACTATTGTTTGTGGGTCTGTAATGGTGATATTCTAGATTTTGAGGGCCGGGAGTGATTTAAATGGGATACGTCCAGACAATCGGCGGATTAATTGCCAGATTTGGCTTAAAGGAAGGTGAATTGTTGTAAATATGATGACCATGAACGCCGCCTAGCATCGCGAATGATGCGGCGGGTTCGGGCTCGTTCACGGTTTCGGTGAAGCAAATTGTGTGAATCGGGATGTCTAAGATTTTCGGGATATTTTTTGGATATTTTCGAAATGCTCTTTTTCTAATTGCGATGGACTGTGCTACTTCCGGACACCACCATGGAACTGGAATTATTTTTGTAAAAGGTTTGGTGAGTGGAATTGTAGTAGATGCTGCTTCAAAAAGTGTATTTGTAATTAAGTTGATGTTTTCGACGGGAGAAATGTTGGAGTTGTATTGAATTTGTGAAAGTTCCTGAAATGTTGTTCAATCAGCTTTCGAAATTTTCCAACGTGGGATAAAACTGGGTGTGGTATCCGTCGCAGTTGAAAAAGTGGGTATCAATTTTATGGGGTAGTGATCGCTGTCATGAATGTCTGTGTCTATGGTCCATTCGAAATCGTTGGCCAGATTTAGAGAGCAAATTGTCAAATCTATTGCAGTTTCTGTGTTGTGTCCGAGGTGAAAAAATATTGGCTCTCCAGTGTTAAGTATTACTAAATTGTGTCGGTCTAAAATGTGTTGAATAATGCGTCCGCGAGTGTCTGGGTGTGTACATTTGTTTTATCCCACGCTGGGCTATGAGCGTTGAAATCGGCAAGTAAGATGAACGGGTTTGTGAAATTTGTGATGAGGTTTTCTAATTGTGTCAAAATGTTTGTGTTGTCTGAAGACGGTGGAATCTACAGTGAGCATACATCTATATTTCGACCATGTAAACGTAATGTACAAGCTACGGCGTGTATGGATGAATGAAGTGTAATTGGTGTATGTGTGTAATCATTGTTAATGTAAAGGGCTGTACCGCCACTGCGGTGTGACCCACGGACCTCATCGTGGCGGTATAGCGAATAATTGAAAAGATTGAAATGATATGTATCGGTAGGCAAAAACCATGTTTCTTGAAGTGCGATGAGAATCGGAGTTAAGATGCTCAAAAGGGCTTTCATTTCTGCCCATTTGGAAATCAAACTACGGTAGTTCCATTGTAGAAATATGGACATTTGTGAAAAGAAAGTTAATATTTGTGGGCACCTTTTGCTGCCTGGCGCAGCCACGATTGCAGCTCGGGCGGGCATGTGGGTTGGGTGCGTACGGCGA
This sequence comes from Ashinkailepas kermadecensis, assembly GCA_034440615.1. Lineage (NCBI taxonomy): Eukaryota > Metazoa > Arthropoda > Thecostraca > Neolepadidae > Ashinkailepas > Ashinkailepas kermadecensis. The sequence continues at coordinate 326,708 of JAOTOM010004940.1, forward strand.
CGGTTGACCCGCCTGAGCCGTCCGACCGACCGGTGACCTTGGCAAGGTCACGGCGGCCGGCCGGCCACTGCCGTGGGGGATGCCTGCCCGCTGGAATGTGTCGGTCGGGTCACGTGGGTGCTGGCCGGCGCTGGGCACGCAGGGCTCGATCGGCGGCCCACTGATGGTGAACGACAATTTGCTCCCGCAGCGGAGTGACTGCGGGGCCTGTCACTCCTCCCTGGAGTGGTTCGCTTGGTGGGAGCCGGAGTGGTCTGTGTTGGGAGCCAAGGTGGTTTGTGTCGGTGTGGTCAGTGGTGTAAGTTTTTTTTAGTGGAGCTAAACCGGGAATCATGTCAGTTGGAATCGAGGCCGAAGTAGTGTTGACGCGACGTGTGGGGGAGCAACGGTGGCCGCCTGGGCATAAGTTTTTGTTGACGAGGAGGTGGCTTCGACAGACCGTCGGGCCTGGGGTATGACACCCCGGTCGTGGCCTTGACAGCGCAGACCTCCTTCTCCTTGCGCCAAATCCCATATATATATATATATATATATATATATATACATATATATGCAATATGCAATGCAATATGCATATTGCAATGATCAAAATTAATTTACGAATATGAGTTAAGTGCCTTAATATGCAGCAATATATATATATATATATATATATATATATATATATATATATAGATATATATATATATATATATCACGCGAAGGCTTAATAGGAAACCACATCTGACTGTAGTTGCTAAATGTGTACGTCGCAATATCCTTTAGATTAATCGCATTTTGTGCGGTAAGACAGTACTGGCTGACGTATTGGCAAAAGGTGCGGGATGCTAGAGAAGCCATCCTTAATGCCGTAAAGTACCGGGTTTCATATTCCCAAAGTTGGAGTGTACTTTGCCCTGACGAAATGCTTGCATTATACGGAGCAAGCATGACTAGTCTGTAGAAGGTTCTTCGACTACTGTCTCAGGCAACTCAGGCCGATGCTCCGGTGCACACAGCCAAGCTGACAGCTAATTGACTGAGCGGTTACAACGCACCAAGCTGATACCAACGGCATGTCCATGCCACACGCAATCTGTGGAACGAGCAGTGAAGCTGGTTGCGAAGGCCAGCAAGCAGGTGTGCGGCCATGAACAGCGTGATGACTATCTTAGCGGAGGAATGGCATCACGACAGCTGGCGCGTTCCACGACAGTTCGACCAATGCACTTCGCCCCATACATTTTGATTGAGATAAAAATTTGCTCACAGGGTAGTTTTTGGCTCTGAATCTGGCTGTGCAAAGCTCAGCCTGATTCGGCCAACAGTTTTTGAACTATTGCCTCCGGCATTATTTTTAGGTCAAATAACATTGGTTGGTTTGACGATGGATATCTCATCAGTAAGAAGGGAAAAGGGTGGCAAATTATATATATTTCAGAAGAAAAAGATCACCTGAAACATTCCAGAAATAAACTATCGAAATTTTCCACATTTGACACGACCTCATGACCTCGTGACTTCATGACCTCCCGTGACACCTAGCCCATTAGAATGGACAAATTTGACGACGGAAATATAAGTGGGCATGACTTCGCTGCCCGAACAAAAAATAATATAGCGGTTCTTCTTATAAATATCCGACATGGCCCTCCGCTCTTCATGATTTTGCGATTTTGCGTTTTCCGGGTAGGACGGATTCGTGCAAGCTTTCTTCCATTGGGAAGCTGCATGAAGTAGAACAATGACATTCAGGCACGTGATTGGAAAACGTTTTCCTAAGAAAAAAAAATGCATACCTTTTTAATGTAGATCTTATAGTTTCCAGAAAAAAAAACATCACAAATTCTAAGGTCACTAATTACCGATAGGTCACCCATGGGTAAATTTACGCGTAGCAACACATTTGTATTTCGGAACAACTGCCATGTATTGAATAACATCAAGCATGGAAACAACGCAACCCGACCCTATTAAATCAAGCTTCATTACCTAAAAATTATATATGGCGCGGGAGGTAGGTACCTATAACAAGCATGAGGATCACTTTGTGTCAGCGATCCAATGTTAGTCAGGTTTATCATTTTGCACTAAAGAAAAAGCATTGTGTCTCTGTGGACTACTGATGACTATGTGTTAAAGGCAAATAAAAGCCGAGGTGTTTATCTCGCGTATGTCTTCCCTCCCATCCCATCGGCACTCCGTGCATATATTCGCACTCCTCATCCGTATATAGCTCAATACTCTCCAGCCTGGTGGCGGTTCCGAGGGAGATAAAGGCGCCGGCGGTGATGACGGCGGACAACAGAGGAATTGACATGGGGAGGAAACGATAACAGAATTGGTAGAGCCGGAGCAGTGTGCGAATCAGTTTTCGAAAACGCCTGGTGGAGAGAGGACGTGGTGAAAATTTTTGGACGTGCATAAACGCTATAAGCAATGGTGATAGTCACTGTGTCGATCCTTTTCGTCGCCATTCAAAGCGAATAACAAAAAAAATGTTGCTGAAGTATAGGTAAACCCCATTGAAAACGCGATCCTTACATTATCAGAGGTGTGGCTTTGCATGTTAACTTTCCAATTTCAAATTTTTCGACATATATAATTTTCATGTCTCCGATTTTTTTCACAATCAGCTTCATAAATGATAAGGATACACCGAAGGGAAATTTGATGCAAACAAAATTCAGAACTCTGGCAGGCTTAGAAGAACAAAATATGCCGAAATCGACAGATGGGTAAAGTTCATTTTGCGGAAATGTATCAACTCAAAATTGACTTTCCATGACAGAAAATATGATCTGTTGGCTGCTAGCCATCTGTACCTGTTGAGAAGTCCCAGAAATATGTCATATTCAAAGCCATACAAATTTCTGAATGCACATGCAATTTCAAAATTAACTCGTCAAAAAACTTTTACAGATTAAAAAACATATCCTAGACCAAAGCGATGCGCCAGCACGAGTTCGTTCAGATGCCGTCTTTAAAATAATCTATCAATTGATATTTACCATCTCAAAAAGCTATTTCCGGAAATCCAAGCTGTTATACCCGCTATTATTGCCAGATTGAATGCCCTACTAGGCGTTGCAGTCACCAGAAATCAAAGAAAACGGCATGAAACTGTCGTATCTTACTAATCACGCAAAAATACATCGCTCGAAATTTTCCATATTTTCGGAATTTCTGACAATATTTTGACAATTCATGCGGTGCCCACGGTAGCCCAGATTCCATGTTCGTCCAAAAAATTCGGCCTGGGCGAACTTCGAAATCGACGCCGTTTGTAACGATTTGGTTATCAAGGCCAAATCGACGCCGTTTGATCTGCTTTCGTTTACCTGACATATGCGCCATTGTGCAGTAGAGTGTACCATGCGGAATGTGCACGTGCGCAGTGTCTTAAGAACGTGAATAATGAAGTCACATAAAAGTTGTGAAAATGATGTTTCCGGGCCAGCCTACGTGCACCGTGACAGCAAGGAGTGGCTTACAATAGATGCTCGACTGTAGGTCCTCATAAATGATGCTCTGCAGGTGGAAAGAAAGCATAACTGTACTTCTTGTTGTGATGTTAGCATGGTCGAATATGGTCAGACTGCATTGTTGTCATGTTTGATGGTATTCAGTACGTGTAAGTAACCACCAGATGTTCTGAAGTAATATTACTCCGTTACACGGAAATATCCCACGACACTATGGTGATCATAAAATGTTCAACCCTTGTTAAGGAAGTTACAAGAGCTGCATTGGAGATCTACAAATGCTTAAGTTGGAGTTAGTGTATGCCTAAGTTATTATGTGGCGTTTATTTCGTTGTTCTATCCCATCGTTGTTATATTGTGCACTGCAGTACAGTATTGTGGAATAATATGCAATATGCAGGGGGTGCCCAAATGTGAATAATGAAACCACAGGAAGCTTGTGAAGATATTCATGTTTTCGGGGACACTCTATTTATACCATGACAAAACCCGCGTGTTGGCATTACGATAGGGATTCGACTGTACCGTCAAGTAAATGATGCCTACTGGTAGAATGAGGACATAGTTGTACTTCTTGTTGTGAGGCCAGCAAGGTTGTCAGCAACATGGTCAGATGTTTCGATTATCAGACCAACAAATGTTCCAAAGTAAAATTACGTCGTCACATGCAGATAAGCGTATGGATGACCTATCGGTAATGGGTGACTTTGAACTTTGTGAAGTTTATCAAGGCAAACTACAAGACTTACAACAATAAGTTTGAAATATGTTTTGTTTCGCAAAAGTTTCAATGTTACTCTATTTATTGCATTTTTCGATCCCACGTAGTTTTCCAATGGGAGACAACTTACTCGAAATCAGCGTGTTCCGAAAATCGCAGTCCTAGAAAGCCATAGAGAAGGGACACTTATATGGGATATTCATAAGCAAACGCATTTTGTATGACAGCCAAATCATGCCTGTTTGTATTTCTGCCATCAAATTTATCAATTTCAATGGGCTATGGGTCACAGAAGGTCACGAGGTCACGAGGTCATGGGGTCATGACGTCAAACTTGAGAAATGTTGATATTTTATCATGGAGATGATTCCTTAATCATTTTTATTATCAAAGATGTATAATAAGTCACACTTCCTCTTCATTATCGATGAGATATCTATCTCCAAATATATCTTGTTGTATGACCTAAAAAAAACTGCCAGAGTCTATACCTCCGAAACCGTTAGTCGGATCGAACTAAAACTTATTCAGGTGTGTTCAGAGCATAATACTACCCTGTACACCAATTCTGGTCCAAATACAAATTCATTGGGTGTAAAATTTGACAATATTTGGTCGATCTGTCGTGGAACGCACCAGCTGCTGTCACGCTGTGAACCCAAGAAACATCTGGCAACTTTATGAATAGGCACTCACGCACATGCACTCGCGTGTGCGCGTGTGCGTGCGTGCCGGTGAGTGCGTGTGGGTGCTTGCGCGCCAGTTCGTGAGCGCTGGCACGTGGGCGTGGAAGAGTGCGCGATTGCATGAGCGTGACTGCGTGCGTGGGCACGAGTAGTTGTATGAATTGTCTTTCCCCCTCGTATGGGCCCTCGCCGTCCCTAGCAATTGCAAACATATGTATATGGATATGTATGTAGGTAATAGGAAGGTAAGTCCTTCACAAGAAATACATGATTGCTTCTCCATTCGAATTATGTTAGTATTATACGATAACCATGAATCTTTCAAAGGTGTCAAATGGTTACGGCTATGCATTAAAACATATTAGTTGTCATAGCATTACTACTGGATGAACTTAATGACATGGATCGTCACAAAACATTCAATTAATTATTTATCTCGGCAGACATCGCTTTCATATCCGCACACACCCATAGCAGAAGGTCCCATGTTCAGAGTTACATCTTCGTTGCTGTAGATTGAGGCACTTAACACTCATATTCGTAAATTAATTTGAGTATTGCATATTATAGCCAAAAACTCTCAAAATACGTAGTTTTAATTTGTTCATAAATTTCGAAATATTGGCCCTGCGACATTGATTTAGCTTTTTATGAACTTATTTCGCCGAGACGGTTCGAACAATGTGCAGGTTGATGAATTTTTCACCATTAGTTCCTTAGCTGCAAAATACTCCCAAAACCAAAATAACAAATCCCGTACCATAAGACTTACGAATTCCGATACGTCTATATATATATATAGATGTGTATATATATATATATATATATATATATATATATATATATATATATATATATATATATATATATATTTATATACATATATACATATATATACATGTATGGATATATATATAATAAATAAATACATATATATATGTATATATATATATATATATATATATATATATATATCATATATATATCCCCTTTATATAGCCTATATATATATATATATATATATATATATATATATATATATATATATATGTGCTGTGTGTGTGTATGTGTGTGTGGGTAGGTGGGCGGCTGGGTGGTTGTGGGTGTGTGTATGCGACTTTTAATATACATCAACAACATGTACATAACGAGCAGCTTTCACTTCGGACCATTTCATTCACTTAACCCTTCTCTTCTAAACCTTCCCCAAATTATGGGCTGGAATGGCTGGCCTTGGTCCGAGCCATTTATTTAAATTGAGTGGACAGTGCGTCACTGTGTCAATACTCCTCGAGGAGAATAGTCGGGGTCATTAGGGCTGGATGTCGCCTGTCGAGCGGACGTTCGCACCTGTGATAGTTCTGCAGGTTCAGCCTATTGTTTGTTCGTGTTGAATAATCGGAGAACTAGTGAGGCATGTGACCGAACAAAATAATCGCTAAGGCGTCAGGTGGCATGTCAAGGCGCGGTAGCTCAAAGGAAAAGGCAGCCTAATGCTTCAGGTTGATCACCAAGTGAAAATTCGCGACCTGAAGTGCGCTAAATAAGAACACGTGACACAAGAGCAGCACGGTACGAATCAGGTGCACCATGTCAGTGTCACATCCGCACAGCACGGTACGAATCAGGTGCACCATGTCAGTGCAACATTGACACAATAGCAGCACGGTATGACTCAAATGCATCATATCAGTGTCACATTCGCACGGTCGTGTCAAGCATGGCAATTGGCAATCCAGCAAGTAATCTGGTGCTACAACAAATAATAGGAATATACGCGAATCATCAAGAGCATTCTTTATAGCACAAACACACATAAAATTGTGTGCTTTTAGCCACACTTCGGCAAGCAAGAAGAACCAAAAACCAACCCACAACACAAAAAGTACCTTTCATTTTGTGAACCACCTGTAAAATATGCATGATTCTCTATAAATGTGTGATCCCATGAGTCATGGCCTCAGAATGTCCGTACGCAACATTCAAAAACAACCTTAGCATATTTTGCGATGGCATGTATGGACAACAATACCAGTAGAGTGTTGTTGTGAAGAACATACATAATACGACGACTAAATGCGCCTACAACTAAATATTAATCACTACCTTCTTTTGGCTAAGAATCTGCTGAACAATAATAATCCAGCCAACCCCCGAACCAGTCTGTGATTTTGTGTCAGTCATGCTAAACCACGTGGGCACAATATCAGAGCACGCGTGCGCATACCTCGTCGCGAGTTTTTCCGCGCAACTTCCACTTGAGGTACTCGGTGCGCGTGATCTCGCGGCCGCGGCCCTCGTTGTACATGAATACGGAGAACGTCTCCATGATGAGCTTTTCCACCTCGCGGCCGCCACCCAATCTGTAGGCGTCCAGCAGCTCCCCACCTGCAAGCACAGGCATCAGCGCCAACCGCAGTCTCAAACTTCTCCATCAATCTCAATATCGGGATGGGTCCCAGGCTACATTCATCACAAAACTGACGACTTCTGCCCAAACGAGCCGTGCCATCGGCATGATGGATTTTTGTCGGCAATCAGGCCGAATTTAGAGCACGTGGGCACGCCGAATTGCCACTCAGTTCCTGGAAGCGACCACGGTTAATCACCAGGCGCTGGGAAGCGCAGGCACAGGCAGGCGCAAACAAAGGGCGCAGAAGGCTGGGGATTGGACACATTCTTCTGGTACCATGGTGTGAGGAGGTTGGACACATTCTTATGGTATCATGGTGTGAGGGGATTGGACACACTATTCTGGTATTGTGGTGTCAGGGGATTCTGTACATTATCCTGATATCGTGGTGTGAGGGGATTCGACACATTTTCCTGGTATCATGGTGTGAGGAGATTGGACGCATTCTCCTGGTGCCATGGTGTGAGTGGTTATCACCGCTGGCAAAGAACAGTAAAAGGTGATGAGAACTGGTGAAGAACTGGTGAAGTATAGCCAAAGCTGCAAGAGCAAGACACAACAGCAAGAAGTTGGTGTGAAATGAGAGTGGTGACTAGTTTTTTTTGGGGGTGGGGATGGCGAGGCATGATCTAGTATAATGTGGTGCGATATAGTGCACTATGAGCTCGTAAGATCTAGTTGGGTTTGGTGTGAGGTGGTGGACCATAATACTGATTTATGAAATATGATGGGATGAAGTGATAACTAGCCTCAGTCAGTCAGGGTGAGATCTGGTGAGAAGTGGTGTGGGCTGGCGAAATCATCTCCCACATCTCACCAAAAACATGAAGAGCGGTGAGAACGGTATGAGATGCTGCTACGGGATCATGCAATCACCATTATTAACATCATAACACTGGTGTTGTTCGCATTGTTAATGATTAATGGTATTAGTCATGAACAGAAACAATGCGAATGAATTACGGCTGATAGAGAGCTGCCGGTTTGGCTGTGGGACCGAGACAAAACCACACCACGCTATGCATGATAGCCATAGCTCAAGCTGGAGCTAAGCGATATCTCTGAACAGCTCACCCTTTTTGTAGTTGGCCAACTTGTAGAGCAGACACTGTCCTTCCTCGTGCGACTGCGAGATGACACGGTCTAGAGCCGCACCGGGGTCCTTCCATTCTGAACCGGCGCTCTGTAGCTGTCCCATGCTACCACACGCACCGCCATCGAGTCATCGAGTCATCGAGTCATGGAATCATCGAGTCACCGAGTCGCCGGGTCACACCTGCAGGGCAGGGCCGGCCATTAGAGCAGGCGCGTCATGTCGTGGGGCATGTGGTCGGATCGTGCGGTGGTGCTGCTGGATCGGCGCGGAATCATCGCGGCAAAGTTGGGCCTCCGTTCAACGAATGCGCTCTGTGGCAGCGCGGATCTCTGGTCTCTGGTCTCTGGTCTCTGGTCTCTGGTCTCTGGTCGCGGATCTCTGGTCTGGTCGGGTTGAATGCATGTTGGCCGGAGCGACAATTTGGCCGGCCTGCTCGATTGCCGGAGCGCAGCGTGGTGCAGCTGCGACAATTTGGCCGGCCTGCTCGATTGCCGGAGCGCAGCGTGGTGCAGCTGCGACAATTTGGCCGGCCTGCTCGATTGCCGGAGCGCAGCGTGGTGCAGCTGCGACAATTTGGCCGGCCTGCTCGATTGCCGGAGCGCAGCGTGGTGCAGCTACGACAATTTGGCCGGCCTGCTCGATTGCCGGAGCGCAGCGTGGTGCAGCTGCGACAATTTGGCCGGCCTGCTCGATTGCCGGAGCGCAGCGTGGTGCAGCTGCGACAATTTGGCCGGCCTGCTCGATTGCCGGAGCGCAGCGTGGTGCAGCTGCGACAATTTGGCCGGCCTGCTCGATTGCCGGAGCGCAGCGTGGTGCAGCTGCGACAATTTGGCCGGCCTGCTCGATTGCCGGAGCGCAGCGTGGTGCAGCTGCGACAATTTGGCCGGCCTGCTCGATTGCCGGAGCGCAGCGTGGTGCAGCTGCGACAATTTGGCCGGCCTGCTCGATTGCCGGAGCGCAGCGTGGTGCAGCTGCGACAATTTGGCCGGCCTGCTCGATTGCCGGAGCGCAGCGTGGTGCAGCTGCGACAATTTGGCCGGCCTGCTCGATTGCCGGAGCGCAGCGTGGTGCAGCTGCGACAATTTGGCCGGCCTGCTCGATTGCCGGAGCGCAGCGTGGTGCAGCTACGACAATTTGGCCGGCCTGCTCGATTGCCGGAGCGCAGCGTGGTGCAGCTGCGACAATTTGGCCGGCCTGCTCGATTGCCGGAGCGCAGCGTGGTGCAGCTGCGACCGAACCGTGCGAAGAAGGCGGTCGCAGAATGAGTGTTCGAGCACGTGGAATCTGTTTTGTGCGAGTGACCGCTCGCCCAGATCGAGCAATAACCAAGCCATATAAATGCAACCTCGGCGACAGCGCGCCTACTTCGGTCCACGTCGCGGAAATGGCCGAGCTCGCCCAAAATAACAACACCGCATGGACCTTGGGCTGATCGGGCCGACGCCGATTAGCTGTGTAATGAGTGAGCCAACGCGTCCAGCGTACTACACTGTCGAACTATCGCGTTTTGCAGCGATAGTTCGACACGAAGTTGGTGTCATCGACGGCAGCGGGTAGTTGTACTATGCAAGCATACACGCTATGTCCTAAATCAATGCGACAGGGCTCAGCATCAATCAAATAGCCCTCCGGACTGTTTTAATCAGGTAGGTGGGTGTGGATCAACCAGATGATTGGTCAATGCGCAGGGCGGACGGAAGTCTGTGTGCTATGTCAAGGAAGAGGAATGGCGGGCATTCGCGCGCGATATTTTCGGATTTAAATTACCGGATCCAAACTCGTGGTGGTGGTGGGGGCGGGGGGTGGGGGGTGGGGCGGGGGCGAGAAGTCGAGCGCAAAATGGTTCGCACACATCAGTGGCTCTGGCAGCTCGTTGTCGGTGAAACTCGGCAGGACTGGCGCCGTGCGGATCAACACGCATGGATCAACACGCATCTGCGTCACCATTGCATTTCTGAAACGCCAGCACGACACCTTTCTCGGGCGGCAAGAAACAGAGAGCACGGCGACCTCTATGTGGCCGTTGCATTGATTTAATACGCCACCAGTGCAGAAGTTCGTGCTGCGTCATCGATTAAATAAGGCCGCCGAGCCGCAGCAACCGACAGATATCCGGAATGTTGGCTAAATGATGACTGCATTATCAGGCCACCATTCATCACGGCTATATTTAGTTGGATGACTAAAACGACGACGCTGAAGCGCATCTGTCAGTCACCAATTGGCTCGAACGCAGCCGAAATGTTCCTGTCAATGGCTGCAAATCGCTGCCGGCAGGATCTGTCCCAACACATTGCCTATTATTCACCAGAATACATTGCATCTCTGTTCAAGCAGTGTAACATTAACGGTATTCCATCGCAAGCAACATTTGTTCATGCTTCATTCCATGATCAATGAAGAATCGTGTATATGTCATGTCCACGTATGGTTGCGACGGCCGCTGTGAATTGTGGTAAAGTTTTTTTTACTCGTGACCGTCTGACTACCTGTTCAAGCGTTCTTGCAGCTCTCTGAAGGTACCGCCTCTGGTTGTGAGGGTTAGCTTTGTCCCCCTGGATGGGATCAGCTGAGACGCTGGACTCCTTTTGCTCGCCGAGTGTACATGGGTAGTTGGCTTCGGCAACGTATCATCGGCTTGAGGAGATGCGAACGAAATTTGAATGCAAGACAAAATTTTGACACGTGAGATGCACGTGACGCCTACTGGGTTTCACAGCTTGTTCTATAATAGGCTGCCATATGTGAAGGGATACGTCTGGAGAAGAGCGCTTCTGGTGCTGTTTTAATATCTGCAAAGCACTCTACACAAATATTGAGCAGCTTAGTGTAAGATGTGTATATGGTGGAGCCGGAACAGTCCACGGAATGCGTCAGCTTCCTAAGCTACATCAACTCATCGCCGCAGTTCACATGTTTCCATTTAAAATTATGTTTTCAACGGGAATAGAAACGAAATCCATTCACATTACGGCGAAGTTGCTGGGGTTTCAGTTGTAACGAAGTTTTTATAGATATACTGTTTTGGCCGCCTCATTCATATGACTGTATAAGTCCGTATTGCGCAGCCCGTAATGCTGCATCCCGTAAGCGAGCCGGCCTGCCGCCCCGAACTGTGAAGCGCCTAACAACTGTTTTATCGGCCGCCGGCCGGCCGGATGTGTGGTCAGCGTTCTGAGACTGTGGTCCCGTGACGGCTGCCGTCCACGACGCAGTACTGTCGTCATGCTGGCCGTGTCCCCAAAGAACTACCCCCGATGGCAGAGCGTCCTGAACTGTCGAGCCGCGCAGGTCTGTTGCGGTCGGCCGCATCATCAAATTGAACATTTGTTTTCGGCCCATAAATTCAGAACGTGTAATATTTACTGTCGGCGGTATCATCGAAACATTGTACGAACGTCCTTATGAAACGTGCGAATTGCTGTTTATTGCCGTTAAATTTGCTTTTGCCACTGCACAATACATCACGTGCAGAGTCGTTGAACTATCGGGAGTTTTCGCAACGCGCGGTCCTTCTAGACTTCATCACGAGCCTGCGAGACGACTATCCTACACAGTCAGCGCTGCATTCTACTTTAATTAGCACTATGCAGTTCTTTATGGGGATGTCAAATGGAACACAGTGCTGCTCAGAGTAGATATTCTAATTTCCGCGGTCCATGTAAACATAGCAATAGTTGGGGCTTTAACGTGGCATATCAACGATGGCGTTAATAAGATTAGTCAAGGTGAAACTAGTTCAGATGAGATCGCGCTGTGTCACGTGATGTATGCTTGCTGATTCTGCCAATGAACTGAGCCCATCCAAGTGAAATATAACACACGGTTCGAGTAGGTTAGGATATTAGCCCAAGTACAACAGCAATGATCATGGTAAGGTCGGTCAAAATCAAGCGAAATCAAACGTGGCCACTCGCTGCAGTGCATTTTGAAATATTTTTCGCTGGAGGTCACATCGACAAAAGGGCACCCGAAATTCCTGAACAGAACCCTTTGGATGCACTAAAAGGCATCTTCTGCAGACTATTGTGCAGAAGTGCACACACGACTTGTATTAAAGAAAGTACGAACACAAACCTAGCTACCCTTACGAAGGAAGCTTCTTTGTTTCTCATCACGTTATTTTGAGACCCCGGAAATTTTTAAGTTATGCGCCCACCCATTGGCGGAGTTTTCCAAAGTCTTCCAAAAATTGCAGGTTGTGTTTTCGCATGCGCCTCGTATGCTTCTATGCCGTGCTTTTCAATGTGTCCTCTTCGCCTCTAATGCTAAATTTTCCCAATGTTAGGTGTTTCGCGGATTTGGAGCGGATTTGGAGCGGGTTTAGAGGGAGTCCACCGTATCCCAATGTACTAAAAAGTAACCGAATGTCGACTACTATGTACTCATAGGTTCTCACTTGTATGTTGTATTTAAATTGTCCGTGACAACTTAATGTTCCTGTGGAGTGAAGCGGGAGGGGGGGGGGGGGGGCAACCTACCACTATCGTTTCTAAGTCACCGCATTTCAACTCATTCCTAGCTGTTCAAATAGTTTTTTTTTCTTGTATCCATTGATAAGACACTGCTCAGCTTTCACCTGCACAGACCATGAAAATTTTTATTTTTTCCAACTTTGCACATTTCAGTCTACAGCGTCTCGTCGCCACAACGCCAACGTTCGTGCGCGTGTATACCCGCCTGGTGCATTCGGCACATTCGCCACACTTCGTGCACTTCTGCGGTTTCTGCTACACAGAACCCCTACATTTTTATAATTGCTGCCATGTGATGGTCTTGTGCCATATTTGACATCATGGAATGCTTCGGAGTTCGTTGGGAAAATTCGATGAATTAAATTCGAAGATTATTTCTCTTTATCCCTAAATATTCTAGTGGAAGAGAATTTTCGAACACCACAGTGAGCTTTGATGTGCCTCATCTTTTTGTTCATATGCTGCCAGATCGACTACCGAACCGAGCACTGGTTTGGTGTTCTTCTTAGGGCCCGTTGTGTTTTTCGTGTACAGATCTGCGTTGAGGTCTCAGCGCATTTTATAAAGGTCCGGCGTGATTTTCAATCCCGTGGGTTTTTTTAGGGGGCTGCTGCTTTTTTTGCTTTTCCACGCTGTTTTTGAGGTACCGGTTAGTTTTAGAAAATGTTTTACTTAGTTCCCAACTTTTTTTAAAAGACCATGTCGCTTTCCAGCCCCAAGCCTGTTCGTTAGACCCTAATGCCGTCTTTGCGGCCCCGGTATGCTTTGTGGCCCTCGGCGCGTTTTGAGATTCTCCGGTATGTTATTGAGGGTTCGCAATATTTAGAGCCCCAGCGCATATAATATTATATCATGTAATAATATGCATAGTTGGTATTACATTACATACCTAAATAATATAAACAATGGGCAGCTTGAGCTGCAAGAAGAGGCACAGTGAGCCTTCAAGAAGGGCACAGTGAGCTGTCAAATGGGCACTCAGAAGCTTTGGAAGGGCACCATGACCTCTCAATTTAGGGCGGCATCACCTGTCAGATGGGCAAATTTGATTTGACATTTGATTAACCTCCGTTGAGTGACCTGAAGCAAGGTCAAGATAAAGTGCTTTAGACTACCTTTTGTGTGGTTTAATTCGAGTTATCATGGCCTAAATAGTATCAAACGTGCATTGCACGATCTAAATTATGCAACGGAATCAAAACTATGAATCATATTCAAAGTCAAGGTCAACCTAGGTCATCACATTTTAACAATTTTTAGAGTTCTTTTTTGGGCTCACAGAGGTGAAAATATATTGAAATTAAGCTTACCACATGCTTACCATTTGGCAGTGCTTGCAGCACGTATTTGTGTTTGAGGTGAAGTCAGTGACCTAAGGTCACTGCCAATTTTGGCTCATGATGGACCAATGTGACTATTTGTGTACATTCGCTGTGTAATTGGCTCTCATGGTGTGCGCCTTAACTCTGGTTCTTTACCACAGATGAAGGTGTAAATTTGTTTAAAAAGTCAATGTTTTCTGAACACCGCCATTTTACGTCTCGAAATTACTTAAAACTAAAAATGATGCCCTTTTCCGGTCCAACTAGTCGAGAGCTTTCCAATAATATCCAGTTCGAGTCCATGTACTACTTAATTTTGAAGTTAGAGGGGGTATTTACCTCCCCGCGACTTGTGAGGATCTCACCGGAGAGAGAGGGGGAGAGAATATTAGTTTGGATTAAAAATCTGTAAGAAAGTTTTTAGAGGTCATGTGCGTTTGGTATTGCTAGTACGACACCAACCAAAAGAATCAATGCCATGCAACAGCAATATTTTGATTACCCTACTAATGGTCACGCAACCTTGGTATCCACCATCGGACTTTGCACGCTTTTTTTCCCCCATATTTAGCAGAGGCTGAGTGCCATCCGCTAGATATTTGTTACGTTAAAGAAATGGTTACGTTAATCCGGCTTATGTGGCATCCGGTTATGTCAAAGAAGCAAGAGAGGAAAGAGGAGACGCCGGCAAACAAAGAACGTGGCGTAATGGGCCGATACATACATAGCATACAGGTTCATACACGGACACACATACATACATACACGACAATCAGAAGAACATTTGGAGGGTGGACAGCATCGTAACCTGCAGAGAGGCTCCACTGCCCACCTGCGACCTGAAAGGCGAAGCGGAGGCCCGGCGCCCAGGGCGGGTCGTAGGCGTTGGGCCCGACCTTGTGTGTGTAGGTGCATAAAGCTTGGGAAAACCTGAGAAGGGAAAAAGCCAAGCAGCTTGGAAAACCCGTAGGTAAAAAATCCAAGCGCAATTTATAAGGAGAACCGTCCGTTTTGCCAAATTGGATCGGTCTCTTCCTACCTAGTGTAAAATATCCTATATGTGTGTTTTTGGACGACGGAAAGGAACACGTGTGTAACGCAGTTATACAGCTAACCTAGGGTGTAACGCGTGTTATGTATCCATCAACTTCTCATAAAGTCAGGTGGAGACGGGTAACGTGTGGTAGAGAAATCAAATCAGTTCGGAAAGCTTGGTATTGTGTAAAAACCGGAGGAGCAGATCGAGGAGTGCCGGGTGGTCATTCCCGAGGAGTGCCCGGAGCGATATCTGCATATGGTTGCAGTTGAAATAGTGGAGAATAGCGCGGCGATGAGGAGCATATGCTGGACATGTGAGTAAAACGTGGGCGACAGTGATGCGAACTCGGCATGTGGTGCAGATCGGGGGCCGGTGTGATCGATGAAAAATATAGTTGTGTGTTAGGTTGGTGTGTCCGAGGCGGAGTCTGGCGAGTACCACCTCACTCAAACGGGAGTGTTGGTGGGAAGAGGGCCAGTTGGAGAGTGTGGGTTTGATAGTGTGTAGGTGTGTAGTGTCGTGTGACCAGCAGGCCTGGAGATATTTGTGAAATAACATATTGGCTACAGTAAGGAGATCACCGGGTGGAACTGAGGCATGATTATCCTGGGGAGGTCTATTGCCGCCCTTGCAAGGCCGTCCGCGCGTTCGTTACCCGGGATACCCCTATGTCCAGGGATCCAGAGAAGAGTGAGCTGTAGGTGTGCGTGGTTGTCATGATAGAGGTGTCGGATGGCGTGGAGTGTGGGGTGTGTGGTGTTGTGGATGGCCGCGAGTGCGTCAACGGAGGATCGTGAGTCAGTGCAGATTGTGGTAGGGGTAGTGATGTGACGTGCTATGATGTGTTGGAGGCAAGTGAGTATGGCGACTAATTCTGCTGTGTATACCGAATGATGTACTGTTAATTTTATTTGGCCGGTGTGGGGCCCACCGCACCAGCCGGCGCCCGTACCATTGCTGGTACGGGAGCCGTCAGTGTAAAAGAATGTGTGTTGTGGGTGGGCCTCTTGATATTCAAAGAATTTGACTTGAACGTCGATGGGGGTAAGTAGGGGTTTGTTGTGCCGAAAGAGATACTCGAGTTTGGGATGTTTCATGTGCCAGAATGGGAGAAGGGGGGGGGAGTGCGGTCAGGGGTTACATCAGGAAATTTTAGGGTGGATTTGAGAACTTGCTTCAAATGAATAGCAATGCTGTATTTATTTTTGTTTTTGGAGAGCCGAACCGGGGGTTTAGACCATGCGACATTAGAGGGGTGATTTGGTTGTGTTGTTGTTCAGAAGTGGTACCTAACGAGTTGTAGTGTTCTGCGGTGTTGTAGGCTAGGGAGATTGACCTCACCCCGGAGACTGGTGATAGGTGTGGTGCGGTGTGCTCCGGTGATGAGGCGGAGTGCGTGATTTTGTGTGCATTCTAGTGATTTGGTGAGTGAGGGGGATATATGATCGAAGATAAACGCATTGTATTCCAGGATTGAACGAATCAGTGCAATGTAGATTTTACTAAGGGTAGTCCTGTCTGCACCCCAGTCGCGCCCGGAGATGCAGCACAGGATATTAAGGCGAACAGCGCAGCGCTGTTTAATATAGGTAATATGGGGGCCAAAATAGAGTCCTTTGTCTAGGATAACTCCAAGATATTTGAAGGAGGTTTGGAGGGGGATAATTTCATCGCGATAGCGGAGCGGTTTAGTAGGGGGATGTATCTGGAAAGCCTGGAAAAGAGCATTGTGACAGATTTAGTGGGGGAGATCTGTAGCCCCCAGAGGGAGCACCATGAATCAATGTGATTCATGGTGAGTTGTATGTAATGGTTAGCCGTGTCTGCTAATGGATGGGTACACCAGATGGCTAAATCATCGGCATATATAGAATATTTTAGAAGGGGAGAAATCAGGGGAAGTTGGTCTAATGCATCGTTAATCATAATGAGAAATAAGGTTGGTGACAGGACGCTGCCTTACGGCACGCCTTGCTCAAGAGTGTGTGGCTGGGAATATATGTTTCCGCAGCGGACGACAAAGGAACGGTTTTTAGAAAGTTCGAGATTAAGGTGGTCATTCTGCCCCTCATACCAATTCGGTGCAATTTAATTAAAAGGGCAGAGCTATGTACTTTATTAAATGCGGATTTTAGATCTTAAAAAAGGGAGATAGTTTAGGATTTTTTCGCGAAACCACGCTGGATCGAGTCTACAATTTCGAGCAGGTAGTCAGCGGTGCCTCGCTTGGGTCGGAAGCCGCTCTGAAAAGGGGAGATAATTTTGTTGTTTTCAAGATAGACTCTGATTCGTCCATTGACCATGCGCAACCGGCGTCTTCGAAAACGCACCGATACCACACAAATATCATCGGTGTATATAAAGGCAACAAAGCTGTAAACAAAAAAGAGCCGGGTCTCAAACATGTGCCGGAGCCCCAAACAAAACTTGGCTGGAACCCTAAAACACATCCATAGAAGAAGAAAATCGCAAAGGGTAAAAAACCGAACACCTAGCCAGGGTCACGGCTCGGTAGCCAATCTGGGAGCTTATTTAACCAAAGAGATGAGGTGCATCAAAGCTCAGTGTGTCTCCGGATTTTTTAATCACGAGAAAACGTGGGAAGAAAAGAACTAATACATCGAATTGAATTTATCGATTTTTTCCAGCGAGCCGCCATACCAGGCATTCCACATGTCAAATGTGGCACAAGACTATCATGTGACAGTAATTAGCAAAACGTGGGAGGCCTAGCAGACACCGGAGAAGCGCACGTAGAGTGGAGAATGTGTCGACTGCGCAAGGCGGGTGTACACGTGCACGAACGTTGGCGTTTTGACGACCGGGCGTTATTAATTGGAATGCCTGATGTTGCCAAATGTTACATATTTGAGTGATTTGTTCAGGTGTAATTTCAGCAGTGTGAGGTTACTTTTCAAGGGATACCAAAAAAAAAACCTTCAAACAGGATGGGGGGAGTTAGGGTTGAAATCCGGTCATTCAGAAATAATGGTGGTAGGTTTAGCCCCCCTCCACAGAACAGTTAATTTGGTCACTAATTATTATATAACAAAAATATAAAGAACCCCCTTTGAAAAAATAAAAATATTGGTGAAAATCCGGGGACTTTTTTAATGGGCACCTTCCAAATCAGTTTGCCCCATCTCGCAAACCCTAGGTACGCCACTGCCATGGCATGACGTCATTTAACCTGTTGATGGCTATGATCCGCCGCAATGGACGGTGTACTCCGCGGTCCCGGTCTGCCACAGTGGACGATGTGCTCCGCGGCCCCGTTCCGCCACAATGGACGGTGTACTCCACGGCCCTGATTCGCCACAATGGACGGTGTGCTCCGCGGCCCCGGTCCGCCACAATGGACGGTGTACTCCACGGCCCTGATTCGCCACAATGGACGGTGTGCTCCGCGGCCCCGGTCCGTTACAATGGACGGTGTACTCCACGGCCCTGATTCGCCACAATGGACGGTGTGCTCCGCGGCCCCGGTCCGTTACAATGGACGGTGTACTCCACGGCCCTGATCAGCCACAGATTGTCAGTTGTGGGAATGTGCGGTGTGGGGCTCTGCCATTGATGAAGGAGCTAATTTGAGTCCAGATTTGGGAGATGGGAGTAGTTCGATTGAATGTGTCGGAGTAGAGTTGCCAGCTGCGTTTTTTGGCCGAAAGGATAATTTGCTGACAACGTAGTTTTGTCTCGCGGGCTTCTGCCATGTTTTGTACTGTGAGGTTTTTACTAAATTTCCGCTCAGCCCGCCGTCGCAAGGCGACGGCTCGTTGGCACTCGTCGTTCCACCACGGTACGTGCTTACGGTCGGATGGGCGGCGAGTTTTGTGTACATGCTTTCCTGCCGCGAGTAATATGGTATCAAGCAATGCTGAAATTGGGGGGTGAGACTGGGGCGGGATGAGATTATCAATTTCCTGGATAAAAGACGGCCATTTCGCTTTGCGAACGTTCCAGTTGGGAATAAATATACGATCTCTAGACTGGGCTGAGCGTTCGAGTGTAACGTGGATGGGAAAGTGATCACTAAAAAGGGGATCGGGTTGGACGTGTCAGGAGAAAAGTGGTGAGATATAAGCTGAAGCCAGGGAGACGTCAATGGCAGACGGACGGAACAGGGCGATGTCTGTGTTGTGTGTGGGTGTTTGGTCATTTAGGAAGACCATGTTGTGAGTGTTGAGGAGTGTTTCAATGTGATGTCCGCGCGGAGATGTGTTGTGGCAACCCCATGCCTGGTGATGGGCATTGAGGTCGCCCAGCACCAGACAGGGGTGTGGAAGGAGACCGAAGAGATTGGTTACAGAAGCTAAGGATAGCGTAGAAGAGGGGGGAAGGTAAAGAGAGAGAGTACAGTTAGCTGTAGTTGTGCAATTTGGACAGATACTGCAACGAAATTAAGGTCATTGGGAATGGTGATCGGACGATGAAGAAGGGTATTCGATACATATAAGGCAACCCCGCCGCCGCGGGGTGTAGAATTTCTGTTATGGGTATAGAGGGTATAGCCAAAGATATTAAAATTATATGGGTCATTGTCGCGCCATCTGGTCTCCTGAACGGCGGCAATCAATGGTTTATTTTTGATGATATATTCCTTGAATTCTGCCCAATGGGATATGAGTGACCTCGTATTCCATTGGAGCAAGAATTCAGTGGTGGGTGTCTGCATTAGTGCTGGTGGTGGTGATCACGCCCCCGCAGGCGAGTGTGCGGCGGGGAGGGTGTGGCGGCGTCGTCCGACTCATAAGAGTCGAACGACTCTGATGTACGGGAGGGGAGCTCTGGATCCCTGGGGTTGTCCGGGCTCGGGGACCGGGAGAGGGAATCTCCCTGGGTGGCCAGAGAGGGGGACGTGGGGATGGGGTATGGCCCTGGGGGGGGGCTGTCCTGGGGAGGCCTGTGCCTCGGTGGGCGGGGCTGCCTGGTGGCCGTGGGCTAGCCGGGTGGCAGTGGGACCCGCGACGTGGGCGGGGCACGTGGCCGGCGGCGGGGAAGCCTGTGCCTCGGTGGGCTGGGCGACCTGGTGGCGGAGGGGTTGCCGGGCGGAGATGGGACCCGCGACAGTGGCGGGTCGTCCGGACGACCGAGGGGGAGATGTGGAGGAGGGGGAAGGGTGGGACTCCGATGGTCCTGGCGAGGGGGACGTGGTGAGGGTAGCCGCCTCCGCTGGGGTCGGCCATAGGGGGGCCAGCTGGGGCCGGGTCCACACGGCTGGAGCGGACGGGGGTGGGGGACCGCGCTGTAGAGCGAGGCGGCGCTGGACCTTCTCCTTGGCCTCCTGCCACGCCGGACACCGGGGGGAGGAAGCAGGGTGCGGCCCCTGACACGCCGCGCAGCAGGGCACGTTATTTGGGCATGTCTCCGTCGGGTGCCCCTCAGCACATTGCCCGCATACTGGGGACCGGGCCCGGTACACTCTGGTTTGGTGGACATAACGTTGGCAGTAAGCGCAACGTGCGGGTGGCGGTGTCCACGGGCGCAGTGCGACCCGCAGGTATCCTGCCATGATGTGGGCGGTGGGGTGCATGGTTCTGAAGCCGAGCTTCAGGACCAGTCCCGGACGGCGGCCGAGTCTCTGCACATCGCAGACTCCTTGGGGTGCCAGTTCGGCGAGTAGCTCCTCCTCGGTTAGGTCTACGAGGTCAGGGCATAGGCCGTCATGAACGTAGTGTTCAGCCGATCCGCTATTTCAGTGGTGGTATCGGCACCGAGGAACTGGTTCATGTTTAGGAGTGCCCTTGCTTGGGAGCCTCCCTAACCCTGATTAGTATGGCCCCCGACCGGAGGACCTTGGCAGTAGCGACTCCACCCGTCCATCGGTCTATCTCTCTGGCGATCGCAAAGGGGGACGTCCTAGTCCAGGTCCCTTGCTTGCGAGTCACGAGGACCAATGACTCCCCTTCAGGAGGGTCGCGGGGAGGGGGCAGGCGGGCTCCCGGGCGGGTCCGGCGCTCACCAGCCTCCGCGGAGGGCGGAGGGTCCCCGGGCATGCCGGGACGGGGTTGGACCCCTGAGGAGAGAGTGGAGGGGTGAGTCAGTGTCGAAAGGGCGCCCTGGAGGGGTGCTGACAAGAGAGGCACACCCTGAAGGGGTGCTGCAAGGAAACGTGGGAAGAGAACTGTCGTGCGAAAGGGGAAGAAAGACACAGAGTTTTGGAGGGATGGGAAAATCGGTCAGAGGCGGGGGCAGTCACGCTCTGCGAACGCTAGCCCGATCCATTAAAACAGAAAGTTACCTATGACCGATTCTAACCTATTGGGTGGGATGGGACAAAAACAATCAAAACTGACAGCTGTTACAAGTCGGTTTCCCAACGGCGCTCGAGAGCACCGCTGGGCCGAAGGGGATTGGGAGGGGGGCTACGCCGGCTATTCCGGCGAGCAACCGACTAGTGGCGCCGGCCGGCTAATCCGGCTGACAACCAACTAGTGGCCCGGGTGGCTGACGTCACCCGGGGGGGCTGAACTTCCCGTAGATGCCCTAATAAGGACACCTACGAGACAGCGGGGAGAGGGTGGGCGGGGTCTTGGCCCTTGGGACAGCGGGCAGCTTCTTGTGCTCGATCGCCAGTGTCTTTCACTGGGTCTTTTCGAGCCTCCTCTCGTCTGTTCAGTTTGCACGCGCTATCAAGCTCCTTTTAAAGGAAGAGAGAATGTGACCGAATATTTCAGATACACTTGCATTTTTCTTTTTTAATGCATTTGAAAGAAAATTATTCCGAACATGCTTATTAAAATGACTAAGATGACGTGATCACTCATTTCTGGCGCAAATGCATACTTTTCAGTTGGTGAAGAAATTGATGTAAAAAAGGGGGCAGTGGGAGAATAGATAGTGATGAAAAGATATCACGGCTTTTTGACGTATCATTGTGCTTCATAGTATTAACAAAACAAGTTTCCGACACATTTATCTCCATGAAGCAGACAAAGGAGCTTGTGTTGGTTAGGTTAGGCTAGATCAGGTTTGCTTAGTTTGGAAAACATCTTGATTGTTTCTTGAATTTTTTTTAAAGAATCAATTTCTTTCTCGAGAAAACAGATTCGGTTACGTCATGTTACGTTTTTAAGTTGAAAACTTGTCAAAAAAAAATGGTGTAGTGTTTTTGTCAATTTTAATTGTTTTGGTCCTTATACGGGAGGTAAGGCTAGGATAGGATAGGTTGCATTTTTATTTTCCTGAATGATTGTTATGCTATGTTACCTAATTCCAAGCTCTTTTTATGTTATTTTGCCTGCAAACTGAAAAGTAAGCATTTGCATTGCACAGGAGATGGGTGGTCACATCATGTTGACCAAATCCAAAAAACATTGCATTGGATAAAGAAGGTCCAAGAATGTATAAAACACTTTAAACACAAATTTACACACTGAAAACATAACCTGGCGTAACATTTGTCCGAAACTTTTTAATAAACGATTTTCAAATAATTCACAAACATTTCTAAAAATGCAAAAAATAACATAGAAGTAACCATACCTAGCCTAATATCCTTTGCTTTATGGAGAAAGAACATGTGATGGATTTATCTTGTATCCAAACTAAACTTAGGTAATTAATAACATATTTCAGAGAACACACCTGGACTACTTCATTCAATTCGTTGGGTTGAATTCACAGACACCTGTATATTTGGTGCCATCAATTTAACACCAATAATTCAATGACTTAGCATTTCATGTAAGCAGATCCATGAAAGCAATGTGGTTTAATCAGATGTTCGCAACATCAATAAGTCCGCAAGGCTTCCACATTTGCATGATGTTGTCAGGCATAGATGGATTTCTGAGGTCATCAGGGGTCAGAACCTCCTGGTGGTATGCCCTGCTGATGCTAATTTGTAATTTCCCTATTAAACATGCACACAGTTCTGCCAATCACAACAATCACTCAACCATTCACTTTCCTCACCTGTTTAGGCATAGTAGCAAAGCAATGTAGTGTTTGCAGCTTTCTGAGAGGCCAGCCTTGCATGAGCACTGAACTCAGAATCTCCCACACTACACTACGGCATGCAGTTCATGGGACTTTTTCCGTAAGTGGTTGGATTTTATGCAGAGTACCTCCACCACAACCTTGACTGGTTCTTGCTTGTCTGATTCGTATCACAAGAAATGTGTCCTGCATCTGGTACAGCTTCGCCTTCGATGGCACATCGCCGATATATTCTGAGATTACACAAATGATACTTTCGGCATGGTATAATCCATCTGTGCTACTCTGAAGCAAGCTCAGATAGTACCATGCAGTACGCTACGTATATTGCTTATCCCGAACAAAGCCGTCATCTTTAAATTGTTGTGCTGCCATCTATCGGCGGGTTGAACGGCGAATATGTTCAAACTTTTGGCAGCGATGCATAATTTGCTGATGGCAAAACAAATTGGACCACATCCTGACATTGCCGCAGTGCAAGTTCATACAGAATGTCACATGGTACTCCTGTCGCCATGTGGACATGGCGGCGACCCCGGGAAATGTGCCACCGGAGCTATGTGTCTCCTGTCGAAATTCCCAATCCGGTCCTGATACGTGATTATCATCGCTCTCTACAGACCAGATGTGGTTTCTCATTCCTGATGCGTTTCTGATGCATTCCTCATTCCTGATCCTGATACCAGCCGGACATGAAATCATCTGACAATTTACTTGTTTGCGTTAAGCTGTTGCTAACGGGGATAACGACTTTGCCATTGTTTAGTTCTTGTCAAGATGTTTTGAGTGAGTATGCAGAGGAACTGCATGACTAAAAGACACAAAACACCCGACGTGTTTGCCGACCAAATGGATGGCGCGAACACCAAAAGTACAAAGAAGTGAGGGTTCAAAGGCCAAACGCGTCGCACACATAACATTTGCTGCTTAAGATTATGGATGACCAATGGACCACCATGACTCCGCAATCCCCGGTGCATATTCCTCGTGTTCTTCGATCCTCCGACTCGGAATCTGTTTAAGCACGCACTCCAGAGCCTGCCTATTCGCTATTTCCAACAGAATCGCACGGGACTCACATCTGCATGGCGACTGCGTCAGCTCTGCCGTGAACTCCTCAGCGCCCACTCTGTCGAGGAAAGCGTCGACACGGCTCACCGACACCACCAGTGATCACAGCAGGTCTGCTCCGTCACCACTGCGGTCCGGAGCGACGCACCGGCCGTCTCCATGGCAACCGGGCCGCGGGGTCGACCAAGTGTGATCGGGGAGACCTGGCAGCTACCGCCTGGCCAGCTGTCGCCACGCGTTGTCAGCGCCGCAGGGCGGAACGTCGCAGATGGCTGGCCTCCTATTTCCCCACATCTGAGCCATGCATATATTCGCTTATCACTACCTTCTGGGATCACTTTTTATCTAAGCTGTCGAAAATGGAATTTCGGTGGGTTTCAACCACTCCCAGCCTCATCCCCGGTAGAGGACACTGCTATCTTGCTCGGGGTGAATTTCACACTTGTGCAACCCGGCCTGTCATGCGAGGGCGACCGTCGCATTGTCGCATATCCCATGCGTGCAGTGCCAATAGTTCGACAGATTATGTACTACTCATACAATGCATGTGCAATATATATATATATAATATATATAT
Organism: Ashinkailepas kermadecensis; assembly: GCA_034440615.1. Taxonomy (NCBI): domain Eukaryota; kingdom Metazoa; phylum Arthropoda; class Thecostraca; family Neolepadidae; genus Ashinkailepas; species Ashinkailepas kermadecensis. The sequence continues at coordinate 351,513 of JAOTOM010004940.1, forward strand.
ATATATATATATATATATATATATATATATATATATATATATATACATGTGCGTGCCCGTCTGCCCGACACAGCATTACATACACAGCAGAATTGTACGCAATCTTCTTGATCTACACTGCTATCTACAACACGAAAATTGAACACAACATCATAGCCACATACGCTAAATCAGCAACACAAAGCATAACACATGCAATCACGACATGCAATCACCCTCCCATCCCTAAAATACTACGCATGTACAGCAAATTAACCACATCTCAAGAACCACTTCTCCATTGGATGCCGAGTCACACAAATATACAGGGCAACGAACACGCAGACACCGAAGCAAATGTGGCCAGCACACTGCAACGGACCCCTACTCACAAACCGACAGTTACCCCACAGTACACCAGGCAATCAACACACCGCCTGTTACCCCACGGTACACCAGGCAATCAACAAACCGCCTGTTACCCCACAGTACACCAGGCAATCAACAAACCGACTGTTACCCCACAGTACACCAGGCAATCAACAAACCGCCTGTTACCCCACAGTACACCAGGCAATCAACAAACCGACTGTTACCCCACAGTACACCAGGCAATCAACAAACCGACTGTTACCCCACAGTACACCAGGCAATCAACAAACCGACTGTTACCCCACAGTACACCAGGCAATCAACAAACCGCCTGTTACCCCACAGTACACCAGGCAATCAACAAACCGACAGTTACCCCACAGTACACCAGGCAATCAACAAACCGACTGTTACCCCACAGTACACCAGGCAATCAACAAACCGCCTGTTACCCCACAGTACACCAGGCGATCAACAAACCGACTGTTACCCCACAGTACACCAGGCAATCAACAAACCGACGGTTACCCCACAGTACACCAGGCAATCAACAAACCGCCTGTTACCCCACAGTACACCAGGCAATCAACAAACCGCCTGTTACCCCACAGTACACCAGGCAATCAACAAACCGACT
>JAOTOM010004940.1:355000-557500 GCA_034440615.1 Ashinkailepas kermadecensis
TTGATGTGGGTCGTACCGTGGTCCTTCTCCCCCGCGTTGGTCCTCAGCTGTGTATTGAGCAATGGTTTCAAATCACGTTCCCTTTTCTCCATCCCTACTTCACTGGGAAACGGGAACTTATAGCCAGCACGGGTCTTTGATACCGTTCCACGATTCCATCCTGCGTCGAACTGCCGAGTGTTGTTCCCATAGTTCCCTTCCCAAGTCCCGTTCACCGGTCCCGTATCAGGTCCTGCTTCCCGATCTAATTCCTATGTTCCCTTCTCAGATCCCATTGACAGATTCCACTCCCTGGTGCCGTTCCTCCCTCAAATTCCCTGGTCCCACCCCCCTGTATCACCCTCGGCTCCCTTTGTCGGTTTGTGCACATTTCTTTTCCCCTTCGACTTTTACCTCTTCGACAATTATTCTTGCAACTTTTGTTCTTTTGACCTTTATTCCTTATACTTCCATTGTTTACACTTTAGAGCGCTTGACCTTTCCCCATGCGACTTTATCCTCTCACCTTTTTGTCCTGAAAACTCCGGGCATATCGATGTGAATTGCGGATTGACCAAAGGGAGTCGTAAGGTGTGGGCCGGTTGTGTAAGAACACTCAGAATGGGAACGAGCAAGATAGTCACCCTGAAGTGGTGATGTAGGGAAAGGTGTGAAAAGCGAGTGTAGAATAGCATAGAACTGGACGGGCTTCATTTACCGTTCAGTTATTTCAAAGACACATAATACATTGCGACAAATTTGTAAAACTACATTTCAAAATAAATGTCATCCTTAAGTATAAGCACAAGCTAAATATGTGGTCTTACATGTAAACCAATATAAGAAAATATGTGCTTCAGTATTTGCAAGCTAAATTTACTTTCCTATTTCGGAGCAAGCCATCCGAGTAGTGATGATAATTGAACAGTTATAGAAGTCGAAATACATAAGCGCGCCATCTAAAGTAGCTAGTGCATAGGGCTTTAGCAGGGCGGCACCGGTGCTTTAGCAGGAGGAACCACTATAAATAAGTCTGTCCTGAGCGCACTGAAAATATTATATAGTGGTCTTGCATGTGGATACACCCACTCGGCGATGCTACATGAAGCAGTACTGGCAATCGAGCGGGCTTTGGCGGATCCAGAGCAGCACAGCCGTAACCATGGCGTAGACAGCCGGGTTCTCGGCCGGAGGTCCTGCCTCACGAGAGCATGCTCACCAGAGCGTAGTTGATCTGCTCTAAGCTGACGGCGGGTCGCCGCCGTCGCCGCAGCAGGCACAAGCGGCTCTCCGCCGTCGTCGCAGCAGGCACAAGCGGGTCGCCGCCGTCGCCGCAGCAGGCACAAGCGGGTCGCCGCCGTCGCCGCAGCAGGCACAAGCGGGTCGCCGCCGTCGCCGCAGCAGGCACAAGCGGGTCGCCGCCGTCGCCGCAGCAGGCACAAGCGGGTCGCCGCCGTCGCCGCAGCAGACACTGTTACTCCGCTGTTAGCGCGGGTCCGGCGCACGGTGTCGTCGGGTTGAGGTTGCTGTAGATGGAGCTGCACACGCAGTTGGGCAGGACCGGGATGGTGGCGTCACGCAGGGTGCTGGGGGTGGGGTGGAGGCTCATCGTCATCAGTGGTGGCCCAGCCGCTGACGATGGCGTCGGCGCCCTCGAATTCTGCAGATTGCATTCGAATCGAATCGGTGGATTGCACCCTGGGCCGTAGGCAGGGACTTAGGCTTATATTCACTAACATCGCCTCCCCCACGTACAGAAGTACAGCAGATGGATCGAAGTACTGAAGGTTCCTCCCTCTTACGGAAGATGGAGAGGGCCCTGGGGAATCCTCTCCATCCACTAAGGTCCCTCTGGTGCCATCAGACGTGCCATATACGACCAGCAGACAAAGAAGGACTGCATGACCCTCTTGATCCTCAAGTCGTCGCCACCAACACCTGGAACACTCTTTACACCACCATGAGAAGCCATGGCCAGCCCTCGAGGAGAGCTGTCCAGCCCTCAAGGGAATCCCCGCCTTGAGGCAGACCTCTCAAGCAGTCAGTGGCAATATTCACCTTCGATAGCCCTCTCTGGTTCCCCGGAGCCCTTTCCCAGTCTTCGACAGCATTTCTGGCTCTCAAGGACACCTTAGCTCTGAGGCGAGCCTTCAGTATTCCTCAGAACCATCGCCAGTTCCCGAGGACTCTCTTAGTTTGTATGGGGCCCTATCCCTCAGACCTCCATCCCAAACCTCAGGTACATTTCATTCCAGTCCTCGCTAGCTCTCAGAAGCCCTATTAATCCGTCATGGACCATATCCAGATTGAATTGGCCCTTCCCAGTCCTCGACAACCATGCCTAGCTTCCAGGGGCATGCAGCTCCGAGACAGGCCTCACAATTTGCAACAGACATCGCCAGCTATCGGAGCTCTCTTTATCTTTAGGTGGCCCTGTTCATCCCTCGGGGTTCATCCCAAGCCTCAATCGCATCCCAGTCTAGTCCTCTCTAGGTTTCAGGGACCATCTACAATCCTCAAGGTCCCTTTCCAGTACTCGACAGCCTTTCTTGCCACGAAGAAGATTTTAACTCTGAGACCTGCTCTCAGAATTCCTCGCAACCATCCCTAGCATTTAGGGACTCAGGGTCTCAGGGTCCCTGTTCTTTAAGTAGGGAATCCTTTCAAACCTCATGGGCATCCGAGAGCAGTCCTCTCTAGCGCTCCATGGTGCTTTCCAATCGTCAGGGGCCTTCTCCAGCTGTCAGTCGGTAAAGTGTATTGCAGTCACATCTCTATCAACAATCTATTGGATGCTTTTGAAAAACCACGTCGCTGAGTGACAAAGGGACATTGGTTGGAAAACACATTCACTCGTGTACACTCGTTAATGCATAAGTCGTCAATAGTAAATCGAGTTGGCTCCGCTCGCCCCGGATGTACTGGCCAGGCGTATATTATGATCGCCATATTATAATCACTTGCTATTACAGCAGCACAGTTTAGAGAAAGCAGGAACCAAATAGACCATCCCGAACAAACGTAGTCACAAAGCTGCATATCATACCACATTACGTGCATACGAAATAGCATGAAATATATCTATCATCTGTCAGGTGGGTGCAGGTGAGGAGAAGGCATATACCGTAGTAAGTATGATTGGCAATATGGGTGTTGATTGTCAGAGGATTGGATTGTTTGAAGCGTCATCATAAACTAAGGCGAGCAATAAGCAGTAAAAAAACAAGGTGATAGCGTCAGCCGGCAGGAGTTGGCCGTGCCACACACCCGGCGGCCACCATCGGGGGCCCTATGCAGGCCGGTGGAAGCCAGACACGGGGGAACACACCCGGCGACCACATATGCAGGCCGATGGTAGCCAGACACGAGGCGAGCAGCACCCACCCGCAAGACAGCACAACACGACAGAAGGCGCCCCCGACGGCGGCGCTAGGGTCGAGCTAGGCGCAGAAGCAGAAGCAAGGTGTCGATTTTTTCAGACAAAAATGGGGGGGGTTAAGTGTCGATGCACTAGACCCCTTTCTCATCTGACCGAAAACTAATTGGATTTCGCCCAATGAATTTTCATATCTCGGAAATTCTGATTTTTTGTTTCGCGATGGCACATCAGCGTAAAACTAGCATAAGTAATTGGTGGAGCGGGGGGAGGGGAGATCACCATTGTTGAAGCCGTGGCCCCCACAAAAGGATACAAATGGCCGCCCCTGCGCAGAAGGCAATCGGCACCAGTCGTCCGACACCAGCACCAGTCGGGAATGAGCGTCGGTGGTGGAGATGGTGGCGGCTGACGATCGTAGCCGACAGCGGCAGCCAGCAGGGACTGGTGATCGTGACTGGTGATCGTGACTGGTGATCGTGACTGGTGATCGTGACTGGTGATCGTGACTGGTGATCGTGACTGGTGATGGTGACTGGTGATCGTGACTGGTGATCGTGACTGGTGATCGTGACTGGTGATCGTGACTGGTGATCGTGACTGGTGATCGTGACTGGTGATCGTGACTGGTGATCGTGACTGGTGATCGTGACTGGTGATCGTGACTGGTGATCGTGACTGGTGATCGTGACTGGTGATCGTGACTGGTGATCGTGACTGGTGATCGTGACTGGTGATCGTGACTGGTGATCGTGACTGGTGATCGTGACTGGTGATCGTGACTGGTGATGTGACTGGTTCGTGACTGGTGATCGTGACTGGTGATCGTGACTGGTGATCGTGACTGGTGATCGTGACTGGTGATCGTGACTGGTGATCGTGACTGGTGATCGTGACTGGTGATCGTGACTGGTGATCGTGACTGGTGATCGTGACTGGTGATCGTGACTGGTGATCGTGACTGGTGATCGTGACTGGTGATCGTGACTGGTGATCGTGACTGGTGATCGTGACTGGTGATCGTGACTGGTGATCGTGACTGGTGATCGTGACTGGTGATCGTGACTGGTGATCGTGACTGGTGATCGTGACTGGTGATCGTGACTGGTGATCGTGACTGGTGATCGTGACTGGTGATCGTGACTGGTGATCGTGACGCACCACTGTCATGGCGGAGCACGATGCTCGACATCTATAGCAGCCATGTAGGGGGGGGGGTAGGCGTGCCTGACCATAAAGGTCATTTGCGTCGCCTTTAAAGTAACATGTCTGTATTTAAGGCGAGTGTGTTTTGCATGCAAAGCGCAGGCAAATGTACATTTACGTTATAGCGTGTGTGATATTTTAGGCGCTGAAGGCGGGGACTGGGTGAGGGACATCTCCCTTATGTCGAAATGTTCTTAGTTTTACTTTACTCCTCCGCAAGATAATTTGCAGCTGGGGTGGGGGAGGTGTTTTGAGTGACAAGAAGTTGATTTTTCCAGGGTGCCGGCTTTAACATGTTCTTCTCGAAGAGCACCGACGGATCTTTACTGTGCGAACAAGAAGGTAATTGTCCACGCCGCCTATCACGCTGGCCGCCGCGTGTTAGTTGTTAGCAGCGGGTTAGTCTAAGCATGCCATGCAGTGTTGTCAGTTAGGTTAGTATGTTATGTTGCAATTCTGGTCATCTAAGTCCTCTGTATATCTGGGTAGCCGTTTTACGTTATGAGTTGCAAGGTAATGCGGCTCACCTTGGTCCGATGGCTCCTCTGGGTAGTCGCTTTACGTTATGCTAATTTTTCTATTTTGGGGGTTTTCCTAAGGCAAGTCGACTCATCTACGTCCAACGGCACCGCTAGGTAACCATTTATTTCTAATTGGAAAGCAAATCGGCTCATGTACCTCAGACGCCATTCGGGAATGGCTATTTACGTGTTTCCTACGAGTGTTTCGCGGGTATGCATTGCGTGTTGAAGTGAGTGTTCATGGGGTGGTGTATATAGTGTTCCTGCTAGTTTTGTGGCGTACGGATATTCAAAGAGCAATTGAAGGAGTTCTGGGTGCTTCTCACCCAGAAGCGTTGGAAGCGACAAGGTGATAGCCTCTCTTCGGCAGAAGGTATTAGGTGGTTGTCTTTAAGAGTTAATGCTACTACAGTCTAGCAGGATGTGGCCTATGCTTAATGTGGTGTTGTAAGTGTCGCAGTGAGGTGTTGTATATTAGTCACCCTCTAATTGAGGCAGTGCTGTTTTTGTGCAACCAATTCTAAATCTAGTGAGGATGGCCTCCTTCTTGTCGGTGAGATTGATTCGATGTGTTCCATGTGCCTACCGTTGGTTTGATATCGTGGGTGTGGTTGGATTTGTGTTGTGTTGAGCTGTGTTGTGTCCATGTGTTCTGGTGATGTTGACGAATGTGGCGTTGTAGGAGTGCTTTGCAATCGTCTACCAAATATTCCATGCTGGGGTAAGTGCTCAATGCTAACGCTTGCTTTGCGAGCCGGTCTTCTTCGTTACCTGAGATGTTGGCGTGGCCCGGAATCCAGAGGGAGGAAAAGTTCATGTTTACGTTATGGACCCCGATTTGTTGGATTATGTCAATTACTTTATGTGGACAGTCGTGGGTGTTGCTAATTGACCGAATGACGAACTTGGAATCTAAGCAAATTTGCTTTACGCCTCATCAGAATAGAGACAGCGGCCAGAATGGTCATTGATTCAGCGGAGTTGATGGAGAAGTCATCCGGTGGACGCTTGGAATGCCTAAGGCCTGGTCCAGTGTTGCCAATGCCTAACTTAGGGTGCGTTCTTTGTCTCCTTCATTCCGCGGATTCCGTGGACTGTGACGTATAATATTTCGTGGACTGCAGCCACGGAACGTTCTGTGAAATTTCGCGCCGGATTACTTATGTGAGCCATTTGTGTCGCTGTTCGCAAACCTTCCTACTAATTTGTATGATTAGCATTCATTGCATGCTGTTACATTAAAGCAATGTGGTTGAATCACTTGTTGGCAACACCAGTAATTATACAAAGCTCCGAACTATGATCTTATTGTTATTGGCCACTGATGCCTAATTTAATGCTCATGGTGTCAACATTAAAAAGGATAAAAATGCGAAACTATTCTGAGATGGCTCGTGTTCTAGGTAGATGAATGTCAGACATGTCCAGGGCAGGCTATGACAGGCATGTCAAGGGCAGGGATGAAATTTGCATTGGTCATTGCACAGTGAACATGCCGACAGCGGACCGACGTCGTTCCGCTATCTGGACGCCAGTGGCCCGCTGTCGGCTGAGGAGTGGAATGTCCGCCAAGCCGATATGCAGCCGAAGCCCAGCCAACGTGGGACCGCTGCCAGGCTGCTGTCAGGACGCTTGGGGCCCGCTGTCGGCTGGGTAGTGGGATGTCTGACAACGGCCCGACGTCAGCCGGCCGCTATTGATATGCCGAATTCAACCCGACATATGTTGATATTCCAGATCAGTATCCCGATGTCGGGCCGAGAGCGGTCCGAAGTCGGCATACCGTTGACGAGATGTCAAGCTCGCCCCGACACGTGCGGACAGCGGGTCAACATCGGCATGTTTACTGGGTGGAGATGCAAATAATCGGAAAAAGAAGTTTCTGAAGGTAGTGTCTAGCTTACTGCTGTTTCACCTCAACAGTTGAGAATTTGACCACACTGCAACGGAAAACCCTCGCCGGTGGGAACATGGCATTTATTAGTGACATCTTCGCACAATCTAGCCCAATCGTAATCCACTCTACAACATTACTTGCGAATTTGCAATGTCTTCCTTGGCCCGCACATCACTTCCAATGTGCGTCGCCATCTTGGAAGAAACCGCACAGAACGGGGCTGGACAGTTTTTTTTCAGTCCGCGGGTTCCCCGCAGAATCCACGAAATCTGGCCGCGGAATTCGTGGGGAATGGACAAAGAACGACACATGACGTCAGAGTCCACGGAATTCCTGGACGGAACGTGACAAAGAACGCAGCCTAAACCTCGTGTTTCGACCCATCCGTGATTACCCGTGTTTTGTGATTGTTGTCATCGGCGAGATTGTGGAGGATGCGAAGAATTTCCACCAATCTGATAGACGGTTTCTTTTCCGAGAGCAAGCACTCGATATTTGGTTGACTGAGTGTTCAGAATGGCCTAGTGGGCGGTCGAGCTGCAGTGGCTTGCATTGTGAGGTTAAGGTCTGAGAGAGCCGTATCCATTGTAATGCTATATGGTGGAACTTCGCCCCCAAATTGGCTCTTGTCTTATCTGTCAGGCGTAAAGCAGCGCTATGTATTGATGTGGTTGCGGCACAGTTGTTGTGTCCTCCTGAAGTGGAGTGGAGGCGTGTTTGAGTCCACTATAAAACTGGCTATCGATGTGGTGCTGAGGGCTGTACTGGCTGCGTGGCTGTTCTGATGTAGTTGTTTTGGATGATTTCTAACTTTTTGGTCTGACTTTCTGAAATGGTGGCAAAGATGATGCTGTTGTATTCTAGGATGGGTCGTATGATTTATTGGTAGAGTCATAGTAGTGGCTTCCTGTCTCCGCCCCAGTCTGTGCCTGCAAGTGCACGGAATAGGTTGACGCGCTTCGCGCATCGCTTCGAGATTGAGGTAGTGTGTGTGTGTGTCTGTATGTGTGTGTGTGTATGTATGTGTTGAAGCCAAGTTTTTCGTCTAAATTTGCTCCTAAGAACTTGAAGCTTTTCACCTGTTCGATGGCTTTGCCATCGATTTTATGTAGAGTTGTAGGTTTGGGCGCAGACGACTATATGTGACAATAATTTGCCCCGTTTACATGAGCAGGTCAGCCGTAATCGGAAATTTCCGATCCGGTCGATTGGCAAAAGTTCCGATCGCGCGGCCCGTTTACAAGAGCAAACCAGCCACCTAATCGGATTTTTGCGATTTGGCAGCTGACTCGATGTGGTGAAAACTTCCGAATATTTGGCGCATTTTTGCACTTCTGACGCACCTGCTTCGAGAAACGGCGCATACAGGCAAAAGGTATCATCAGTGATCCAACTAGTTAGAGGTTGTTGGGCAGAGAGGTAGGGAATCAGCGAATCTGTGAATTCGAAGAATATTGGTGGCAGGAGCATTGACGAGAACGACCGGTATCTAGCTGATGTGGAGATGGATGTTGAAGCAGGATTGCACGTGGCCCAAGCTGCATTCATGGTTTGGGTTTGTGGTCAGCACCTGGTTGAATGCCAGAGGAGCTTTACGGTATTCATGGAAGGTACGACGGAAGGAACCGCAGATTTGGATTATCGAGCCTTCAGACTCTTGCGCAGGAGCAGGCGGCGCATCATGAATCACCTGGTGGATCTTCAGCTCTCTCAAAGTCAGCTGCTGTATGGGGGAAGGAGGTGGCGTCTGCCAAGGGTCCGCAAGCTGTGGCTCCATCATGAAGTGATGCAGGTTGGTACCTACATTATATACTTACCTACAATTCCGCTCATTTACGGTAAATGAATAGAACGTCACTGGGGAAACTTTGGGCTAAAAAAAGTGTTTTCTGATGTGATTTCAATGCATTTGATACCCATTTGGTGGATGAGAACATCTCCAGATATAAGCAATTCAAGTTGAAATACTTATATTTCAAGAAGCAGAAACTTCATCCGGAAAAGAACATTGAGACCATTCAAATAACCTGAAAGACAAATACATACTTATGGCAATGCAGATACATGCTATCCTTCCCTTTCCTTAAAATATTGGAAATGTGCAGAAAAATATAATGTTTTGGGAGGTGAAGATAACAAAGCATGATGTAAGATTTAAAAAGAAACCTAACCTTGCCTGATGTTAGATGACCTGAAACCTATTGATTTTGGATCACCTAATATCATTTCGATGTGATACTGATGAGATTGTCTATGGTAGCACAATGGGAGTGTGTTATGCAATAGCAAGTGAATTGGTGCTAGATAGGCTGCGATATATACCTTCCTAGGAGCTTGAGATAAGGGATTGATTGGGGTGAGAGTATGTACATTTCTAGTACCTTTTCCAGATAGGCTTAACCCAGATGGGCCCCTGTGGCTCTTATTAAGCCTGAACACTTTATGACTTTATGACTTTATGGCAGCAACAACAACCACCTCAAAATTGAAATTTCTTTTCTTTTGGCCACATCATTTTGAGTTTCCAAACAGTCTGAATTATTCTCATTTTGTATTGCAAAGAATGGTAATGATCAGGAATGCCACACTTTCCAGTAAATATAGCAAAATCAACATCATGCTGTTAAAATGCAATAACTTGTGTATCCAAACCTAAGCTAATCACAGTTGATCTACACCTTTGCCTTCAGACATATGACTTCAGCAACCTCTGGTGACCTGAACCTTTGACCTCTGTAAGACCTGTACCTGAAGTTGATTAAAACTACAATTTCTGTTTCTTTCAGGAAGCAAAATTCCAGATGACAACTTGATCCTCCTTACTCATCTAAAACGTAACACCTGTAGCATGTATCCACGTACTCCTGGCTGCATGGATGGAATCTGTTGATTTATTTGTCATTGCTAAACCCTGAACAGATAATTTCTTCCATGCAGTCATTGGGTGCCCACAGACCTTAATGCAAAATGGTTAGTATAATTACCAACTCACTGATTTGTATCGAGTGTAACCATTTTAACTGAATCTCACTTATACAAATATCTGACAACTTACTTGAAGGCTGTCTTTTAGCAAGAACTCACTTGCTTTATCTTACCTACAACTGGATGGCTATATTAATAATAGCCCACCTAACCTGACAGGGTAATAAATACATGAAAACAATAATTTATTATTTACAAATTTGCATAGCTGCTACTGGAATTCAGTGGTCCGTTATTTGTATGGTTGTTGATTTCTGAAAATCATTGGGGTGAGGCACAATCCATGAAGGCCATTGCCTTCATGGCAATGGCCTCAATGCAGTCCATTGAGGGCGCACTGCATATAGTTCCATGTTAAAAGTTGAAATTATTGGGGGAAAGACCAACATTGAGGGTGGACGTGCCCCCAAAAGAAACTACAACAAAAACATGGTTAGTTACATTTCTTAAACGTGGCTTAGGCAGCAAACTGCACATTTTTTACAAACTTAATTGTAAAATGTTTGCATCCAGTCTGTGTTATAGGGAAGCTGGGGGATCAACAATGTATGTACTATATGGCGGGAAGTATTAATATCATAGAATGCAACCCCATTGAAGCCTCATTTATTGAAGTGAACATTGGAAATTGAAAACAAAAGAAAATGTAGTAATATGTCCGATGTACCTTCCCATGTATCTCCCACAATGATCTTCAGGACATATTAGGGAAGTTGCTAGACAGTCTAGAGAACAGAGAGAAACTTACTATTATTATTGGAGATTACAACTATAACTTTTTAATATTATAAATGAAAGAAATTGCAGGCTAATCCTGAACCTCCTCACCTCATTGATTTTGGGCCCATCATTATCATGCAAATATGCATCATCTTATCATAAGTTGAAACAAAGGGTAGAAACTACGGGGTGTAGTGAGCGGCGGTGGCGGCGGAGGCTTGGGCGGCGGCGGCGGTGGTGGCGGCGGAGGCTTGGGCGGCAACGGCGGAGGTATGGGTGGCGGCGATGGCATGGGCGGTGGGGAGGGGCCTGGGCGGCGGCGGCGGAGGGGCCTGGGCTTGGCGGCGGAGGCTTGGGCGGCAACGGCGGAGGTATGGGTGGCGGCGATGGCATGGGCGGTGGCGGAGGAGGCCTGGGCGGCGGCGGCGGAGGGAGCCTGGGCTGTGGCGGCGGAGGCTTGGGCGGCAACGGCGGAGGTATGGGTGGCGGCGATGGCATGGGCGGTGGCGGAGGAGGCCTGGGCGGCGGCGGCGGAGGGGCCTGGGCTGTGGCGGCGGAGGCTTGGGCGGCAACGGCGGAGGTATGGGTGGCGGCGATGGCATGGGCGGTGGCGGGCTGGGGGCCCGGGCGGCGGCGGCGGAGGAGCCTGGGCTGTGGCGGCGGAGGCTTGGGCGGCAACGGCGGGGTATGGGTGGCGGCGATGGCATGGGCGGTGGCGAGGGAGCCTGGGCGGCGGCGGCGGGGCCTGGGCTGTGGCGGCGGAGGCTTGGGCGGCAACGGCGGAGGTATGGGTGGCGGCGATGGCATGGGCGGTGGCGGAGGAGGCCTGGGCGGCGGCGGCGGAGGCATGGGCGACGGCGGAGGAGGAGGAGGAGGAGGAGGAATTGGCGGCGGCAGCGGCGAAGGCATGGGCGGCGGCGGTGGCAGAGGACGCATGGGCAGCGGCGGCGGAGACGTGGGCGACGCAGAGGCATGGGTGGCGGCGGCAGAGGACACATGGGTGGCGCAGGCGGAGGCACGGGCGGCGGCGGTGGCAGGGGGGCATGTGCTGCGGTGGTGCAGGAGGCATGAGCGGCGGCGAAGGCACGGGCGGCGGCGGAGGCATGGGTGGCGACGAAGGCATTGGTGACTGCGGCGGTGGCGGCGGCTGTGAGGGGGACGCCAGACAGCTTGGACAGTAGGCGGCGGCGAAGGAGAGCAGTGGGCGGTGGCGGAGGCGAGTAGAGTGTGGCCAACGTTTACCACTGTAATCGTAATAATTCACATGCTACTTCACACATGCTAAGCCCATGATGGAAAACACAGGGGCGAAAAAAGCCAACGACACGACGACGCACGTCGGTGACAGCTAAAGGGACACGGAAGACTAATGAGACAGCCAAAGGCTGACATGTCTTTATACTTGTGAGCACTACTCTCCCAAAACATACTAGGGCACGGCAGTTTCAATTGTACCTAAACTGTTAATTCTCACAAGTTCCGCAGTGTCAACTGTGGTGCCTGCGGGAGCTGGCATGACGGCGGCGTGCTGAGACCACAACTGCCCGGTACCGCCATAGCGACCTGCTGCCAAAGGTATGAGCGCTTAAGCCATGTTTCGTCGAGTGCGGCATCAACTGACCACTCCCCTCCTAATCGAGAACTGGAATAACCAAACACAGCTCAATAACAAATGTCATTTCGAAGTACGACTGACAAAAAGTCGCCTGACCTAGCAGGCCCCGTAGAAGGGGCTTGGCCTTCGTTCTTGCTATTTGGACCTTAGGGTGTTTCCACATGTATTGAATCATTTTCGCGCCCAGGGTCTGAGCCTTCGTGGGCTGAACACTATGACTGCGGTGGCGACCACTTCCCGTGGTCTGAGGTACCCCCTTCCCAGTAATGCGTATTCTTTTGGACTGCACTGCACAGCAACCTCATGCGCCAGGAAGTATGTAAAAAATATGTGGTCTTGTTAAGGACAATTGTATTATAATGGCCGATTTTTTGTCTGCGGGCAGGGTGAAGCCCCACATTTTTCACCACGTTACGATGTGGACTAAACCCGCTTGAATAATTTTTTTCTCAGCTTTTAGGAAGCATTTTGCTGTTGTCTAAATGGCTATGTCGTCCGGAAAAAGTGAGTATTGAAGTGAAGTGTCTGTGTGATCAGCGAGAATGTCGTTGCTCATGATGATGAAGAGGCTCAGTGGTAGCACGCTCCCCTGTGCCAGACCCTGTTCCTGAGGTGTGGTGCTTGATGTAGCACTGCCGCATCGGACCTTAAGTGTCCTGTCTCTGAAGAAGTTGAGGAAGTAAAGTGTGCCATGTGTTTGCGCATGCCTATTTTGTGGAGTTTGTGCGTCAGTGCGGGCTTGGGTACTCGGTCGAATGCGACAGTGATGTCTAAGTAAGCAGCTATTGTTGTGCGTTTGATGTGTAGACCAATTTTGATGTCGTGCACTAGTCTATTGAGAGTGTAGTTCATTTATGACTGGATTTATGATTTATGATTTATGACTGGATTTATGATTTATGCTGGAAACCGCACTGAAATTCGCCGAGCAGGTCGCCGCGTTCCAGAAAATGTATCAATCTTGTGTTGACCATGCGCTCGACCAGCTTACTAGCGTAGCTAGTAAGTGAGACGGGCCTATAATTAAGTGGGGTTGAGTGATCTTTGTGCGGCTTTGACAATGAAAGGACTACGCTTTCCCACCAGGAGGCAGAAAAGGTGTCGTTTTATTACAGATCATTAATGGCCGCTTGGCCGCTTGTAGGTACGCTAGGCAATTTTTGCTACGATGTTTAAAAAAAACTGGTAATGGATGTCGTCCGACCCAACCAACGTGTTTCGACACTTGCTCAGGGCAAGGTGCAATTCGTGCATAGTAAATGATTCTTTATAGACTTCTCTGTTGCTAGAGCTAAAATTTGATTTGGCGGCAAAGGCATCTAGAGCGCTTACTATAGTGGTGTCGTAGGTGTTGTTGCCAGATACGCTGGTGCAGTGTAGTTTAAGATGGTCTACGACTTGTTGTGGCTCCGTAATGTGCTGTCATTTCACCGTGAGCTGGGGAAAGGCACCTGGCGGTGGGCGGTTCAGGTTGAAACGCTTCATCAGGCCCCAGATTCTGTCGGTAGGGTGAACGTATATAATTGAGAGGCAAAAGAATGCCAACAGTTTTTACATGCTGTTCGGATTGGGTACCGACAGTGTTTTTTTAGATTGTCTGTATGCTGATAGGTGTGCTTCGCACACGCATCTTTTGAATTGTTTGTGGGCACGGCACCATGCGGCGATTGCCTTTTGACAGTCCGGTGTCCATCATGACGTAGATGCCTTTTTCATAGGTTGGTTACTTTTTGGGACTGAGTCTCCTGCTGCTGAGTTGATGTCCCTGAGGATTGTCTCGATTTTGCTGGTCTCGGATGTTGCCAGGTTGAGGTTCACCTGATCCTATAATTTCGCCCATTCCGCTCTTTTTAAGTTCAAAGATAGTCTGAATAGCTTAGTGTGGTGGATAGCGTGCGTGCTGGGCCTAATTGCAATGGTCGCTCAGCACGGAAACATCTGAAACTGATCAGTCAGATAGTGAGCTTAATCGTTGGGAGCAGCACGTTATGTCAATGCAACTGTCCGATCCTCCTAAGGTCGGGTTGTAGTGGGTAGCGGCTTCGGTGTTAAGAAGTACTAAGCTGTGATCCGAATTAAACTGATGAATTTCGCGTTTTCTAGTGTCCGTCTGATCGCTTTCCAAGGAGGGGTGTTTAGCATTAAAGTCTCCCATAATGAGAACTGGTGGAGGAGCCTGAAGCAGCAAGTCGCTCAGCTCCTGTGGTGTGGGGGTTGCAGTTGACGGTGAAATGTATAGTGAGATGATTATGTTTTGGGAATGGGCAATTTGGAGGCTGACTGCTACGCGGCTTAGGGGAGTATTTAACGTTACTCGACAATTAGGTATGCTGTTTGCGATAAGTATGGCTGCGCCCCATTTCCGATGTGGATCGTTTACGTTATTCACATACCAAGTGTAATCTCGAATTTTGTTCCAAATGGAGTCATAGTCTCGAAAGTGAGTTTCTTGGAGCGCAGCTAGTAATGGTTTTCGTTGCAGGAATTCCGATTTGAATTATATGAACTTGCCTGGAAGGCCACCGGGGTTCCACTGGAAAAAAGTCCCATTGCCGAACGCTTGTATCGGCTGTTGCTCCTATGCTGGGGTGGTGTCGGTGTCGTGTTGGGGAGAAAGGTTGAAACGGTGGACGGAGGTGGGGTGGGAGGTGACCAGGCAGGGGTGGTAGTCTAGATTTGGACGCACGGGTCCTGGGAGGTGATTGGGTGGCGTGACGGCGGTATTTGCGCTTGGGAGGCGCGCAAAATTCTGGCGGGAGTCGTTGGTCTGGGGTTTTGGCTTCGGGCTCGACGGGCTTGGCAGGAGTGGTGGGTTCGGTCGGAGTGGTGGCCTCAGACGAGGTTTTGGGGTGGGCTTGGGTGGGTTTGCAGGAGATGGTGGAGAAGTCGGTCTGGCAGGAGATGGTGGCCGAAAAGGAGAACAAATTGAATGCTACAGGTATGGTAAGTTAAAGTTTACAACATTCGTTCAACTATGTCAAAACAACTGACCCAACTGGTGCGTTCCACGACAGATCGACCAACGTTTTTCAAATTTTACACCCACTAAATTTGGATTTGGACCAAAATTGGTGCGCAGGGTAGTCTTGTGCTCTGAACACGCTTGAACAAGTTTTAGCTCGATCCGACTAACGGTTTCGGAGTTATAGCCTACGGCAGTATTTTGAGGTCACACAACAAGGGCAACTTTGGCGATAGATATATCATCGATAATGAAGAGAAAGTGACATATTATGCATTTTGGAGAATAAAACTTATTAAAGAAAACACATCCGTGATAAAATATCAACATTTTTCACATTTGATCTCGTGACCCCATGACCTCGTGACCTCGTGACCTACTTTGACACATAGCCCATTGAAATTGATAAATTTGATGGCAGAAATACAAACGGGCATGATTTGTCTGCAGCATAAAAAATGCGTTTTGCTTTTAAATGTCCCATACACGCGTCCGTTCTCCATGGTTTCTATGATTTTCCGATCTTCGGAACGGACGGATTTCGAGTAAGTTGTCTTCCATAGGAAAACTACGGGGGGTCGAACAATGAGATAAAGAAGGGTGATATAAAAACGTTTGCTTAACAAAAATATATAAAACGTATTTATGTAAGTCTTACAGATTGCCATTAAAAAAAATTATCACAAAGTTCAAGGTAACCCATTCAAGGTAACCCATATCATCGTCACCCATATCATGCCCATAACATCGTCAGTCAAATAATGGCATGTGCAGGAAGATCAGTCGACGAGACAACTGCATGTGAAGGGGTCGATGTACGTGTGGCATCATGACATGCTACGATCCTCATTTTGTGAGGTGTAAAAGCGAGTTAATAAATAAATGAAATCACAGAGAACTTGATTTGTGATAGGAAGCGGAAGAGCCGTCCCGATTGAACAATTGATGACTCGTCCACTAATACTTCCCTAAGAGAGAGAGAGAGAGGGAGAGAGAGAGAGAGGGGGGGGGTAATGTCCAAAGTGACGCCTTCGCTCATGGGTAAGTCGGCTGCAGGCAATCAGTACGTGCCGCACTGACAGTGCAGCATGGCACCTTGGACACAGCGGACTGCCACCGCCGGTCATAAGATAATACCGATAGGTCATCCACAGGCTTATCTACGCGTGACGACGTAATTTTACTTTGGAATATCTGGTGGTCTGGTAATGGAAACATCTGATCATGCTGGCCTCACAACAAGAAGTACAATTACGCCTTCATTATACCCGTAGGCATCATTTGCATGGACGTACAGTCGAATCCCTATCGTAATGCAAACACACGTGTTTTGTCACGGTATACATAGCGTGTCCCGGAAAACATGAATGTTGTCAAAAGCTTCTTGTGGTTTCATTGTTCACGTTTTGGGCACTCACTGCATATTGCACATTATTGCACATTACTGCACTGCATTAAGCAGTACACAATCGGACAACGATGGGATGTAACAACGAAATAAACATCAGATGATGATAACTTGTTTTTCCAACTTACACATGTGTAGGTCTCCAATGCAGCTCTTGTAGCTTCCTTAACAGGGGTTGAACACTGTATGATCATCATCTGGTGGTTACCTACAACACGTACTGAATGCCATCAAACTAACAACGATGTAGTCTGGCCATATTCGACCATGCTAACATCACAACGAGAAGTACAATTATGCTTTTTTTCCACCTGCAGAGCACCATTTATATGGACGTACAGTCGAACACCTATTGTCAGCCACTCTGCTGTCACAGTGCATGTAGGCTGTGCCCGGAAACATCATCTTCAGAACCTTCATGTGACTCCATTATTCACGTTCTTGAAACACTGCGCATATGGACATTCCGCATGGGACAATATGCTGCACAATGGTACATATGTTAGGAAAATCAAAGCAGATATGGTGTCGATTTGGCTTTGATAACCAAATCGTTGCAAACGGCGTCGATTTCGAAGTTCACAGAAACCGAAATTTGCGGGTGAACATGGAATATGAAGCCGTAGGCACCTTACGAATTGTCAAAATATTCTTGGAAATTTCGAAAGAAATGGAAAATGTTTAACGTTGTATTTTTGCGCGAAGGGAAATAGGACGTTTTTAGAACATTTTCTGTTATTTCTGGTCACTGCAACGCCTAGTAGGGCATCAAATCTTGTAATATCTGTATCGGGCATCGGTAATCTGGTAAAAAGCGGGGCAAACAGCTTGGATTTCCGGAAATGTCTTTTTAAGACAGTAAATATCAATTGGCAGATGATTTTAAGGTGGCATCTGAAACATCTGGTCCTGGCGCATCACTTTGGTCCAGGACATTTTTAATCTGTATAAGTTTCTTAACGAGTTAATTTTGAAATTGCATATGCATTCATAAATTTGTAGAGCTTTGGATATGGCACATTTCCGGGAATTCTTAACAGGTATATAGATAGCCAGCAGCCAACGGAACGTATTTTCTCTGATGGACAGTCAATTTTGAGTTCAAACATTTCTGCAAAATCAGCTTTACGTATTCGACGATTTTTGCATGGTTTGTTCTTCTAAGCCTGCCAGAGTTCTGAATTTTGTTTGCATAAAGTTACCCTTTGGTGTATCGTTTTCGTTATTTTCATATGTGACGCTGATGGTGAAGAAAAATGAGAATTTTTTGTTTTTTATAGTTCGAAAATTTTCAACTTAGAAATTCCGCACGCAAAGTCACACCTCTGGGAATGTGAGGATACTCACGCTTTCAATGTGGCTTACCGACACTTTAGCAACATTTTAGTGGCCTTGAAATTCTTGATTGGAAACTATAAGATCTACATGAAAAAAGGTAGAAATGTTTTTCTTAGAAAAACGTTTCCCAATCATATGTCCGTATGCCATTGTTCTACCTTTCGTCACTATCCATTGGAAGAAGGCTTACACGAAATCCGTCCTACCCGGAAAACGTAAAATCGCAAAAAGTCATGAAGAGCGGACCGTCATATCGGATATTCATAAGAACGCATTAAAAAAATGTTTGGTCAGCGAAATCATGCCTACTTTTATTTCCGCCGTCAAATTTGTCAATTTCGATGGGCTAGTGGTCACGGGAGGTCACAAGGTCCCGAGGTCAAATATAGGAAATGCAGGTATTTTATTTCTGGAATGTTTCAGTTGATCCTTTTTCATCTGAAATATATATAATTTGCCACCCTATCCGCTTCTTGTTGATGAGATATCAATCGTCAAACCAACCCATGTTATTTGATCTAAAAATAATGCCGGAGGCAATAGTTCAAAAACCGTTGGCCGAATCAGGCTGAAATTTGCACAGCCATATTCAGAGCCAAAAACTACCCTGCGAGCAAATTTTGGTCTCAATAAAAAATATGGGGTGAAGTGCATTGGTCGATCTGTCGTGGAACGCACCATCTGGAAAATGCTTCTTCAGTACACATAAAATGTCTATTTCATAATCAACATATTGCGACAACAGACAGGTTAAGTTTTCAACATTTGTGACGTATACTCATACTCATAGGTATGCCCAACAGCATGCTCTCTCTCAGTTGACATGTCGTATAGGTCATACAAATAGACCACATCAACAGGGAAGAGCACATTCCCTGTGCGCATTGCTAGTGCATGCTGCCAGTGCACACTGCCAGTGCATACTCCCAGTGCACACTGCCAGTGCATGCTTCCAGATGATGACGTGGCACACCAGAGCCATAATCAAAGAAAAACTGGCGGAGCCGACTACCACCAAATATTGCCGTGGCAATCAGCGAAGTCCATGCTTTCTAACATCGCTGTCAATTTCAAGCAGCGACACCAACGTAAAAATGCGCAGGCTCGCCAAATTACGCGTTTTGAGAACATGGAACACAGCGTATGAAAGTATCACTTGAGCAGTGTGTTTAGAGTCCATGGAGAGCATAGGAACGCGCGACGGTGTGCTGGCGACAGTAGCCAGATGGAGCACGATCGGTGCTAACTTGTCACGATCATTTCGTCGTCGAAGTGTGTTCTCGATTAAAGGTATCGACACGACGTGCGGCCAATCAGCTGGACTCGGAGCGCGGACGGCCCAGAAAATCGCCCAGAAAGCGGCCCAGAAAATCGCCAACAGAATATAACGCACACCGAACACAAGGTGGCGCTGCTGCTGCGGGCGGGTGTCCGTCGGCTCGACACGAAGCGTCAGCTCGGGTTTCACAGCCAATTCTGCTAACGCGCCAGCAAAATGTAGCGTTCTGATCGCAGTCGTCTGATCGCAAAATGTAGCACTGTTGACCACTCGTGAGTGGCGCATTGTTGACCACTCGTGAGTGGCGCAGTGTTGACCACTGGTCGGTGTCGGCGCTACACGACCACGCCGCTGCACACCTGGCGGGACAGAGCGGCCACACGGACGGCCGGCACACGACGGCGGCGCTGGCGGCCACGTGAGCCGCGACACGTGGTGGCGCCACACGGCCAGCTGTGTCGGCTGTCTTCAGCTGGTGTCGTCCAGACCCGCGCCACCATCGACATCCGCCTCCATCGCGCCACCCACGCCCAAGTCGCCGCAGAACCGTCACGCGTCACTCCGTGACAGCTGAGTCGGCGCCGCCCCATTGGCGCTGCGCCGGTCACGCACCACCAATAGCACGTGCCACGTGTCACGGAGGCCAGCCGGACACGGTCGGATGGGTCCGGACAGCTCGCCGGTCAGGGGTCGGACAGCTAACAGGCAGGATGGGTAGCTTAGCGAGCAGACCATGGACAGCTCACCGGCTGGGAGTTGGCCAGCTCAGAGGGTGACGGGTGGGAAGTCTGATGGGTGGGGTTGGACGAGCCAGCGGGACGTAGACCTCCGTCGGCCGAAGGCTCCAGCACCTGGTGTACGCAGGCCCCGGCGGCCAGCAGCGTCACCACAGCTGTCGGCTGACCTCCGTCGGCCGAAGGCTCCAGCACCTTGTGTACGCAGGCCCCGGCGGCCAGCAGCGTCACCACAGCTGTCGGCTGACCTCCGGCGGCCGAAGGCTCCAGCACCTGGTGTACGCAGGCCCCGGCGGCCAGCAGCGTCACCACAGCTGTCGGCTGACCTCCGGCGGCCGAAGGCTCCAGCACCTGGTGTACGCAGGCCCCGGCGGCCAGCAGCGTCACCACAGCTGTCGGCTGACCTCCGGCGGCCGAAGGCTCCAGCACCTGGTGTACGCAGGCCCCGGCGGCCAGCAGCGTCACCACAGGTGTCGGCTGACCTCCGGCGGCCGAAGGCTCCAGCACCTGGTGTACGCAGGCCCCGGCGGCCAGCAGCGTCACCACAGCTGTCGGCTGACCTCCGGCGGCCGAAGGCTCCAGCACCTGGTGTACGCAGGCTCCGGCGGTCAGCAGCGTCACCACAGCTGTCGGCTGGAGAGAGGTCGACGGCTGCCGTCCTGGGCGACCTCTACCGCAGTTTGCCAGCCGGGCAAAGCCTGCATTCACAGGAAAACGACGTGTTAGACAAGCAAGGGGTGCCAACGGAAAGCGATCCTGGGAAAATGACATGCCAAAGGAATCAAGCTGGACTCGAAATATGATAGGGTAAATCTCCCCGCTAGAAATTGTATTCGGCGAAGTTCTCAATGAGTGAATATTTATGTCCACTGAGGTAAATTTACAGGGTCTGGACAGAGCTCTGTACAGAAACTGGGCGCATCATTTCATGGAGAAATTCAGGTTTAACAGCATAGTTTGAGCCAAAGAGTAGCGCGCCACCAATACTCTGGTTGTGCTCACCCATCTCCATCTTCCCGGTCCCATTCGGGTTGCCAGTTGACTCTCCCAACCGGGGTACCAGTGCGAGCGAGTGTAGCGGCCATGCCCATGTTCTTTCAGGACATGAGAGACAAATACAAGCCAAGGGTCTCATGACTGGCTGTTGGGGCGGCAACTGGCATGTTGTCATAGCGACAATAAAAATACCAAATGCGCCTAATTTATATGTGCTCAATGCAGGGTAGTATATCATCGGCAACATAGCTCATGTAGGTGCAGGTGTCATGTAGGTGCTAATGTAGGCAACATAGCTCATGTAGCTCATGTAGACCACCGAATGACAAAACGATAACCTGTAAAGGCGAGTCAACATGTTATAGCACGCGTGAAGCACACCGATTGCAACTCTTCTACAATGGCCCCCATCGACGGGGCCAGAATAGTTTATCCGACGACGCGGAGCTGGGCGCGCGTAGAAAACGCACCGTACTCTTCGCCCGCGACCAATCGGCGTGAGAGATTGGCGACGCTACATGACTCAACGGTCGACGAGTCGTAAAACCAATAACCAACCAACCAACCAGAAAACGCACCGTTCACGACCCGATCAGGCCAGCAGGCCGCGGTCGGAACATAAGCATGAGTAATTATCATTCAACTATGGCCCTCGAGTCCTAAGCAGCGATCTAAGGAAGTACGACTCCCTGAGTGCTCAGGTACGACTGGATGGGGACGAAATCACGGGCCAAAAAGGTGATCATAAGAATTGCCGAGTGAATATTGGGAACGAAAGGAGGGAATATATGGGTCGAATGGGAGCGGTCATGACATGCAGCTAGCATGTCTAGACATAGCTAGCTCATGACAAGAGACATAGCTAGATAGCTACATAACATGACATTATGTGAATCGACACAGCTCGTGTGCAATTAAAGACAGTTGATTCGTTTGGGCCACGACTTTCGTATTCATCTGTCAGAAACTGTTGCTGTCAAAACTGATCTCGAAACATTACCCTGGCCGACTTGCAATCTGGTGACCGTAAGTGCATCGTTGAGGGGAGGGAAGGGAAGGATTACGTACGTAGGAGAGCCCCGCAATTGGACGATCGCCGGTCGCGCAAACCATGCCACCATCATTTACCCGCATCCGAACCATTCCCAGATGACCCCCCCCCATCCTAGCTTGCCCCAGCAACGTGATCCGCCAGACGCACTCACACACATATGTGACGAAGATGAAGAGCCTCGGTTTCACCGATGTGTTTGTGAAGGGGTGACGCCGGGCCGGGGCGAGCTCGCCGATGCCGGCAGGCCACCTGGCGCCGGCCCATGTGGCCGCGGTCGGCCACATGGGTAAACTGAACGGCCGACAGGGGTGCGGAAGGCTGTTGATTGGTTATTGGTTGTACGACACGTCGACCGTTGAGTCATATAGCGTCGCCAATCGCTTACGCCGATTGGTCGCGGGCGAAGAGTAGCGACAGGTGAGACTCGAACCCACAATTTTCGTTTGTGAGACGAGCATCTTACCCCTAGACCACTCGTCCCCGGGTGGGTGCGGAAGGCGCACCGATCGAACGCCGATGAATCCACCAGGCCCATGAGCTGCGTGAGCTTGTTCGCAGGTCGAAGAACTAACCCGAACACCAAGCCCACGCGTCACCTCATCACCCCAACAACACTTGAGTACTGCGCCCTCAAGTAGGAGAGCAAAGCGTCCATCTTCCATGCACCCCCTCCCCTGCCTGCCGAGGACCCCAGTACGGCACCGATCCCCTACAGCACCAGAAGCAGCCAGAGCCTGTAGTCGCTGGGTACCAGGGGCAGTCGCTACCTGTAATCACGGGGTGCATACCAGGAAACAGTCAGCACCTATGCCTATGTGGTCGGGTACCAGGAGCAGTGAGTGCCTGCAGTCAGGGGAACCAGGAGCAGTCAGCATCTATGGTCGGGGGTACAAGGGGGTGTTCAGTACCTATGATCGAGGTACCAGGAGTAGTCAATTCGTACGATCAGTGATACCAGCAACAGTCAGCACCCATAATCGGGGGCACCAGGTGCAATGAGTACCTGTAGTTAGGCGTACCGGAAACAGTCAGCACCAATATCTGTGTGGCCGGGGGTGCCAGGAGTAGTGAGTAACTGTAGTCAGGGGTACAGGGAACAGTCAGTACCTGTGGTCAGGAGTACAGGGAACAGCCAGTGCATATGCCTATTTGGTCGAGGTTACCAGGAGCAGTCAGTACCTGTGGTGTAGAGCAAAAGGACTGTACCTGTGCCTGTACCTTCACCAGTACCTGTGGTGAAGGGCAAGTAGTAACCAGCATCTGTGGTGAAAGGCAATAGGAGCAGTAAGTGCCTGTGGTAAAGGGCAACAGGAGCAGTAAGTATCTGTTGTGAAGGGCAACATGAGTAACCAGTACCTGTGGTGAAGGGCAACTGAAGTAGCTACTATATTTGACGAATGGCAACGGGAGTAGTCAGTATATGCGATGAAGGGCAACAGCAGTAACCAGTGCATGTGGTGAAAGGGAGGGCTAATCTGGTAGGACAACAGCAGTAACCAGTGCCTGTGGTGAAAGAGGGCAACAGGAGTAGTCAGTGCCTGTGGTGAAGGATAACGAGTAGTCAGCATACGTGGTGAAGGGCAACAGGAATAGCCAGTACCTATGACTACAGTAGTAACCAGTACCTATTGTGAGAAGGTGCTGGTGGCGGTCAGAAGCGGCGGTCAAAGGTGGGCCTCCAGAAGTACTCGCCAGGCTCTGTAACGGTCGCCACGTGCGTACGGTTAGTCACACGGCTGATAGGAACACAGCACAGCACAGCACAGCACAGCACAGCACAGCACAGCACAGCACAGTACACACAGCACAGCACAGCACAGCACAGCACAGCACGGCACGGCACAGCACACGACGGTACAGCATGCCATGATACACGCCAATGCGGCCAAGTAGGACAGTCAGTGGCACACCCAGCAAGGACAAGCGGAGGTCCGCGGTGACTTCGGACTGGGCGCGACAAGCTGCCCACGACAGCGAAGCTTGGGCGTCAGCAACGCATGCATGCACACCAGCGCTTCGTGTAGCGACATACCTCCACACAAACGCGCGACCAAGAGCACCTATAGGTGCCTGGTGGCACCACATGCACACCAGCGCTTCGTGTAGCGACACACCTCCACCAACGCGTGACCAAGGCACCGTAGATGCCCGCTTCGTGTAGCGACACACCTCCACACAAACGCGTGACCAAGAACACCTGTAGGTGCCTGGTGGCACCACATGCAGAGGTCAGTCTGGACGTACGGTGCAGTGACTACACAGTGGTCGATAACGCCCTAGTGGTCGCCCCGGCTCTTGGCCTTTGGCGGCATGGTGATCGTGGTCACGATGCGGGCTGCAAAGGATAGCGCCATCGTCACCACCGGCACCGGCAATGCCACCATCCCCATCCCCATCCCCATCGCAAACACCCTCACTACCAGCAACGTCATCGTCAACACCGCCGTCGCTCTCGCCATGCCTATCGATGACGCTGTCGTCATCACAAGGACGGGTAGGCATTCTGTGGCTGAACGCCACCACCATAAACATTGCAGCATTATCACGACGTGATCGCATTTTACCGCGCCATGGCCAGTATCCATCGTGGAACGACACGTGTTTAGAGAAGTCACCGTGTGTGACGAATATTCACTGGCAAACACACATGCATGGGCCGATGGACATCTAGCTTGCCGTTTAGCTGATGAATCGTAGCACGCACCGGTGGCGGACCATCATCATAGCATGGCGACGATAATACGTGTGAAGCGTGCTAATAATGATCTTTCTATGCCAACGAAATATAGTCACTGTAGTGTGCATGACTGGGGTCACCTGTGGGTACTGGGACCGCCACAGTCACACCGTCACCTGTGGGTACCGCGACGGCCACAGTCACGCCGTCCTGTGTCTGGGACCGTCACACCCCCACCTGTGGGTACTGGGACCCCCACACACCCCCCCACCCCCCTGGGGACCGGGGCCCCTAAGCGCGTGGAACATAACCGTGCTGTTTATTGTTTGACGCCTCGCAATGCGACACGACCACTCACTTCCTTGTGGCGTGGTTGTCTTTTTGACGGTTTTCACCCTGGTCTTTCTGCTCTGCTGCGGAGAGCCGTCGTCTTCCTGCTGGCTGCCGCTGTCAGAACTGCCGCCCGTCTGCTGAGAGCCCAGCGACGAGTGCCTGTGGGACAGGTGACGTCACCGTCGGGCCAGGTGGGCAGGCTCTCTGTGGAGGCGACGCGATGGTGAACTCAAGCACGGAGAGCTTCTGCGCGTGGTGACAAGTGGGAGGAGCGTCTGCGTGTAGGAAGTCACAGTTAGTCCTGGCAACGGGTATGAGTATAAATTGAAGTCGCCATATATCTGGAGGGAAATGCCTGTGCGCACCGGTCGACAACAGCAGCACCAGTCTGAACGTACATCACGGTGACGGTAAGCCTAATGCACGAGGCAGGCATGTGGCGCAAGATACAGGACCAAATGTCAGACAACCAGAGATAGCCCCGACATCACGGTACACCCGAACAGTTCTCTCGGTGAAATATAATAAATGACAAAAATGAAAAACGAACGCGATGATCCCAAAACAAGAGCCATAATACAGTTGAACAGAAGAGCCACCATGGCGCTTTCGATTCTGCACATTCCGGCAGAATAGTCCAATGTGACAAAATCAGTGATGTGTGCATAAGTTCATGTGCGTAGTTTTTATTAGCGTGATATAGCAGTGCTTCCGAAACCACCTACGGCAAGAAATTCCATGTGCGTTGTGCAATGTGTTGTTTCAATAGCTCATTCAATAGTTTCCAATGGACGAGACATTAGGAGAAGACAATAGGACAAGACATTCAATGGTTCCCGATGCAGATTTGCTGCACCAAGACGAGTACAGCTCAGTGCGGTTCTCTGAAGTCCTTAATGCACAAGATTGACAAGGAGCATTCCTCGAGGAAGGCAGAGCCATCGCTCCAATGAGCCGCAATGCAATGAATCCCATGCGTGCAAGGCGTGCACTGGGAAAACCACTCACTGGTAATACCGGAACAAGGCGTGCACTGGGAAAACCACTCACTGGTAATACCGGAACAAGGCATGCACTGGGAAAACCACTCACTGGTAATACCGGAACAAGGCGTGCACTGGGAAAACCACTCACTGGTAATACCGGAACAAGGCATGCCTAGCGGCAGAACAGCAAAATAAATATTAGATTTCCCCAATCGCGATACGAACAGGTGATTGCTGAGTCTTAGTTCAGATCTTGCAAGGTGACATACAGCATTAAATGAATATGGAATGGAATGGAACACGGGGTAGGCTTCCTATCCGTGACGAGCCTTATCATGACCAATTCCCGACATTTGAGAGCACTAATAAACAGCACAGCACAAACAGGTGTGGACACATTGCATTGGCGTGACGCAAAGCGACAAATAAATGCATCCAGCAGCGTTTTTTAAAGCAATATAAATGCACTTGTACCACGTAACACGTACTTCGTTTGGTAATATTATCTGTTATAAAAATCCCCGCAAACAACACCACCCTGACATTAGCGCACGCACGTGACTCATGTCACTCCATTCGATCTCATGCCACTCCATTCCGCCTCACGTCACGTCACTCCGCCTCATGTCAC
Organism: Ashinkailepas kermadecensis; assembly: GCA_034440615.1. NCBI lineage: Eukaryota > Metazoa > Arthropoda > Thecostraca > Neolepadidae > Ashinkailepas > Ashinkailepas kermadecensis. Next base: position 381,698 of record JAOTOM010004940.1, read on the forward strand.
GTCACCCCGCCCTATGTCACGTCACTCCGCCTCATGTCACTATATTCCACCTCATGTCACCGCCAGGCCGCCCCATGTCACGTCACTCCACCTCATGTCACTCCATTCCACCTCATGTCACTCCATTCTTCCTCATGTCATGCCATTCTGCCTCATGTCACGCCATTATTCTTCATGTCACGTCATTCCGCCTCATGCCACGCCATTCTTCCTCATGTCACGCTATTCTTCCCCATGTCACGCCGTTATTCCTCATGCCACTCCATTCCACTCCATGTCACGACATTCTGCCTCATGGCACGCCATTATTCTTCATGTTACGTCATTCCGCCTCATGCCACGCCATTCTTCCTCATGTCACGCTATTCTTCCTCATGTCACGCCGTTATTCCTCATGCCACTCCATTCCACTCCATGTTACGACATTCTGCCTCATGTCACGCCATTCCGCCGCGTGACACGCCATTCTTCCTCATGCCGTGCTATTCTTCCTCATGTCACGCCATTCCGCCTCATGTCACGCCATTCTTCCTCATGTCACGCCATTCCGCCGCATGGTACGCTATTCTGCCTCGTGTCACGTCATTCTGCCTCATGTCACGCCATTCCGCTTCATGTCACGCCATTCCGCCTCAAGTCACTCCATTCTACCTCATGTCACGCCATTCCGGCGAATGCCATGCCATTCCACCTCATGTCACGCCATTCTGCCTCATGTCACGCCATTCCGCCGCATGGCACGCCACTCTGCTAATGCCACGCCAATCTTCGTCATGTTACGCCATTCCGTCGCATGCACACACGGGGACCAAACTCACCTGGCAAACACGGGCTGGTCAAAGAGCGAGCCGTGCGGGAACCTCATTGGCTGGTCGAACAGTGAGCGCACCTGGCCGTGGACGCCCCACAGGCCCGGAAGCCGATGTCTCTGCATACCGGTCTGACTCATCCGCAGCGGGTCGGTGAGCAGCAGCGACCGCTGCCGAACGTGACGTCACCGGTCAACAGCTGACGGCGACCGCAAGAGCGGACGGCTGCGCCACAGTCACGCCGTCACCTGTGGGTACTGCGACCGCCACAGTCACACCGTCACCTGTGGGTACTGGGACGGCCACAGTCACACCGTCACCTGTGGGTACTGGGACCGCCACAGTCACACCGTCACCTGTGGGTACTGGGACCGCCACAGTCACACCGTCACCTGTGGGTACTGGGACGGCCACAGTCACACCGTCACCTGTGGGTACTGGGACCGCCACAGTCACACCGTTACCTGTGGGTACTGGGACCGCCACAGTCACACTGCCACCTGTGGGTACTGGGACCGCCACAGTCACACCGTCACCTGTGGGTACTGGGACCGCCACAGTCACACGCCACCTGTGGGTACTGGGACCGCCACAGTCACACCGTCACCTGTGGGTACTGGGACGGCCACAGTCACACCGTCACCTGTGGGTACTGCGACGGCCACAGTCACACCGTCACCTGTGGGTACTGGGACGGCCACAGTCACACCGTCACCTGTGGGTACTGCGACGGCCACAGTCACACCGTCACCTGTGGGTACTGGGACGGCCACAGTCACACCGTCACCTGTGGGTACTGGACCGCACAGCACACCGTCACCTGTGGGTACTGCGACCGCCACAGTCACGCCGTCACCTGTGGGTACTGGGACGGCCACAGTCACACCGTCACCTGTGGGTACTGCGACGGCCACAGTCACACCGTCACCTGTGGGTACTGGGACCGCCACAGTCACACCATCACCTGTGGGTACCTGTGGGTCGACGGCCACAGTCACACCTCACCTGTGGGTACTGGGACGGCCACAGTCACACCGTCACCTGTGGGTACTGCGACGGCCACAGTCACACCGTCACCTGTGGGTACTGGGACCGCCACAGTCACACCGTCACCTGTGGGTACTGGGACCGCCACAGTCACACCGTCACCTGTGGGTACTGCGACGGCCACAGTCACACCGTCACCTGTGGGTACTGGGCGACGGCCACAGTCACACCGTCACCTGTGGGTGGGACCGCCACAGTACACTACCGTGGGTACTGGGACCGCCACAGTCATACCGTCACCTGTGGGTACTGGGACGGCCACAGTCACACCGTCACCTGTGGGTACTGCGACCGCCACAGTCACACCGTCACCTGTGGGTACTGGGACCGCCACAGTCACACCGTCACCTGTGGGTACTGGGACCGCCACAGTCACACCGTCACCTGTGGGTACTGCGACCGCCACAGTCACACCGTCACCTGTGGGTACTGCGACCGCCACAGTCACACCGTCACCTGTGGGTACTGCGACGGCCACAGTCACACCGTCACCTGTGGGTACTGCGACCGCCACAGTCACACCGTCACCTGTGGGTACTGGGACCGCCACAGTCACACCGTCACCTGTGGGTACTGGGACCGCCACAGTCACACCGTCACCTGTGGGTACTGGGACCGCCACAGTCACACCGTCACCTGTGGGTACTGCGACGGCCACAGTCACACCGTCACCTGTGGGTACTGGGACCGCCACAGTCACACCGTCACCTGTGGGTACTGGGACCCACAGTCACACCGTCACCTGTGGGTACTGGGACCGCCACAGTCACACCGTCACCTGTGGGTACTGGGACGGCCACAGTCACACCGTCACCTGTGGGTACTGGGACCGCCACAGTCACACCGTCACCTGTGGGTACTGGGACGGCCACAGTCACACCGTCACCTGTGGGTACTGGGACGGCCACAGTCACACCGTCACCTGTGGGTACTGGGACCGCCACAGTCACCCCGTCACCTGTGGGTACTGGACGCCACAGTCACCAGTACACAGCCACGCCGTCACCTGTGGGTACTGCGACCGCCACAGTCACACCGTCACCTGTGGGTACTGGGACCGCCACAGTCATACCGTCACCTGTGGGTACTGGGACCGCCACAGTCACACCGTCACCTGTGGGTACTGCGACCGCCACAGTCACGCCGTCACCTGTGGGTACTGGGACCGCCACAGTCACACCGTCACCTGTGGGTACTGCGACCGCCACAGTCACACCGTCACCTGTGGGTACTGGGACCGCCACAGTCACACCGTCACCTGTGGGTGACCTAATGTGATACTGTACACTGACAGAATCCTACCTCCTGCAAAACCTCGGCGGCCGAGAAAGCTAACGGTGCGAAATTCGAGAACGTGGGCCCAACTTCAATGACCAGCTCCCCCCCTACCTTGCCCGGCGTGCAGTGACTCTTGACACCACTAGCGTCAGCTCCTACCCCCTTTACCTTGGCCGGCGAGCAATAATTGTCGACGACACTAACGCCAGCCCACTCCCCCCTACCTTGCCCGGCGAGTCATCGGAGCCGATGCGCTTGGACATATTCTTGACGCGATCCATCAGCGAGCCGAACAGCGAGTCGGCCGTGAACAGCTCGAACTGGTCGTCGTCGTCGTCCTCGCCGCCCGAGCTGACGCTGTCGGCCCGCTGCGGGCCGGCGCCAATCTTGGGCCGCGACAGCCTGCTGGTGGGGCGTCACGGCTCGTCAGGCGACTGGCCGTCGCACTGCTGGTCGGCGGGCGACTCCCGGCAGTCATACCCACCGACGGTGCACCGCTCGTGGTCGGGAGGTGTTCAGTCACCGGAGCCGTGACCAACAGGCCACGGAGCAATGTGCGGCGCGCTTGGCAGCTGCGCCATGCAACGCGGAAGCATTATCCCACGTAGACTAGTTGCGATGAACGAGAAGTCCAAGAAATTGCCAGATTTCAGCTTGTTATCCAACTAGTACGCGACGGCATGCGGCCCGATGTAGCAAGCTGTTATGGTCACGTTTGCACTCGATTAACAGTGAGAAGTTTACTAATGTCAGGCTTGGAAGGCACACAGGTGCATCGGTGCAGGTCCTACATCAACCACCACGAAGCATCTACACACACACAGGCAATGCACGTACACATTTTGCAATAGGTACACATACACAGCAATACTGCCGAGCATGGCGGAGACGCAGAGCGCCATTCTGTGCCGGTTCTGCCCATTCCGGCTCTGAGGGTCGATCCTTTTCTTGCCACCATCTTTACAGAAGCCTTTTAAATAGATCTAACTAACTCAACCTCGCCGTCAGCTCTCTTCATACTTCGCTCCTACATATGGCTGCTCCAGCAGTTGGTAGAGACAGCTCACCCCCGGAACCCGTTCTTTCCTCCGATTGTTGGACCCGCCGGAACCCTTCCTTACCTCAGACTGTTGGACATGCTGGAGTCTGTCCTTACCTCCGACTCGACTGGTGGAACCCGTCCCTATCTTCGATTGGTGAACTTACATACAGCCCTACATCCGACTGTTGTGCCAGCCGGAACCCATCCCTACCTCCTACTGTTGGACCAGCCGGAACCCGTCCCTACCTCCTACTGACGTAGGAGCCCGTCTGGACGCTGGAGTCTGTCCTTACCTCCGACTCGATTGGTGGACCAGCTGGAACCCGTCCCTATCTCCGATTGGTGAACCAACTGCCCTACATCCGACTGTTGGGCCAGCCGGAACACGTCCCTACCTCCTACTGATGGATATGCTGGAGCCCGTCCTCACCTCCGACTCGACTGGTGGACCAGCTGGAACCGGTTCCTACCTCCGACTATTGGGCGAGCCGGAACCCGTCCATACCTGGTGCGTTCCACGACAGATCGACCAGATATTTTCAAACTTTGCACAAGCTAAATTTGTATCGGGACCAAATGTGTGTACATGGTAGTCGTATACTCTGAACAATCAGAGATATAGCCCAATCTGACAAACGGTTTCGGAGTTATAGTCTCCGGCAGTATTTTGAAGTCATACAACAAGAGTATCTTTGGTGATAGGTATCTCATCGACATTGAAGAGGAAGTGTGACATGTTATGCATCTTTGAGAATACAAAATGATTAAAGAAAACATATCCGTGATACATCAACATTTCTCACGTTTCACCTCGTGACCACGGAACCTTCTTCGATCCCTAGCCTATTGAAATTGATATATTTGACGGCCGAAATACAAACGGGCATGATTTGGCTGCCATATAAAAATGCGTTTTACCTTTAAATATCCCATATAGGCGTCCGTTCTCCATGTACTTCTGTGATTTTGCGATTTTCGGAACAGACGGGACTTCGAGTAATTTTATCCCATTGGACAACTATGATGGATCGAACAATGAAATACAACTGGTGATATAAAAACGTTTGCGGAACCAAGAAAAAACATTTCAAACATCACTCTTGTAAGCCTTATAGTTTGCCTTACCAAACTTCACAAAGTTCAAGGTCACCCATTGCCGATAGGTCATCCACACGCGTATCTACGTGTGACGACGTAATTTTACTTCGAAACATCTGGTGGTCTGGTAATCAAAACATCTGACCATGTTCAACCTTGCTGGCCTCACAACAAGAAGTACAATTATGCTTTCATTCTACCTGTAGGCATCATTTACATGGACGTACAGTTGAATCCCTATCGTAATGCAAGCACACGCGTTTTTGTCACTGTATTCATAGCGTGTCCCCGAAAACATGAACATTTTCACAAGCTTCCTGTCGTTTTCACTGTTCACGTTTTTCGCAATTCCTGCATATTGCACATTATTGCACATTACTGCACTGCACTAAGCAGTTAAAAATAGAACAACGACGGGATTGAACAACGAAATAAACGCGCCAGATGATGAGAACTTATTTTTCCCACTTACACATTTGTAGCTATACAATGCAGCTCTTGTAATGTCCTTAAGAAGTGTTGAACATTATATCATCACCATAGTGTCGTAGCTTATTTCCGAGTGGCGGTGTAATCTTACTTCAGAACATCTGGCGGTTACCTCCAACACGTACTGAATACCATCAAACATGGCAACAATGCATTCTGACCATATTCAACCATGCCACCACAACAAGAATTACAATTAGTTGGTTGGTTGGTTATTTGGGCTTGGGGGCACATCGACTGTGTTGGTCATGCGCCCACAAGAAGTACAATTAATTATTGACGTTCTTGGAACACTGCGCATGTCGGCATTGCGCATGGGACACTGTACTGCACAATAGCACATATGTTGGGTAAGCGAAAGTTGTTCAAATGGCGTCGATTTGGCTCAGATAACCAAATCGGTACAAACGGCATCGATTTCGAAGTCCGCTCAAACCGAATTTTTTAAGTGAACATGGAATCTGGGGCCGTGGGCACCTTAGGAATTACAAAATATTCTGGAAGATTCCGAAAAATAGAACATTTTACATCTTGTATTTTTGCGCGATGGATTATATAGGACGTTTTAAGGGCGTTTTCCGTGATTTCTGGTGACTAACGCCTAGTAGGGTATCAAATCTGGTACTGAAAGCGGGTCAAACGGCTTAGATTTCCTGAAATGGCTTTTTGATATAATACATATCAATTGACAGATTATTTTAAGACGGAATCTGAAAGAACTCGTCCTGACTTTGGTCTAGTATATTTTTTTTAATCTGCAAACATTTTCTTCACGAGTTAATTTTGAAATTGCATGTGCATTCAGAAAATTGTAGGGCTTTGAATATTACATATTTCAGAGACTTCTCAACAGGTACAGATTGCCAGCAGCCACCGGAACATATTTTCCTTGATGGAAAGTTAATTTTGAGTTCAAACATTTCCGCAATATGAATTTTATATGTTTGCCCATTGTTTCCATCGTTTGTTCTTCTAAGCCTGCCAAAGTTTCTGATTTTTTACATCAAATTTCTCTTCGGTGTATCCTTTATATTTCTGACGTTGATGTTAAAAAAGTATTAAGACTCGCTGACGTTTAAAAAAAAATCGAAAAAATTAAACTCGGAAATTTCACACCCCAAAACAGCACCTCTGGTAATGCGGGGAGCGATGACGTTTTCAATGAGGCTTACCGATACTTTAGCAGCATTTTTTGTTATTCGCTTTGTATGGCGAGGATAAGGATCGACACAGTGACTATCACCATTGCTTGTAGCGTGTATGCACGCCGAAATAAAATCACCACGTTCTCTTTCCACCAGGCGTTTTCCAAAACTGAGTCGCACACTGCTCCGGCTCTGCCAAGTCTGCTATCATTTCCCCCATGGCAATCCCTCTGTTGTCCGCCATCATTAACACCGAGACCTTTATCTCCCTCGGTACCGCCACCAGGCTGGAGAGCATTGAGCTATGTACGGATGGGGAGTACAGATATACACACGAAGCACGGATGGGGTGGGAGGGAAGACATACGCGAGACAAACATATCGGCTTTTATTCTCCTTTAACACATAGTCATCAGCAGTCCACAGAGAAGCAATGTTTTTTCTTTAGCATAAAATGATAAGCCTGCCTAACACTTAATTGCTGACGCAGTGACCGTCATGCTTGTTATATACCTACCGCGCCAGATTTAATAGGTAGGTAATAGAACCTGATTGAATAGGGTCGGTTGCGTTCTTTCCATGTTTGATGTTATTCAATACATGTCAGTTGTTTCGAAGTACCATTGCGTCGCTACGCGTAAATAAACTCATACGTGACCTATCGGCAATTAGTGACCTGGACATTTGTGATGGTTTTTAAGCGACACTATACGACATACATTGAAAAGGTATGAACGTTGTTTTCCTTAGGAAACTATGTTTCAATCATATGTCTGCATGTCATTGTTCTACCTCATGTAGCTTTCCAATGGAAGAAAGCCCACACGAAATCCGACCCAGCCGGAAAACGCAAAGTCGCAAATCATGAAAAGCGGACGGCCATATCGGATATTTATAAGAATAAGGCATGTTTAAATTTTTGCTTGGGCATCAAAATCAAGCCCACTTTTATTTCCGCCGTCCAATTGATGTGGGCTGGGGGCCATGGCATGTCACGAGGTCACGAGGTCATGAGGTCATGAGGTCATGAGGTCGCGAGGTCAAAGGTAAGAAATATTGATATATTTCATTTCTGGAATGTTTCAGTTGATCCTTTTTCTTCTGAAGCATATATCATTTGCCATTCTTTCTGCTTATTGATGAGATATCCATCGTCCAACCAACCCATGATATTTGACCTAAAAATAATGCCGAAGGGTATAGCTAAAAACCGTTGGCCGAATCGGACTGCAATTTGCACAGCCATATTCAGAGCCAAAGACTACCACGCTAACAAATTTTGGTCTTAATCAAAATTGATTGGGTGAAGTGCGTTGGTCGATCTGTCGTGGAACGCACCACCTCCGACTGGTGGTCCAGCCGGAACACGTCCCTACCTCCTATTGTTGGGCCAGCTGGAACCTATCCCTACCTCCCACTGTTGGACCAGCTAGTAGTCAGACTTGGCAGCAGTCGGTCGTCAAAGCATCGCATGGAGCTCAGTCTCTGCAGACCCCACGGCGCGGGCCATGGATCCTGCCCGGAGGCCCGCTCTCCCAGCAAGCTTCTGTCAGTCCCCGCCAGGTGGCTGCGTTAGCGACGAAACAGCGAGCAAGTCACGACCATTCAACACTCGCTGCACGGCTCGCTGGAACGGCTCGGAACGAAACAGAACCGGAAAATGATATTTTGATGTGATCACGAGATATCACGACAGCTGACCATGTGCTGATTGCCAATATGTAATGCTTAAGACATCTATCGATTTTTTGTATTATTAAACGTACTGTTGTCAAGTTTGAAATTGTTTCAATTGGCCAGGTCGGTTGCCTTAGGCTATAGTTATGCAACTGTCTTATTCGATATTTGCTAACTCATCACATGCTAGGCAACCATGTTCCGCAGGCTGCACTGCTGTGTATCTCTCAGGCTGCACTGCTGTGTATCTCTCAGGCTGCACTGCTGTGTATCTCTCAGGGTGCACTGCTGTGTATCTCTCAGGCTGCACTGCTATGTATCTCTCAGGCTGCACTGCTATGTATCTCTCAGGCTGCACTGATGTGTATCTATCAGGCTGCACTGCTGTGTATCTCTCAGAGTGAGTGCAATAAATCACACACCCAGACTTACACCCACACCCACACCTACACATACACCAACACCCACACCTACACCCACACCCACACATACACCTCCACCCACACTCACACTTACACCCACACCTACACTTACACCCCCCACACCTACACTCACACCTACACTTACATCCACACCTACACATACACCCACACACCTACACTTACACCCACACTTACACTTACACCTACACTTACACCCACACACCCACACTTATACCTACACTTACACCCACACTCACACCACTTACACCCCCCACACCTACACTCACACCTACCCCCACACCTACACTCACACCTACACTTACACCCCCACACCTACACTCACACCTACACTTACACCCCCCACACCTACACTCACACCTACACTTACACCCCACATACCTACACTCACATCTACACTTACACCCCACACACCTACACTTACATCCATATCTACACATACCCACACACCTACACTTACACCCACACTTACACTTACACCCACACACCCACACTTATACCTACACTTACACCCACACTTACACATACACTTACACTCACATTTACACCTACACTTGCACCTACACCTTCACCTACACTTACACCTACACTTACACCTATACTTACCACCTACACCTACACCTACACTTACACCCACACCTACACCTACACACTTACACACCCACACACATACCTACACACACACCCACACACACATACACACACGCACAGCCACACACACCCCACACATAAACACAGCACACTTGCCAGCACACATCTGGGTGATGAGAGCCAGTAACGCCCCATGTGAATGTTACGCCGACGCCATATGAACATTTTCCTTGCCGACTGCGAACCTGATGATGAAGTAAGGAATGTGATTGCCCACGACCGATCGATATTTTTACTTTTGTGTGCATGTGCTTTCGGATGTTTCGTCTGTATGTATTTCGCCAGCCTGTAGTAAGTTGTAGATGTCGGGGTGTCACGTGTCGATCGAGAAATTTAAAGGACTGTTTCATATATTTTTGAAAGTATCGTACTTCTCACCCTGACGAAGGCACTAAGCTGAAACGTTGGTGTGCATTCCTGGAATATATCATCTTGTGCCATTGCAGTCTGCATTTAACTTGTCCAGTTGACTAATAACAGTCGCATAAACATAGCATAAGCGTCCGACCCGGTGAATTGAAGCGATTGGAAAATCGAACGAACGAACGTTAAAGAACGATCGATAGATTTCGATAGCATTTCACTTTCGTAACCAGGGCACGCTCAGCTTTCAAACGGCACGTGTTTCATTTGTTGATCATCCCGAGCCGTCCAACGAGCGGTGAACGAGAGGCATCGCTCGTCAGCGGAGGTGGTTGCCATCAGGCGGGGCGAAGACGTAGCGGGGTCTAGTGACAAGTGGCCGTGCTGAGATGCATTACACAATCTAGTCTGCAAATCTGGCCCGAGGTAATCAGAAATCACTCAGCAAACGAGGCGCGACAGACAGCCACACAAACCGCGTGCAGACGTCAGAACACCTACCTTCTTAGCAGCTTTTCATGGACATCGGACACTGTTCTCGGTGCATGGATCAGCGCAACAAAACGTGATTGTCCCAATCTAAACGCAACATAAACAGTAGCACAGGGAAGCAAAACATCTGCCCGCATTCAACACTGCGGCAAAAGCTGAAAAACATGCGTTTCAGTAATACAAAATCAAACAAATACAACAAGCAGCCAGTTGGGTATAGTGCTGTCATTAAGCCGGCTAACTGCAGGGTGCGGCGTCAAACACAGCCAAACATTGGGCGTAAAACAGCCGCAACGGTAAGCAAAAGCCGCTGCCGAAAACGGAGAGTGAGAAGAGGGATAAATAACCGCCACCAAGTGGACGCGCTTGACAAACGAATCTGACTCGGAGACTTAACATGGCTGAACGATCGATTGGATCAGTGGGAATTTAAGACGTGCCAAGCGCAAACCAGCGATGTACTCTCCCTCTTACCCAGTCCGAAATCCACGCCCGATTGCTCTCCGTGAAGGCGCCCTCCACTCACCTGGTGCGAGGTCCACACCACTCACCTCGAGCCCGCCCCACAATTCCACACCAATCGACGTGGGCGCCGGACCGCCCCCCCCCCCGTGCCACGGAGGAGCCAACACTGACCCGAGCCGGTGCTGGCCGGACAGCTGGTGTGTGCGGAACAGACTGCTACCGTCGGCGCGCTCCGTCTCGGCCGACCGCGCGCTGACCGGCGGCGTCATCACGCCGCCCCCCTCCAGCGCGATCGGGATGATGAACTCGCGCCGCGACGAGCGGATTAGCTCGCGCGGCGGAGAAGCCGCGCACGGCGGCGGAGACTCGGTGCCGGGCGGCGGGGACTCGGTGCCGGGCGGCGGAGGCGTGGCGCGATCGTCGTCCTCGCCGCTCGACCACCGCCGTTCGGGCAGCGAGTGCAGCGACGATGTGGTCGCCACCGGCTTCGGCGGCCTGTGGGCGGTCGGTGCCGCAGGGGCGGCGGCGGCGGCAGGAGATGGAGCGGCGGGGGCCGGCTCGTCGTCGGCCAGTCGGATGGGGATGATGAACTCCTTGCTGGCGGCGCGGCGTGGCGGCAGGCTGTGTGTCTTGTCGTCGGGCCTGGCGGTCGGCTGGTCGGGCCCGCTGGAGGCCCGACTGAGTCGGCCGCCGGTGGTGGGCTGCGGCAGGCTGGCCTGCAGCTGCCTGTCGACGGACGTCGTCCGCACTGAAGACGGCAGACGGTCGACGGAGACACGCGCCGGCATCCTCCGCTCCGGCATCGTTACACTCAGCGCCGCCTTAGCATGCCTGTTCTTCTGTTTGTACTCCGGCTTCGGGGACTTGCTTTCCGTGTTCTCGGTGGGCTTCGGGTGTTTGTCTTTGGCGCTGTCGGCAGGCTTCGCCGGCTTTTCGGAAGGCTGCGGCAAAACTAGTGCAACGCCATCCTTCCCTGAAACATCGTCCTTAGCGTGCGCTGGCAAACGTGGCTGCATAACTTTCCCTTCACTTCTTTTATCATTCTGTTCAGTTTCCTTCACTACCGGCTGATCAACAGAACCAGCCTTGCCATGTGGGCACGGGACGGTAGGTGTGATATCTTCTGAAGCAGCTATCTTACACGTGCTTACCGGTATCTTGCTCTTTTTGGGAGTCACAGGTGATGAAGGCTCGACATTGAGTGATTCCGCGCAGGGCTGAGGCAAACTAGAAGTTATTGACTGACACTTGTCGTCAGCAGACTGCTCGTTTTCGTCGACCATGCTCTCAATTTCCGCTTTTACCTCCTCCATTTCCTTCGCTTCTGAACTCCTTAGCGAGCCTTGAAGTGTGTCTTCCTGTAGGTCTTGCGCCGCTATAGAGGCATCCTGATCCGCAAATCTTTCGTCATTTTCTGTTGCCTCTCTTGTTCCATTTGACGTCAGCTTGGCAGGTTGCGGAACCTCCTTTGCGGCATATTTCACGTAGGTCACTCTCTTTGGCTTATCCTCCGGTAGTTTGTCAGCTGCCGCAGTGGCATCCTGAAGTACAATACTCTTATCGTTTTGTGTCTCTTCCACGGTGTCTTCCGGCTCAGATTTGCTGGGTTCGTGAATATCTTTCGTCGCGTACTTCACATGGCTAACCCTTCGCGGCTTGCCAGTCGCCTCGGCCGTGGCAGGTTTCACGTCTGCGGACGGCGCAGGAGTCGGCGTGTCAACGCTCTTGCGAGGCGAGGCAGCTCGGTGGGCGGCTCGACGCGCCGGCCCCGTCTCGGTTGTCGGCGCCTCTGGCGTCTGCCGTGAAGGCTCGGCCGCCAGCGCGGACCGCTCCTCACCACTCGCACTCCGGTCGGCGGCGGCCGGGGCAGCTGCCAGTGCGGCGCTGTCGCTGCTGGCCGCCGGCACGGCCGCAGAGTCCGCCGCCGGCAGCGCCGCCGGCTGGGTCTCCGTTGCGCCCGGGACCGGCGCCACACCACCCTCGACCGTGACCTGATCTGCCGCTGTGGCCACCGCCGGCCGGGCCGTACTCGGCGGTGGGGCGACCAGCGGTGCCGGCGACACCGCTGCCCGCTCCGGCTGGAATGCGCCCACCGACGCGCCTCCCACTTCAACGCTGCCGTCCTCCCTGCCGCCAGCGGCCGGCGCCTCGCTCTCCGCACACGTCATGCCTCCGCCGGCGAGGACATCACCAGTGACAGCATCGGTCGTCTCGGACGGTGCGGTCACCATCAAGTTGGAGGCGGACTGCGGCGGGGGCTTCTTCTTCTTCTTTGTCGTCTTCTCTCCGCTCTTTTTCGTCGCCTTTTCTGTCTTGTCAAGCGACTGCGGCGGCTCTTCGGCCTCCTCAAGAGCACGTTTGGCCGCCTTGTTGTCGTAGGGCTCCAGCATATCTGAGGATGTTGGTTTGGGGCTGTTTGGAGGGGGGCCTGGACTGGCAGCGAGATCCAACTCCATAGCGCTAGTCAGAGACAGCGAGTCTGAGTCGGCCGACTGCTTCTTGGAGGGGAGTGCATCAGCAGGCGCCTGCAATAGCATTGGGACTATATAAGCCACTTTACTCGCACAAATGGTAAGCCATGACTAACCAGTAGCACGTTACTTTAGCAGACATCGATGCAGTGTGTGGTAAGCCTATTGAGCGTTCTTGCTGTGATGCTGGTACTCTTCCTGATGGTCGTCAAGGCTAGACAGAGTGGAATACATTCTCTCATCTTAAATGGGCACGAATCATTGATGAATCCTCGTTGTGATATCAGGCTTCTTCAAGGCATGCTTCAACATTTTTACGGATATCACACAATAAAGCCGACTAAGCATGAACATTGTCTTCCAACGCAATCCCGGCCGCTGCTGGGCAGATGGGATTAAAATGACTTCCAATTGACAGGAAAAGATCCGAATTAACAAGGAAATGTCAAATTCTTGCGGCACATCGACGTAAATGCATCGACATTTAAGTCCGCCCTAATGCCACGCGCTGCGCAAAATGGATAACCATATGGACGTAGTTATGCGATGGGCCCCACCTAAGCCATTAAACTTGGTAGAGCAACTGCCCTACAAACTTTGTGTTTGTCCTGCCAGCTTTGGAACAAACGTCAGGCTTACACAGACATAGCTAATATGCACAGCTAATATGCATAGCTAATATAGAAGTTGGTAGAGACGGATTTACAGAATCACCCGTCCCATTACCAATTTAAAAATCGTCCTTTTGAACCAATTACGCGCATGGACACATGTGTAAAAAAGCATCTATTCTAGCTAACACAAGGAAGTCCCAACGTGAAATTACCTTAAAGCACCCAATACAAATTGAATCACCTCTCTCCCCAATGACGTCATTTATAGCGTAGAGCGGCGGTTGGCTCACCTCGTCCGGCTTCAGGACGTGTTCCTTGTCGGTCGCCTGCGGCGCCAGCGACAACAGCAGGTCGAGCCGCACGGGAGTCTGGCTGGCCAGCTCCTCGGCCGCCTCCAGGCAGGAGAACTCCTCGGCCTTGTTGACCCACCAGTGGGCGCACACGTCCATCACCGTGGCGCGCCGCTCCGGGTCGGCCGTCAGCAGGGCGTGGATCAGCTCTGAGGCAGCTGTGGGCACCAGAAGGCCACTGAACAAACAGCTCTGAGGCAGCTGTGGGCACCAGAAGGCCACTGAACAATCAGCTCCGAGGCAGCTGTGGGCGTCAGAAGGCCACTGAACAATCAGCTCTGAGGCAGCTGTGGGCGTCAGAAGGCCACTGAACAATCAGCTCTGAGGCAGCTGTGGGCACCAGAAGGCCACTGAACAAACAGCTCTGAGGCAGCTGTGGGCGCCAGAAGGCCACTGAACAATCAGCTCCGAGGCAGCTGTGGGCACCACAAGGCCACTGAACAATCAGTTCTGAGGCAGCTGTGGGCGCCAGAAGGCCACTGAACAAACTCTCAATGTCACGCTGGAAGGCAGCTGTGGGCACCAGAAGACCACTGAACAATCAGCTCTGAGGCAGCTGTGGGCACCAGAAGGCCACTGAACAATCAGCTCCGAGGCAGCTGTGGGCACCAGAAGGCTACTGAACAAACTCTCAAGGTCACGCTGGAAGAGGACGGAACACGCTGGAAACACGACCCTGTTCTGGCTGCTTCTCAGCCGGAACTTTGTCCTTTCCAGGAAATTAACTGTTCTCATTGCCATGTCAACATTGTCCTCTTGAGGAAACATTGTCCTCTCCTTGCGGCACCAACATAATAATGGAGTTTTTTTTAATGGCTGCAAACCCATTGTTGTCTGATAAACACTCCCAAAGCTGACTGGAAGGCGCAAAAAAATGTGATGTTCAAGATAGCTAACAAGTACCCTCTTCGACCTGGAATGCACCCAAATTTTCCTCTCCAGATCTAGGATTCAAAAACATAAATCCAGCCCAGGTCAAGATAGCCACTGTTGCGACTGGGCAAAAGAGAGCCTCTGTGACAACTGTAGGGATGAGATCTCTGTGGCATAGGTGGGGATAAGAGTCTCTGTGGCAACTGTAGGGATGAGATCTCTGTCGCATAGGCGAGGATAAGAGCCTCTGTGGCGGCTGCAGGGTCTCTGTGGCATACGTGGGGATAAGAGCCTCTGTGACAGCTGTAGGGATGAGGTCTTCGTGGCAGCTGTGGAGATGAGGTCTCTGTGACAGATGTGGGGATGAGGCCTCTGTGGGAGTCTGTATGGGATATGCATGGAATAGTCTGTGGGAGTCTGTAGGTATCTGTGGGATATGTATGGATGAGATCTCTGTGATAGTTCTAGGGATGGGTTATCTGTGGGAGTTGTAGGGAGGAGGTCTCTGTGGGAGTTGCAGGGATGAAATATCTGTGGGAAATGTAGGGATGAGATCTCTGTGGGAGTTGTAGGGATGAAGTATATGTGGGAGCTGTGGAGATGGTGTATCTGTGATAGTTATAAGGACGAGGTCTCTGTGGGAGATGTTGTGCCGAGATCTATGTGGGAGCTTTGGCGGTGAAGGATTGCCGTGGTAGCCACAGGAATAAGACGGCTGCCTGCTTTTGTTGTCCTCCTTGTCACCCGCAGAAGCCGGAGAACACCAATACGACCAGAAGTTGAGAGGTGAGCTGTAGCGTAACAGTGCAGCAGCGTGACAAAACAACGTCACGAAGAACACGACTGAGATGGTGCAAAACGCAGGAGGGGTTAATCGCATGAGATTCAGTATAACGTGAAGCATGGAATTACAGCGTTGGAGGTGATGCGATGATAACGGGACCTTCCTGACTGTGACTCGTGGCGCAGTTTCAGGGAGCGAGGAGTTGGTGCCGATGCAGGATGTGGGCGTCGACGGACGCGTGCCGGGCACAGTCATCGTTCTCGCCCATGTCCGGCTGGGAGGGCTACTCTTCCGTCTCGCGCCAACCAGCGCGGTGACGTCACGACACTGCAGCCCGTGCACAGTGCAATCAGTGAGCAGTGGAGCCGGCACAGTGGTGCGGCTGCGTCACACAGGTGTGCTGATGTGCCGAGGTGGTGCGATGATGAAGGTGGTGTGATGATGTGCCGAGGTGATGTGATGATGAAGGTGGTGTGATGATGTGCCGAGGTGGTGCTCTGGTGAAGGTGGTGTGATGATGTGCCGAGGTGGTGCGATGATGTGCCGAGGTGGTGCGATGATGTGCCGAGGTGGTGTGATGATGAAGGTGGTGTGATGATGTGCCGAGGTGGTGCTCTGGTGAAGGTGGTGTGATGATGTGCCGAGGTGGTGCGATGATGTGCCGAGGTGATGTGATGATGTGCCGAGGTGGTGCTCTGGTGAAGGTGGTGTGATGATGTGCCGAGGTGGTGCGATGATGTGCCGAGGTGATGTGATGATGTGCCGAGGTGGTGTGATGATGTGCCGAGGTGGTGTAATGATGTGCCGAGGTGGTGCTCTGGTGAAGGTGGTGTGATGATGTGCCGAGGTGGTGTGATGATGTGCTGAGGTGGTGCTCTGGTAAAGGTGGTGTGATGATGTGCCGAGGTGGTGTTCTGATGTGCCGAGGTGGTGTGCTGATGTGCCGAGGTGGTGTGCTGATGTGCCGAGGTGGTGCGCTGATGTGCCGAGGTGGTGTGATGATGTACCGAGGTGGTGTTCTGATGTGCCGAGGTGGTGTTCTGATGTGTTGAGGTGGTGTGATGATGTGCCGAGGTGGTGTGATGATGTGCCGAGGTGGTGCGATGATGTGCCGAGGTGGTGTGATGATGTGCCGAGGTGGTGCGCTGATGTGCCGAGGTGGTGCGATGACATGATGTACAGAGACAGACGATCGGACGGATAACGGTTGCTCGACAGTGGACGCCGGCCGTCGACTCGACCTCGGCAGAGCTGTATACAGTGCTCGCCGTCATCCGGGCATACTGGGACAGACAGTCACCAATCGCCGCAGTTTGCCGGCTCGACCTCGGCAGAGCTGTATACAGTGCTCGCTGTCATCCGGGCATACTGGGACAGATAGTCGCCAATCGCCGCAGTTTGCCGGCTCGACCTCGGCAGAGCTGTATACAGTGCTCGCTGTCATCCGGGCATACTGGGACAGATAGTCGCCAATCGCCGCAGTTTGCCGGCTCGACCTCGGCAGAGCTGTATACAGTGCTCGCTGTCGTCCGGGCATACTGGGACAGATAGTCGCCAATCGCCGCAGTTTGCCGGCTCGACCTCGGCAGAGCTGTATACAGTGCTCGCTGTCATCCGGGCATATTTGCCGGCTCGACCTCGGCAGAGCTGTATACAGTGCTCGCTGTCATCCGGGCATACTGGGACAGATAGTCGCCAATCGCCGCAGTTTGCTGACTGCCGTCTGTCCCCTCAACTGGGTGTTCCACACAATGCGGAACACATCTTCGACGGCGAACGGCTGTGGATTAGTGGCAGGCCCGGTCCATGTGTCGGCAGGTGCTGACTGATTATTGGCGCCTGGTGGAGCAAAACGACTGCAAATGGGTTCGCCGAATACAGACGAGGACAAGTAAAATCATGGGAATATATTTAATAAAACAATGGCAAAGGTACGTCACGACGTCTACCTAACGTGAATTGTTCGCTCAGCAAAGTTCTTTCACTTACCGAGACCGTACATACAATGTGGAAGGCTTTCAGCCAAAGGAGAAGAAAGTCTCCCCAGTATGCACCACCGACAACCTACCCCAGCTACCAACATGCACGTCTATCGCAGAGCTCTCCGTTCACCATCCCCCTCCTCGCAGCCATCGTCCACGTCCACTCCTCTCCTATCTTCAACAATGGCTAAACCAGCACCCGCTCACAGCCCACTTTCTGCACCACCAGTCTGCACCTCCGCCGTGGCGAACATGTTGTCGCGCGTCCGCTTCCACTTACGCGACTGCTTCGGCGGCTCGTAGAAGTCGCCGGCGGTGATCTGCTTCACCAGCTTCCTGAAGTTGCTGCCGTCAAACGGCATGGCGCCGTAGACGAGCGTGTAGAGCAGCACACCCAGCGACCAGCAGTCGACCTCGGGGCCGACGTAGGGCGTGCCACGCACGATCTCGGGCGACGCGTACAGCGGCGAGCCGCAGTAGGTGGACAGCAGCAGCGACTCGTCGAACACGTTGCTCAGCCCGAAGTCGGCGATCTGCGGCCGGCGCAGACGCACGGCTCGGGGCTGTTTCGGTTCGATGGGGTGGGCGCGCGTCACAAGGCGGGAAACAGAGGGCAAGCCGGCCGGTGGGAGCGCCAAAATCCTCGTCAGCCCAGCATAGACGGCGCGGACGCGAGACCTGAAGGACCTGAGCGGCACGAGACTGGAGCCGAGACGACGAGACCGTTTAGCCCATTTGGTGGGGCGGGCGGGCGTAGCAAGTCGGGGAACGGAGGGCAGGCCGGGTGGCCAAAAGGCAGTGGGAGTGGGAGCGCCAAAAGCCTCGGTCACCCCAATACAGATGGCCGGGACACGCGACGGTTTGGCCCATTTGGTGGGGCGGGCAGGCGGAACAAGTCGGGGGACGGAGGGCAGGCCGGGCAGCCAAAAGGCAGTGGGAGTGGGAGTGCCAAAAGCCTCGTCACCCCAATACAGATGGCCGGGACACGAGACGGTTTAGCCCATTTTTCTTGCAGTGGTGATGAGAGCATCCATAAATGTCAAATAAGCTGGCAGACATGGCCTGCCGTATGGGGAAGCCAGTGGCGCGGGGATAAAGAGACCAGTTTGAAGGGCAACACGAAGGCGTTAGGCAACATCACAATCGTCGCATGCCTAGCCAGATTGGAGGAGAAGAGCAGCCTGAAGAGTGATGGTACTCCTGATGGACAAGTAGTGATAGACGAAGAAGATAAGGGAGAAGTAGAGCCACCCCTTCTCCCTCATCTTCTTTGTCAATAGTTAATAAATCTTCCTCCATTGTGGGGGAGGATATCAGTTCAAACGAACAGAGTATTTACAGAAGTGGGCATGGCATGACTACATGTAGCAAATTGCAGGCTACGTCAGGCTGTATGGTAACTGCATTTAGCCTATCATGGTAAGTTCATGGACGAATCAGTATGGTTTGACAATTTACAAGCGGCTTTCATGCTCCCATAAGACTTCACCCAAGTGCCATATTTTGGCTCCAAGTACTCATCCGACGCAATACGATGGTGTGCAAACGTGCGAACATCCAACTGGTACCCAGTGCACACCTCAACAGAGCGCATTACATTGCCAACAGCTCAGACGGCCCAGCCGGCTCAACTGGCTCTTCTTACCTTGGCATTGCCGAATTCGTCGAGAAGAATGTTCTCCAGCTTCAAGTCCCGATGGCAAATCTTGTGCTGTGAAGGACGTTTCAGCGCTCAGCGATACAGCAGTGAACTAGAGTGGGGAACGTTAGCAATGCACCAATTAATTCGTGTTGGGAACGTTAGAGAAATACCAGTGAACTCCGACCGAGAACGCCAGAGATTCACCAGTGAACTCGTGTTGAGAACGTTAGTGGTACCCCAGTAACTCGGGTGGGAAACTTTTAGGATACACTAGTGAACTCGGGTTGGGAACGTTTCCGATATACAGTGAACACGGGCGGGGAGCGTTACCGATACACGAGTGAACTCGTGTGGGGAACGTTACCAATATACAGTGAACTCGGATGGGGAATATTACCGATACACCAGTGAACTGACACCCGAATACACACAGTTGGCAATGCACAGGCTGGTATGTAATACGCTTGCATGGGTGTAAAATGGCGCGCATAAATGGTTCCTGTGGTCATGCTAGTTTTCATATTAACCTTTCTCGAACGTGAATAAACAGAATCAGAATCAAACTGCAAGATCGTTGCAAGTGTCCTCTTGCATGCGACATTTTATATTTCAAGGAGAGTCATGCCACCCTGTAGTGTGTGTGCGTGTGTGCTTATATTGAAACAGCCAGATTTGACTGATGAACGCCCACGACAGGACGTTTCCAATAGCATGACTATCGCGGCGACAAGCTGTTGGCGGGAACGTGACCATCGCGGCACGAATCAGCTGCCGACGGGAGCGTGCAGCCGAGTCTGCACCAGGCCACCCCACGGGCCGCAGCCGGTTTGGCTCGATGCGTCGCTCCAATCACCAAAGGGCGCCATCTTGTCGCCGCATTCCATCGTGAGGATCGATAATTTTCCGACAGAACGTGGTCGATGGCTGCACTGTCGTCATTCGTGGCATGAATCAGCCATGGTAGCCCGAAATACGACAGCGACAGCATCATAAAACGTGGAGCGCGTGGACAGCCGGGGTCTCAGGCGATGGAGCTCCGGACAAGCGCCTCTCAGCAGCGACTGCAAGACTACAACTGCATACTGCAATGTCCTAGACGCACGGCATCACACACTGCTCCTTGGATGCATACACACGGCCTTGTTCATGCCGTTGGCGTACCCTGTGCACCAAACGAAATCACAGAATAGTGATAGCTATCGCGATCGTATGGGAAACCAACTGAGTTGTACGTAGCTGCATCGTTGGTGGATGGCTTTGCATCAGTTTTCAGCGCATCTTTAGGCTTCCTCCACTGCGTCACGCACGTTTTGACAGTCACGACTTGAGTCACAGACTAGTTTGGTGCACATTAAGTTCCACCGGGTTAGCTGATCGATGACTGTTCAGCTGTGTCCAGCGTTGTCAGGGACGGATGAGTGGATAGTTGCGCGCATCGTTTCACGTAAGTAAATGAGCAGTCACTGACCTTTCCGACATTCTCATTTTTCTTGGTAATACATCTTGGCCCACTCCTTAGCAAAACAGCCCTGCAGCGCATATTTAATGTTCGTCTGCTTCATTCCCTCCAACGCCCGATCAAATACCCCAGAGGTTCTGAACCGACCAATTCAGTTTCCATGTTTCGAACCCATCAGCCACTTTTGACAGACGGATTCGACAGAGACCATCTTCTCGAGCTGCATGGCTTCAACAGAAGAAATTATTAACGACCAACTGCTCGAATGCTCGTTCAGCAGTACGCACTCACGCCTATGGTTCTACAATAGCAACTTAGACTTATATCAGCCTTATGTTCTTCATACCTACGCTATGGTGGAGCCAATGAAACAACCTGATTTATTGATGCTAAACGTCACATGAGCGCTAAGAATCCGACATTTGGGCATAAAGGTTCTCCTTCAACAGGCAATCTCCTAGAGCGTACTTACTACCCTGTTGCCAGATGACGCTACCGGAGCCTCGTGACAAGAAAGCAATCTTACAGGCAAGTCGGCAGCAAGTACAGGGCTTTTATCCCAGGAGGGACCGTTAATGCCAATCAAGTCTCGACAGACATTCCATAACCACTTCCCGTTAGCCCACCCTTAAGCCCACACTATCAATTTGTCATCACGTATCAGGATTTGGCTGACAAACGAGTCGTTTTTCGCCTACACGCGCGAATACACGCTGCCAAGACAGAGAACGGTCGTATCACGGCAGCGCGAGGTTGGATCACAGCAGCGCGAGGTCGGATCACAGCAGCGCGAGGTCGGATCACAGCAGCGCGAGGTCAGATCACGGC
Source organism: Ashinkailepas kermadecensis (assembly GCA_034440615.1). Classification (NCBI taxonomy): domain Eukaryota; kingdom Metazoa; phylum Arthropoda; class Thecostraca; family Neolepadidae; genus Ashinkailepas; species Ashinkailepas kermadecensis. The sequence continues at coordinate 403,697 of JAOTOM010004940.1, forward strand.
AGCGCGAGGTTGGATCACAGCAGCGCGAGGTCGGATCACAGCGTCAGACCGGTCGGATCACAGCAGCGCGAGGTTGGATACATCAGCGCGAGGTCGGATCACAGCAGCGCGAGGTCGGATCACAGCAGCGCGAGGTCGGATCACAGCAGCGCGAGGTCGGATCACAGCAGCGCGAGGTCGGATCACAGCAGCGCGAGGTTGGATCACAGCAGCGCGAGGTCGGATCACAGCAGCGCGAGGTCGGATCACAGCAGCGCTAGGTTGGATCACAGCAGCGCGAGGTAGGATCACAGCAGCGCGAGGTAGGATCACAGCAGCGCGAGGTAGGATCACAACAGCGCGAGGTCGGATCACAGCAGCGCGAGGTCGGATCACAGCAGCGCGAGGTCGGATCACGGCAGCGCGAGGTCGGATCACAGCAGCGCGAGGTTGGATACATCAGCGCGAGGTTGGATACATCAGCGCGAGGTCGGATCACGGCAGCGCGAGGTTGGATCACGGCAGCGCGAGGTCGGATCACAGCAGCGCGAGGTCGGATCACAGCAGCGCGAGGTCGTATCACGGCAGCGCGAGGTCGTATCACGGCATCGCGAGGTCGGATCACAGCAGCCAACCGAGGAACCGCAGGCGCTGTCACACCGCCAAATGGCGCGGGCGGCCGTCACGCGCCGAATTTGTAAACGTTGTTCGAGCATAAAACGAATGATGCCGCACGTGGTGAGTGATGCGTTGCCTGTGCTTGGCGGCAGTTATTGATGGCGGGTTCAGTTTGCTCCAATCGCAGCCGGTATAATAAATATTGGCGCTCGCTCGGTAGCGTCGTAGTCTCCGACGTGAGGGCAGGGTTGGAACTAAATATTGGCACTCGCTCGGTAGCGTCGTAGTCTCCGACGTGAGGGCAGGGTTGGAACTAAATATTGGCACTCGCTCGGTGGCGTCGTAGTCTCCGACGTGAGGGCAGGGTTGGAAACACGACCCTGTCCTGAATGCTTGCCATGCAGAAAGTTTTTGTTCTCTGGAAATTATCCATTTCTTTTTGCCAAAATATGAATGGAGTTGTTTGAAAATGACTGCGAGTGTATTGCTGTTTGACAAACATGTTCTACACCGAGTGGGAAGTACAAAAAAGAAGTTTTTTCGTCAGAATCAAAACAAAAATCATATCTGACCTGGAATGAACCTAACTTTTCCTCTCCAAACCCAGGTTTCCAAAACTTAAATTCATCCCTGCTTGTGCGAAGTCCGAAGTTCTTGATATAACCGACACGGGCAGATACCTAAATATTAGACATTTCCAACGTAAGACTCGTCGCATAATATACCTAGCTTACAACGTAAGACTCTTCGCATAACATAGTTTAGGAGATGAATATATAAGATTAGGGATTTTATATTATTTCCCCATTAACACCTACAGCACAGTCTTTTCTGGAGCCGTCGACGATGTCACTAGCTTTGCTCTTTGTCTGAGAGGGTTTCAGAAGCACCGTTTTACTAATATCTGGTGGCGGGATCTGTCCAGCAAGAAACACGAGCGGGGAGTGGTGTGACCTACCCTGACTTGCTTACCATGGCCTACTTCTCATCCTTGGAATTTAACGTAATTAGGTCTCACGGGTATGGAAGGGCACTCCTGCCTACCTATTAATGTTTAATACAACGAAGCATGGCTCTTAGATGGGCAGGGAACTTTAAAAATCAGCGGGACCGCTCATGCCTTGGCGAGAACTCATCGGGTTGAATGCATTTAGCGGATCACGTATGCGGTTAGTGATTATTGAATGCGTTTTTAGCGGATCATGCCTGCGGTTAGTGATTTATCGATCGAGTGTGCACATCCATGTATCCAAGTATGTCGGTCAGTCGCGGTAACGGAAATCTCTTGTCAGAAAGCCTTGAACCGCGAACTCTGAGTCTTGAGCCTGTTTCACGACAAAAGAACCAATGTCCGTGCCCTGGATAACGTTATTTTAAAGAAAATACGTCCGTGGTAAGGATAGCCTCATCTGAAAGTGGTCGGCACAGTTCAATATTTGGACACAAGATCACTTACATTCGGTTCACGATGGTTCATGATGGTTCGGTTTCACGAGTTGTAGGTAACAGTCAGCTTCGGCATTTCGCGATGGCATTAAGTGCGTCATCTGCTGTGTCCAGGAAGGACGGATCATCTGCAAGTGGTAGCAGACGTCCTGCACGCTGGCGCGAGACGTATCGTGTGGCAGTAGTAACAGGCGCTGGCCTCCTGGCGGAAGATGACGTCCTGCACGCTGGCGCGAGACATACCTTGTGGCAGTAGTAGCAGGCGCTGGCCTCCTGGCGGAAGTAGGCGTCCGTCACGCTGGCGCGAGACATACCTTGTGGCAGTAGTAGCAGGCGCTGGTCACCCGGCGGAAGTAGACGTCCTTCACGCTGGCGGGAGACATACCTTGTGGCAGTAGTAGCAGGCGCTGGTCACCCGGCGGAAGTAGACGTCCTTCACGCTGGCGCGAGACATACCTTGTGGCAGTAGTAGCAGGCGCTGGCCACCTGGCGGAAGATGCGGCGCGCCTCGCCCTCGGCCAGCACTTTCTTCTCGCTGAGGTAGTCGTACAGCTCACCACCAGCGGCGTATTCCATCACCAGCACCATCTTGTCGCGGTTCTCAAACACTATCGACACACAGACGTGGCAGGTTCTCAAACAGTGTCAACGCAGACGAGGCAGGCTCTCAAACAGTGTCAACGCAGACGAGGCAGGCTCTCAAACAGTGTCAACGCAGACGAGGCAGGCTCTCAAACAGTGTCAACGCAGACGAGGCAGGCTCTCAAACAGTGTCAACGCAGACGAGACAGGCTCACAAACAGTGTCAACGCAGACGAGACAGGCTCACAAACAGTGTCAACGCAGACGAGGCAGGCTCTCAAACAGTGTCAACGCAGACGAGGCAGGCTCTCAAACAGTGTCAACGAGGCAGGCTCTCAAACAGTGTCAACGCAGACGAGGCAGGCTCTCAAACAGTGTCAACGCAGACGAGGCAGGCTCTCAAACAGTGTCAACGCAGACGAGGCAGGCTCACAAACGGTGTCAACGCAGACGAGGCAGGCTCTCAAACAGTGTCAACGCAGACGAGGCAGGCTCTCAAACAGTGTCAACGCAGACGAGGCAGGCTCTCAAACAGTGTCAACGCAGACGAGACAGGCTCTCAAACAGTGACTGCGCGGCGACACAGGACCTCTGAAACGGAATTCACGGGGTGCAAGAAGTGCGGAGGATAGTAATGCTAGGTCGTGCCACGAAGGTTCTGGAGCATGGTCCATAGGAGATACAACCGATTTCAAATGTCATCCGACAAAAGCCACAGTTATCATACCATGCGGGTTATCCGACACCGCTCGAGAAAGACGAGGTCTCTCGAACACGTCCGACACGAGGCACGACCAGGGTTAGATTTGTATTTTGTGATCCAGAATGTGGAGAAGTAAAACGTTTGACCGCCTAATTCGGAGAGGATCAATTTGTTTTGCTTTGTGAGATCAGAATTCTCATTTTGTACTTGAGGAGCGTAAAATGGGAGGTCAGCTTGAGCATTGTATTAACAAGCACCTCACCAGTAATTGTCAAACAGCACCGTTGAACCATCCAGCGAGAAAAAGGAGACAATATTTTTTTTCTGAGAGGATAATGTTCGTTGTGATAATAACGCTCGAGCGGCCGTTTCTCCCAAATATGGACACGACGGCGCCACCACGATGCAGTGCACGGGCGAACCGGGCCATCACAGTGTGAGCGACGGCGACACGAGCGGCCTCTGGAACTGCAGTGGGAAGAGCGTACCCGGCGGATCGCAGCGCGACAGACACAAAACTTCGCAGGTCAACGTATGCCTGGCAGCTTGTGCAGTATCAAATACAGCTAACTAAACATCCGCATAACGCAGCAACTGGCGGCTATCAGCATACAGAACACGCATCTGGCGAGGAGGTCATGCAACAGCCCATACAGAACACGCCTCAGGCGAGGAGGCCATGCAACAGCCCATACAGAACACGCCTCAGGCGAGGAGGCCATGCAACAGCCCATACAGAACACGCATCAGGCGAGGAGGTCATGCAACAGCCCATACAGAACACGCATCAGGCGAGGAGGTCATACAACAGCCCATACAGAACACGCATCAGGCGAGGAGGTCATACAACAGCCCATACAGAACACGCATCAGGCGAGGAGGTCATACAACAGCCCATACAGAACACGCATCAGGCGAGGAGGCCATGCAACAGCCCATACAGAACACGCATCAGGCGAGGAGGTCATACAACAGCCCATACAGAACACGCATCAGGCGAGGAGGTCATGCAACAGCCCATACAGAACACGCATCAGGCGAGGAGGTCATACAACAGCCCATACAGAACACGCATCAGGCGAGGAGGTCACACAACCGCCCATACAGTTCAGCGTCGTCACATGTGCGTTGTGCGTGCCGTGTGTGGCCATCAGCGGATCAAGTTGATCATACCGGAGAGGGATCATCGGGCGACGAAACTCTTGGGCCAAAATGAATTACACTACAGTTTGAAGAAAAACCTTCGGGCAATTGACAAAACGATAAAAAGGGTGAGATTGAATCGATATTATGCCAACAAAAGATGTCTAGATTTGAAGAAAAAAAACATCACAGACATATGGCATAGAACAAAAATGATGTTCTTTCTGCAGATGCGCATAAACCCCTTGCCCTCCTCCCCATCCCTTTTTATCAACCACTGAATATCGTATTCCCGACATGCAACATACTGGCTAAATATAAATACCAGATATGGGGAACAATGCAATTCTGCATAGTAAACACTTTAATTTATTTTTCCTCTTCATCTTATCCTTCCACGTGATCAAAAAAGCAGAAAGGTCTGAAAGGACAATTATACAATTTGGAAAAGAAGATGACGTGAGCCAACTAAAGAAGGCAATGGGAAAGCGAGCCAATACAATTTCCGATGAATGGTGTTCGTGATTGACATCAGCATCTCAAGAGATATGAAAGGGCCCAAGCGCACATATCCTGATAATGCTACAGCCAGCACTATTCAACATGCTTACACGATTCTTATAACATCAATAAGTAAATGACTAAGAAACTTGAAGTACATTTTCAACACTGATGCTTCCGTGATTGTCTTGTCTTGATTGCTTGCCGCGACTTCGACGGCTGGGATCATTACGCGAAGCTGATCTATCGCAGATATTGGTCGCGTGTGTGGCGAAATTACGCCGAGGCGGCGGAGATTCGAACCAGTGGCCTACCGATTAAAGAGTGCGGATGTTTCCGCGCGCAATCGACGTGGCGCAATTACCTTCGAAGATGTGGATGATGTGCGGATGTGTGACGGATGACATGATCTGAATCTCTCTCCGGATACGAACCAAGTCCTTCTCGGTCTCGATCTTCGCCTTCTTGATGGTTTTGATCGCCACCTGAAACGGCACCATGTCCGTCAACTAGATGAAGTCTCAGCCGGCTGAGGTCAGATCGCATGAATGTCAGTCAGAGTGTCGCCAACAAACTATTTATGGGACTTTCTGCATCAGGACGACGTGTTAGTGTGCAATGCACACACTTGTGAAGGCCAGCAGTAATTTCCGATGGACAATAGTTGGACAGGCGTCCGACTATTGCCTGTCCAGTGGACAGGCGTCGATGCACTTACGGTTATTGCAATGCAGTCTGGACCGAGGCGAGGCGATAACTGTAGTATGCAAAAGTGGACAGTGCGGCACTTTAGTGCCGCACTGTCTGCCCGTCACCGCCCAAGCGAGTAACGGCAGAATGGCAGGAGGGACATTTCTGCTGCACGCTCAGTAGAAGTATTGATTAGCACATCGAGGAAATATAATGCGCCAATTGCACGACACACTGGCAGATCCATACACCTGCATCGAGGACACCCTACCCCTACATCGCGCACTTTAACCACCGACATTCTATAACTCCTACCCCTCCCTCTATCGGGGACCGGTTGGGGTACTCGTATATGAGGCGCTTTCTCCAGTGATCGGAACAAATCTAGGGGAAGAGGAAACACTCGGACTTTCCCAAGGGGTGTCAACTTGTTTCAGATGGGCGCCTTTCTTCGAAAATTCTGGTGGCGAGCTGCGCTTGAGTTTCCAGGAGGGGCGCTTTCGACTGAAAAATTCCACGGGGAATGGGCGCAGTTCAGCCTCCCTAACATTGCAGTTCAGCATCCCTAGCATCCCCGTCTTCCGCGATCCGGTTCATTCTCCGACCGGCAGGGGTGGAAGGAGGAGGAGGCGGAAGATGCGTATCCGCCAGTGCTCCCTGGATCCGCCCATAACGTGCAGCTGGGTGTTTGTGCGACGAACGTTGCACGCTCGCAACATAAACACTCAGCTTCACATTTACGCACAGTACAGCACGGTGTCCTCCCGGACACGTGTGCACATAGGCACAATTTTGAAGGTGATTGGCCAAAAGCACTAGTGAAGCTTCCAAAGTCTTCCAAAATTTCAGGTAATGCTTTATGCGTAAGTTATGATTTATCGGTGGTGCTTCTTTGCGCATCCGCATGGGCCACATCCGAGGCGCAGCTGAGTGGGGCCCGGGGCACCAATGTTAACTTTATGAAAGCTTGGCGGTGCTCAGCCACTGTTATGTGATGCTCAACGACGACTTGTTAGCACAGAAACTGCACCCATGGTTATATACCACATTTTGGTGACATACACCATTATAACTAGTGTCCATGCAATGTATAACATACCTGACGTGAATTATCACTTACGGCAGTATAATTCAGCTGAATTAGGGAGCTACCATGAAGTCCGAACGCTCGTCACAGTGCCAGCTTAAACAGCTATCTCCAGCCATCGCGGCACTGCTGGCTGCGCCTCACCACGCGGGCTTGTTTTGAGAATACTCGTGACCACAGCCACGCGCCGCCTGGCGGTACTACACCTCACCGACGACTATCGGGCCGCTCAGACGGCGGCTCTGGCAAGTCGCGGTGAGGGGGGGGGACAGGCGCCGGTCGACCATCAAGACAGACGTCACTCTCCAGGTTCAGCACTTCAAACAAGCGAACAAGGCTTTTCTGAGGGATTGTGAGACTGCGGGCAACTGCTGATGGCTGACACGATCATTTCGCTGTGCTGAGATGTCGGTAGACCTGATTTTAAGCCAACATTATGGCATACCTACAGTAATCCGCCTACACTAATGGTCCTCACGCACAAATTAGAATAGGTGTCCAGTACACCTGGCAGAATTAAGGGGGGGTGGACCGCATGTGTGTACTCCTCGATCGGAGAACGGGGTCCCTCTGGTTGGAGAACGGCACACCATTAGAAAAGCTCACCTGTACCTCCCGTCGATTTTTTTTCAGCTGAAGGCGTCCCTCTGAAGATTCGAGTGCGCCCCGTCATAGACATTTTCAGTAAAATGCAACCCTTCCCACTCCCCCGATAGAAACTAGCTTCCTTATGGAAGACCTGAGCGCACCCCTCGATTTTTTTTAACAGTAAGTAGGGCGCCCAAACAGGGAAATGGGCCTATGGAGGACTGCCTTTCCCCCATAAAATGTGGAATTTTGCAATTTGGACAGATGACAATCAAGCGCATGACAGACGTGACGAGACAATGTGGGTACACGCATGTCAATAGCTAAATCCTTCCTCAAACACTTGAAATCAGGGAGACCCGTTTGTTTCGCGTCGTGCATGGCGAGGAATGCGGCGGACGCTTACTTCATATTTTGGTATATAGCATTGCACAAATGAACAGAACGCAGAAGGAATTGACCTAAAAGCCCAGACGCACCCTCCCCCGATACTCCGCTCTCCCCCGTTTGGACATTTACCAACCTCCCATCCACTTGACCCGTGACTGTTTATCCACGAGACCGTTAGCTGCTTATTCACCTGATCATTAACTGCTCGTCCACCAGAACATTTACTGCTCGGCCATCAGGACATTTACTGCTCGGCCACCAGAACATTCACGGTTCGGCCATCAGGACATTTACTGCTCGGTCACCAGAACATTTACTGCTCGGCCACCAGAACATTTACTGCTCGGCCACCAGAACATTTACTGCTTGGTCACCAGAACATTTACTGCTCGGCCACCAGAACATTCACTGCTCGGCCACCAGAACATTTACTGTTCGGCCACCAGAACATTTACAGCTCGGCCACCAGAACATTTACTGCTCGGCCACCAGAACATTCACTGCTCGGCCACCAGAACATTCACTGCTCGGCCACCAGAACATTCACTGCTCGGCCACCAGAACATTCACTGCTCGGCTGCGTGGTGGTGCCGTGATACCACCAGGTGATGGGTTGCAGGTCTGGATACCCTTTCAGCTGCCAACATCACGCTCTCCCAATCGCGTCGCTGCCAAGACTAGTAGCGCATTTAGAGCGGGGGGGGGGGGGGTCAGATTCCCGAGACACCCTTCAGATGATAAGTTTTTTCCTCAAAACATTCAAAATAGTTCAATTTCGTTTGAGGTCAGCTCAAGTTTAAGTAGCTTAGGTTAGCTTAAGTTAAATTACGATTTCCAACTAATTTAACCATCCATAATTTACATGTCACCAAACACATCACCATGCAGTTCGACCCTATAAACATCGGGACCCTCCCCCATAAAAAAGTATTATTTGCCAGCCTGGCAAACGTCATCTCATCCAGCGGCGCCCCTTGATATCCAGCGGCCATTCAGAGCCAAGCAAATCATCCAAAAGCGAACGGCACTGACTCAGAAGACATCGCATTGCGCAGAATGCCTGCATCATCTGAATACCACGTAATGCAGCCTCCCGGTGGAATTTTCGCCGCGTGCCTACTGCAACACCTGAGCCATCTGTCACCACCTGTAAATATGCATAGCATCACGGCTGATTGGCGGTACATCTCCGCTGGGTTGCTGAGGTATTCGAAGTTGGCAGCTTCCGCCGGCCAGGTTGCACGCCTCACGAGCGTTCTCACCGAGCGGGCCAACCGTGCAACGACGGCCACCGGGGTCGAACAAACAACAGCCGCACAGGCAGACGCCGGTCCAGAGATGGGGAGGGCGGCTGCCAGGTCATGCGATAGGGTCGAAGGTCAAGCGGTCTAGGTGCCTGGAACACTGGTGGGGCTCCGAAGAAGATGCCAGTAATGTAAGACATGATTATTCAAAAAGTGGAGAACCATACAGAAATGTTCCGAGTATATTGGACACTTTTCTTTTCGCAGGTTGATCTCAATAATAAGGGTGCATTTTACTTCGGGGTAATGCAAAAGGTGAATGGGAACCACATCCAACTCGTGGGCCGGAGCAGCGGGATTCGCACCCGGGCTCCTATTATTCCAATGCTGAATATGAATCAATCCATCCGTAAAAGCGTCGACAAAGCACCAGAGCACGCATGCAGCTTCAAGACTACAACCTAACCACGCTGCATGACAGTCCACAGCAGCCATCCACACGACAATCCACTGACGCCACAGACTGAGCCCTCCACACGACAATCAACTAACGTTAGAGACCGAGCCTCCCACACGACAATCCACTGACGTTAGAGACCGAGCCTCCCACACGACAATCCACTGACGCTAGAGACCGAGCCTCCTACGCAATCCACTCCCGACCTCCAATCCAATCCACTGACGCTAGAGACCGAGCCTCCCACACGACAATCAACTAACGTTAGAGACCGAGCCTCCCACACGACAATCAACTGACGTTAGAGACCGAGCCTCCCTCACGACAATCCACTGACGCTAGAGACCGAGCCTTCCACACGACAATCAACTAACGTTAGAGACCGAGCCTCCCACACGACAATCAACTGACGTTAGAGACCGAGCCTCCCACACGACAATCCACTGACGCTAGGGACCGAGCCTCCCACACAATCCACTGACGCTAGGGACCGAGCCTCCCACACGACAATCAACTGACGTTAGAGACCGAGCCTCCCACACGACAATCAACTAACGTTAGAGACCGAGCCTCCCACACGACAATCCACTGACGCTAGAGACCGAGCCTTCCACACGACAATCAACTAACGTTAGAGACCGAGCCTCCCACACGACAATCCACTGACGCTAGAGACCGAGCCTTCCACACGACAATCCACTGACGCTAGAGACCGAGCCTCCCACACGACAATCAACTGACGTTAGAGACCGAGCCTCCCACACGACAATCAACTCACGCTAGGGACCGAGCCTCCCACACAATCCACTGACGCTGGAGACCGAGCCTCCTACACAATCCACTGACGCTAGAGACCGAGCCTCCCACACAATCCACTCACGCTAGAGACCGAGCCTCCCACACAATCCACTCACGCTAGGGACCGAGCCTCCCACACAATCCACTGACGCTAGGGACCGAGCCTCCCACACAATCCACTGACGCTGGAGACCGAGCCTCCCACACAATCCACTGACGCTAGGGACCGAGCCTTCCACACAATCCACTGACGCCACACACCGAGCCTCCCGACGCCGCCAGCCAAGCACCAGTCTGGAATGGCGCCGACCGCCCACCAGCCGTTCCGACCAGCGGCGTATTTTGCACCTCGGTCAACACCTGTCCAGTCACCACCCGTCCCCTGCCCCACAACACCCGACGTGCTGTTGTGCAACCGCGCACTGCGGTTTTCTCTCCTACTCGAGCCTCTCATTCGGACCCACTCCTGCTTTCCCGAGACGCGGCAGCATCGGCGTTCGCCAGCTGACAGTCTGCTGACGTCACCGAAGGGCGGCACCGCTGTCACGCGTCACGAGACGGTGCAGGGCGACGGCAGGGTCGCGCTGGCTGTGGATGCGCTGTGATCGCAGACCGACCCGGTGCGACCCGACCCGACCCGACCCGATCTGACCTCACCTGATCCCACCTGACCGACCTGACCCCACCCCACCCGACCCGACCTCACCTGACCCGACCCGATCTGACCTCACTTAACCCGATCGACCCGACCCGATCTGACCTCAAATGACCCGACCCGATATGACCTCACTTGACCCGATCTGACCTCACCTGACCCGACCCGACTCCATCTGACCCGACCCGACCCGACTGCAGCCAGCTTGGGCACTGCCGCCAGCTATTCACGCCCCCGGGAGCATGACGCTGATCCATTAGCTGTGCCGTGGCATTCGGCGCATCTGGAACTGGTTACAGTTGGCACGGGTCGCGCGAGCTATGTAGGTGTGAGCGCCGCTCCTTCCAGGAACAAAGCCGGTCGCCGCCCAGACACATCGAAAATGCACCAGTGAGCACCCGCTGTTGGAAATCCAACGACCAGACGTTAAATGTCAGCAGCTGTGGAAACTAATTTTGTCGGCTCCGAAGACAATAAATATGTGAAACGTCAAGGGCCCGCAGTCACCTGGCGGGCCGGCAGTTGATTTAAAACACCACGGCGAACGGCGCCTCTTTTTTCACGCCACGCTCTTGCACGTTCGAGTTAACAGCGGGCGCGTTCTACGACAGATCGACCAATGCACTTCACACCATAAATTTTGATTGAGACCAAAATTTGCTCCCAGGGTAGTCTTTGGCTCTGAATACGGCTGCGTAAATTTCAGCCCGATTCGGCCAACGGTTTTTGAACTATTGCCTCCAGCATTATTTTTAGGTCAAATAACATGGGTTGGTTTGACGATGGATATCTCATCAATAAGAAGAGGAAAAGGTGGCAAATGATATATATATATATTTCAGAAGAAAAAGGATCAACTGAAACGTTTCCGAAATAAAATATCAGTGTTTCCTAGCTTTGACCTCGGGACCCCATGACCTCGTGACCTCCCGTAACCCCTAGCCCATCAAAATTGACAAATTTTACGGCGGAAATAAAAGTGGGCATGATTTCGCTGACCAAACAAAACAAAAATGCGTTCTTCTGATAAATATCCGATATGGTCGTCCGCTCTTCATGACTTTTTGCGATTTTGCGTTTTCCGGGTAGGACGGATTTCGTGTAAGCTTTCTTCCATTGGAAAGCTACATGATGTACAACAATGACATACGGACATATGACTGGAAAACGTTTTCCTAAGAAAAAACATTAATGCTTTTATAATGTAGATCTTATAGTTTCCCTTTTAAAAAATGAATTGTCGGGAGACAGATTTGTAAAAATAGTATGATGATGAACGCTAAGTTACATATGAGTTAATATGAATATATTAATACTTTATTAATGTATTAATAGATATTAATATTACTTTAAAAAATTCACTCGATTAATGTGTAGCTGACCATTCATCATCATACTATTTTTCCTAATCTTCCCTTACAAATTATCACGAATTTCATGGTCACTAATTACCGATAGGTCACCCATGGGTTTATTTACGCGTAGCGACGCAATTGTACTTCGGAACAACTGATATGTATTGAATAACATCAAACATGGAAACAACGCAACCCAACCCTATTAAATCAGGTTATATTACCTACATATTGAATCTGGCACGGTAGGTGGGTACCTATAACAAACATGAGGATCACGTTGTGTCAGCGTTCAAGTGTTAGGCAGGTTTATCATTTTGCGCTAAAGAAAAAGCATTGTGTCTCTGTGGACTGCTGATGACAATGTGTTAAAGGCAAATAAAAGCCAAGGTGTTGTCTCGCGTATGTCTTCCCTCCCACCATATCTGTACTCCGTACATATCGTACATATATCCGTACTCCCCATCCGTACATAGCTCAATACTCTCCAGCGTGGTGGCGGTTCCGAAGGAGATAAAGGCGCCGATGTTGGGGTTTAGGGGCGCATCAACTGCATAGTCTATACAGCAAGGCGCCGGTGTTGATGACGGCGAACAACAGAGGGGTTGACATCGGGGAAGAAACTATAACAGGCTTGGCAGAGCCGGAGCAGTGTACGAATCAGTTTCCGAAAACGCCTGGTAGAAAGAGGATGTGGTGAATTTTTTTCGACGTGCATGTACGCTACAAGCAATGGTGAAAGTCACTATGTCGATGGGGACGAGTAGTCTTGGGGTAAGTTGCCCGTCTCACAATCGAAAGATTGTGGGTTCGAGTCTCACCTGTCGCTACCCTTTGCCCGCGACCAATCGGCGTGAGAGATTGGAGACGCTACATGACTCAACGGTCGACGTGTCGTAAAAACTAATAACCACCACCACTGTGTCGATCCTTATCGTCGTCATACAAAGCGAATAACAAAAAATGTTGCTAAAGTATCGATAAGCCCCATTGAAAATGTGAGCCATCCTCACATTACGAGAGGTATGGCTCTTTGTCTGTGAAATTTCCAAGTTTAATTTTTTTTCTCTCGAAATATCTTATTTTAACGTCACCAATTTTGTTTTCACAATCAGCGTCACAAATGAAAAGGATACACCGAAGGGAAATTTGATGCAAACAAAATTCAGAACTCTGGCAGGCTTAGAAGAACAAAACATGCCAAAATCGACAAATACAAAATAGTGTCTCAAAATAGATAATGAATTGTATGTAAAATTCATTTTGCGTAAATGTTTCAATTCAAAATTGGTTATCCATCAAAGAAAATATGTTCCGTTGGCTGCTGCCGATCTGTACCTGCTGAGAAGTCCCTGAAATATGACATATTCAAAGCCCTACAAATTTCTGAATGCACATGCAATTTCAAAATTAACTCGTTAACCCCCGTTCACCCGCTCAAAATTAAACTCGTCTTTCCGGTCAGATCCTCACATCCCGTCTCGTGGGGGTCGATAAATTCCCCCCTCTAATCTCCAAACTAAGCGTCGCACGAAAACGAAAATAGTGTCATCGGAAAGCGCTCGACGAGTAGGGTCCGAAACAACTCCCAAAATGTATCCCCCAGAAGGTGACGTCACTATGGTGGTCTATGTGATCACGACTGACATCATGCTTTTGGCTCTGGGGAGTTCATTTTGGGGATTAATTTTGTTTATTGGAATCAGAAAAGGAATGCGAAATCGACCATGGCCCAAAAAAAATTATCCACCCACAAATAAACATTTTTTTTATTTTCAAGATTTTGGGTTTCCATTTTTTTATTGTTCTTTTTCTAATGGGTAGGGCGGACCGCAAAAAAAGGTTGTTCGAAGTCAATTTGCCCTCATAAAAACGCTTACTTTAGCCAGATTCTTTTATTTTAACACTAATGGGCAAATATGCAAAACCGATACGTCATCAAGAACTCTTTTTTATCAAAAATTCGTCTGGTGCGTTTCGTTACTTCCCTAAAGATAAGCAAACGCTGTAAGTTGCATTCAAATATATTTATCCGTTAAAGCGTGACGACTGGTTGAACTTTTTTGGAAGTGACCTGACTTGACCTTCAATAGCTCGTTGACCGTAGATGACCTGACCTCAAAATTTTCATACAACATGCCAAATTGATGTGAAAAAGTGTGCAAAATTTCCGCGAGCTGCCGCGCGCCATTTTTAAATTCTCAGTGGAAATTCGCAGGTGGGTTGGAAAAGGGCCCCACGAGACGAGGCGGGTTAAAAAAAATACAGGTAAAAAATATCCTCGACAAAAGCGATGCGCCAGGACGAATTCCTGCAGATGCTGTCTTAAAATCATCTGTCAATTGATATTGTACCATCTCAAAAAGCCATTTCCGAAAATCCAAGCTGTTTGCCAAGCTTTCATTACCAGATTTGATGTCCTACTAGGCGTTGCAATCACCAAAAATCACAGGAAACGGCCCGAAAACATCCTATTTCATCCATCGCGCAAAATGCAACATTTAATTATATATATTTGTTCGGAACTTCCGAAAACATTTTAACAATTCCTAAGGTGTCCGAGGCCCCAGATTCCATGTTCACCCCCCAAAATTCGGTTTGGGCGAAGTTCGAAATCGACGCCGTTTGTAACTATTTGGTTATCAAAGCCAATTCGACGCCGTTTGATCTGCTTTCATTTACCTAACATATGTACTATTGTGCAGTATAGTGTCCCATGCGGAATACCCACATGCGCAGTGTCCCAAGAACGTCAATAATGGAGTCACATGAAGGTTGTGAAAATGATGATTCCGAGCACAGCCTACGTGCACTGTGACAGCAAAGAGTGGCTTGCAACAGGTTTTCGACTGCATGTCCATATAGATGATGCTCTGCGGGTGGAAAGAAAGCATAATTGTACATCTTGTTGTGATGTTACCATGGTCGAATATGGTCAGACTGCATCGTTGTCATGTTTGATGGCATTCAGTACGTGTTGGAAGTAACCGCCAGATGTTTTGAAGTAAAACTACACCGTTACACGGAAATAAGCTACGACACTATGGTGATGATATAATGTTCAACCCTTGTTAAGGAAACTACAAGAGCTGCATTGTAAAGCTACAAATGTGTAAGTTGGAAAAACAAGTTCCATCATCTGCCGTTTATTTCGTTGTTCAATCGCATCGTTGTTCTATTTTGCACTGCTTGGTGCAGTGCAGTAATGTGCAATAATGTGCAATATGCAGGGAGTGCCCAAAACGTGAACAATGGAACGACAGGAAGTTTGCAAAAATGTTCATGTTTTCGGAGACGTGCTATGCATAGCGTCGACAAAGACGCGTGTGTTTGCATTATATAGGGATTCGACTGAACGTCCATGTAAATGTTGCCTACAGGTAGAATGAAGGCATGCTGGCCTCACTTGCTTCTTGTTGTGAGGCCAGCATGGTCAGAAGTTTCGATTACCAGACAACCAGACGTTCCGAAGGAAAATTACGTCATCGCACGTAGATAAGCCTATGGATGACCAATCGGTAATAGGTGACCTTGAACCTTGTGAAGTTTATTAAGGCAAACTATAAATCTTACATCAATAAGTTATAAATATATGTTGTTAAGTAAACGATTTTATATCACTCTTTCTATTTCATTGTCCGATCCCCTTTAATTTTCCAATGGGAGAAAACTTACTCGAAATCCGCCCGTTCCTTAAATCGCAAAATCATACAAAGCCAGAAGGACGGACGCCTATATCGGATACTTAAAAGCAAAATGCGTTTCTTTATATAGCAGCCAAATCATGTCCGTTTTTATTTCTGCCATCAAATTTATCAATTGCAATGGGCTAGAGGTCACAGAAGGTCACGAAGTCACGTGGTCATGGGGTTACGAGTTCAACGTGAGAAATATTGATATTATATCACGGATGTTTGCTTTAATCGTTTTTCTTCTCAAAGATGCATAATATGTCATAATGCCTCTTCATTATCGATCAGATATATATATATATATATATATATATATATATATATATATATATATATATATATATATATATATATATATATATATATATATATATATATATATATATATATATATATATATATATATATATATCGCCAAAAATACCATTGCTGCATCACTTCAAAATACTGCCGGAGGCTATAACTCCGAAACCTTTGATCTGATCGGGCTAAAACTTGTCCAGACGTGTTCAGATCATAAGACTACTCTGTACACTAATTTTGGTCCAAACACAAATTTAGTGGATGTAAAATTTGAAAATATTTCGTCGATCGAGGGAACGAACCAGCGGTCTCTATGGCTCTATGAAGGTTCTCCAAAGAAAAGCGAATAGCCGCGAAAGCTAATCACCGTGTCAGCGAATGTGGAAACGACAACAAAGCACAGTTTGGACACTGCGACTGAAGTGAGTACAATGGACGCGCGCGTGTCCCGTACGGGGTACTATAGTCAGGAGAGCTGTCATCCCTGCGACGCCTGCTGCGACACATAGCAGACGAGAGTGGCAGTGTTAGGTGCGACGCACCTCACGTGGCAATGCGACAGCCGAGACGTGGTGTGACCATGCGCGACACTCGCGACACGTGCGGCACGTGTGCACCAATGTGGTGTGATCACGCGCGGCACGTGCGGCACGTGTGTACCAATGTGGTGTGATCACGTGCGGCACGTGCGCACCAATGTGGTGTGATCACGTGCGGCACGTGTGTACCAATGTGGTGTGATCACGTGCGGCACGTGCGGCACGTGTGTGCCTGTGCCGTGCTCCACTCACGTCCTGTCCCGTCTCCTTGTTGATGGCCAGCTGCACTTTGCCGTAGGTGCCCTGGCCTAGCTTCTTCACTATGTCAAACCTGAAAACAAACAGGCGGGACGTCATCACGGTCCAGGTTTCGGCTCAGAGTTAAGCGGTTAGGACATTGGGTTTGCACGTTGCCACTTTCGGACGATCTTCGCAAACCACATCAAGATATTCGCATGCACTTTTGAGAGCAGCCACATTACAGAGGAAACATTAATTACCTTACAGATGAAGGTGTGACTTACATTCCCTAAATGGGATGATCCATGAAAAATGTGCGCGTATATTTCTGCTCATCTATGTTGCAATACACCGAGCTTAAATGGGGATATGATGGTTGTCCCTTTGTCCCACGGTATTTTGGAAATATTTGTGCCCTTAATAAATCCTGCTACCTCTGTGCCACCTCCTACCCTGATCCCGTCTATCACACTATCCTCACGTGCTATACTGGACTCGTCTTCTGCCCCCACTCGACCGACTACTCTGGTCACGTCTGCTGACTTGGTTCCACCAGTTACCTGGGTTCTGCCCGTATTCCTGATCCCACCTGCTACTCGGATTCCCCTTGTTGCCTTCGTTACACCCAATATCTGGGTTCTGTCCGTAATCACGATCCTACCTGCTAGTATGGCTCTTCATGGTGCTTCGTTCCACCGGATACCCTGGTTCTGTCTGTAACCCCGATCCTACCGGCTACCCGAGTTCTGTGGGCAAATCCGGTAAGCCAATCCATCGGCTTCCAACAGCTTGGCTTCATTTGTCACTGCCTGTCTGTTGCATTTGTATCATATCCGATATTGCCTTTGCATCATTGCCACTGGTGTTTGATCTGTTGTTGACTGTTGCCATTTCCGATATCATATCCGCTATTGCCTATTGCAATTCCTCCTATTGTCTCCGCTGGTCGCGATTTTTGCTATCGTCTCTGTTGTTGACTGTTGCCATTTCCGCCATCGTCTCCGCTATTGCCGGTTGCCATTTTACCATCGTCTCCGCCATTGTATGTTGCCATTTCTGCTATCGTCCGCGCTATTGTCCGTTGGTTACCATTATTCTGATCGTGTCCGCTATCGCCTGTTGCCACTTCTGCTGTAAATTCTGTTATTTATTGCCTGTTGCCATTTCCGCTATTGTGCCCGCTAATGCTGGTGCCATCTCTGCTATCGTCTCTGCTATTGTCTACTGCCATTTCCGTTATAGTTTCCGCCGTTGCCTGTTGCCATTGCTGCTATCGTGCCCGCTACTGCTGTTGCCATCTCTGCTATCGTCTCTGCTATTGTCTACTGCCATTTCCGCTACGGTCTCCGCCGTTACCATGTTGCCATTGCTGCTATGGTCTCCGCTGTTGCCTGTTGCGTGGCCTCCCGCTGTGTGCCATCGCATCCGCTGGAACGTCGCGGTTTCCCTGAGTGCCATGTCCATCACTGTCCGCTTTAGTATCCGCCAATGTCTCCCCTTCTAAATGTGTTTTGGTCCATCTAATGGGCCGCGCTTCAGCCAACCAACAAGTGGTCGAGCAGTTCTGGAACAGACAGCCCTGACCCCATCCTGCACCCCCGGGCGGTGCGACCCTGACACAGTCTGGTTCGCTTGAGGTTGTCCGCCCAGCTGCAGAGCTTCACCGCCGACCCACTTGGCACGCCAGGACCCGACGTGTTCCGCAGCACGGCACGGTGTGTCGTGGCGTCACACCGGCTGTACAGTGCACACACTCGGGACTCATAAGCCGGTTATTGGTTATTGGTTTTACGACACGTCGACCGTTGAGTCATGTAGCGTCGCCAATCTCTCACGCCGATTGGTCGCGGGCGAAGAGTAGCGACAGGTGAGACTCGAACCCACAACCTTTCGATTGTGAGACGAGCATCTCACCCCTAGACCACTCGTCCCCGGACTCATAAGCCGGCCATCAGCTGTGGCGAGAGGCATTGTGCACCGAGCACGCCCGGGTCGCCTCACTTCCAAAATGGAAACCGAACTCGGCCGGAAAATGGCACCGGCGCAATCGACACCGTTTGCCGAGTAGCCGGGGTTCAGCTGGCGTCGACGGCGGCCTCGCACACTGCCGACTGCTGAGTCGTGTCTCGTGAGCCGTGCTGTGACAATGGGAAGGGGACGGGGCGGCCGGTGCAGCCGCGCCGACGGAGGTCACGAGCAACGCACTCGGCGGGGCTGGTGGGCGGGGCTGGTGGGCGGGGCTGGCCGGCGGCCCTCGGCGAGCTGCCAGCGGCAAACTCAGGAGAAGCCAAGGGAAACGGTGAGTCATTTCAGACACCTCTGGAAGGAGCCCACTCGTGCCCCCATCCACGCCACCACCGGTACCGATCCGCCGGGAGATGTCGCCCGAAAGACAATGCCACTCCAAAATAGGTGTGGCAAGAGTGCACGCCTACCACGCCCATCGTTAGTCAGGTATTGGGGTTTATGGGCACTTCGACGACAGAGGTCATGTAGCGGCCATAACATCGTCAGTCATACATACCACGCCCGTCGTGTCAGATTCTTTCCTCGTGGGTGTAGGCTAAGTGATGTGCGAGGTGCACCCCTTTCTACTCCAGTGGCTTGCCTGGACCTCCGTGAGTGTCGGGTGAGAGGTGCCTCCACCAATTCACTGGCCTACCGGTCATCCGTGGGTGTCGGGTGGGAGGCATCCTCCCTATTCCGTCAGTGAGTATAGGGTGGGAGGTACCCCTCCCAGCTCCGCTATCCTACCGGTCCTCCGTGGGTGCAGGATGGCAGTATAAGGTGGGAGGCACCCTCGCCCTGATCCGCTGGCCTCCCGGACCTCCGTGGGTGCAGGATGGCAGAACACGCTGCGGCAGCCCGAAGTCTGATAATGTCGACTGCCTGATCGACCGACTGGGCTCTTCTCCGCGAGCACGACAACACCTCCGACAGCGTGCAACAGCACGGTGTCCGTCACACACCCGCGTCACACCCGCGCGTCCAGCACCGCGTCCACCCGCGTCACCCCCACACCCTGCAACAGCACGGTGTCGTCACACGCCCGCGTCACACCCGCGTCACACACCCGTGCAACAGCACGGTTCCGTCACACGCCGCGTCACACACCCGTGCAACAGCACGGTGTCCGTCACACGCCCGCGTCACACCCGCGTCACACACCCGTGCAACAGCACGGTGTCCGTCACACGCCCGCTCCGTCACAGCCCGCGTCACACGCCCGCGCACCCGCGTCACACACCCGTGCAACAGCACGGTGTCCGTCACACGCCCGCGTCACACCCGCGTCACACACCCGTGCAACAGCACGGTGTCCGTCACACGCCCGCGTCACACCCGCGTCACACACCCGTGCAACAGCACGGTGTCCGTCACACGCCCGCGTCACACCCGCGTCACACACCCGTGCAACAGCACGGTGTCCGTCACACGCCCGCGTCACACCCGCGTCACAACCCGTGCAACAGCACGGTGTCCGTCACACGCCCGCGTCACACCGGTCACACACCCGTGCAACAGCACGGTGTCCGTCACGCCCGCGTCACACCCGCCACACACCCGTGCAACAGCACGGTGTCCGTCACGCCCGCGTCACACCCGCGTCACACACCCGTGCAACAGCACGGTGTCCGTCACACGCCCGCGTCACACCCGCGTCACACACCCGTGCAACAGCACGGTGTCCGTCACACGCCCGCGTCACACCCGCGTCACACACCCGTGCAACAGCACGGTGTCCGTCACACGCCCGGCGTACACACCGCGTCACACACCCGTGCAACAGCACGGTGTCCGTCACACGCCCGCGTCACACCGCGTCACACACCCGTGCAACAGACACCCGCGTCACCCGCCACCCCGCGTCACACACCCGTGCAACAGCACGGTGTCCGTCACACGCCCGCGTCACACCCGCGTCACACACCCGTGCAACAGCACGGTGTCCGTCACACGCCCGCGTCACACCCGCGTCACACCCGTGCAACAGCACGGTGTCCGTCACACGCCCGCGTCACACCCGCGTCACAACGTGCAACAGCACGGTGTCGTCGCGTCACACCCGCGTACACACCCGTGCAACAGCACGGTGTCACGCCCGCGTCACACCCTAACAGCACGTCGTCACACGCCCGCGTCACACACCCGTGCAACAGCACGGTGTCCGTCACACGCCCGCGTCACACCGCGTCACACACCCTGCAACAGCACGGTGTCCGTCACACGCCCGCGTCACACCCGCGTCAACAAACACACCCGCGTCACACCCGCGTACACACCCGTGCAACAGCACGGTGTCCGTCACACGCCCGCGTCACACCCGCGTCACACACCCGTGCAACAGCACGGTGTCCGTCACACGCCCGCGTCACACCCGCGTCACACACCCGTGCAACAGCACGGTGTCCGTCTCACGCCCGCGTCACACCCGCGTCACACACCCGTGCAACAGCACGGTGTCCGTCACACGCCCGCGTCACACCCGCGTCACACACCCGTGCAACAGCACGGTGTCCGTCACGCCCGCGTCACACCCGCGTCACACACCCGTGCAACAGCACGGTGTCCGTCACACGCCCGCGTCACACCCGCGTCACACACCCTGCAACAGCACGGTGTCCGTCACACGCCCGCGTCACACCCGCGTCACACACCCGTGCAACAGCACGGTGTCCGTCTCACACCCGCGTCACACCCGCGTCAACACCCGTGCAACAGCACGGTGTCCGTCACACGCCCGCGTCACACCCGCGTCACACACCCGTGCAACAGCACGGTGTCCGTCTCACGCCCGCGTCACACCCGCGTCACACACCCGTGCAACAGCACGGTGTCCGTCACACGCCCGCGTCACACCCCGTCACACACCCGTGCAACAGCACGGTGTCCGTCTCACGCCCGCGTCACACACCGCGTCACACCGCGTCACACCCCGCGTCACAACCCGTGCAACAGCACGGTGTCCGTCACACGCCCGCGTCACACCCGCGTCACACACCCGTGCAACAGCACGGTGTCCGTCACACGCCGCGTCACACCCGCGTCACACACCCGTGCAACAGCACGGTGTGTTTCACCCCCCCGTCACACCCGTGCAACAGCACGGTCCGTCACACCGCGCCCGCGTCACACACCCGTGCAACAGCACGGTGTCCGTCACACGCCCGCGTCACACCCGCGTCACACACCCGTGCAACAGCACGGTGTCCGTCTCACGCCCGCGTCACACCCGCGTCACACACCCGTGCAACAGCACGGTGTCCGTCCACGCCCGCGTCACATCCGCGTCACACACCCGTGCAACAGCACGGTGTCCGACACGCCCGCGCACCCGCGCCACACACCCGTGACAGCGTGTCCGTCTCACACCCGCGTCACACCCGCATCACACACCCGTGCAACAGCACGGTGTCGTCTCACGCCCGCGTCACACCGCGTCACACACCCGTGCAACAGCACGGTGTCCGTCACACGCCCGCGTCACACCCGCGTCACACACCCGTGCAACAGCACGGTGTCCGTCACACGCCCGCGTCACACCCGCGTCACACACCCGTGCAACAGCACGGTGTCCGTCACACGCCCGCGTCACACACCCGTGCAACAGCACAGTGTCCGTCTCACGCCCGCGTCACACCCGCGTCACACACCCGTGCAACAGCACGGTGTCCGTCACACGCCCGCGTCACACACCCGTGCAACAGCACAGTGTCCGTCTCACACCCGCGTCACACCCGCGTCACACACCCGTGCAACAGCACGGTGTCCGTCACACGCCCGCGTCACACACCCGTGCAACAGCACAGTGTCCGTCTCACACCCGCGTCACACCCACGTCACACCCGCGTCACACACCGACACACGAGCCGGCCGCCTGACTCGCCACCTCAGGTGACGACCGGAGATAGCGAAACGACCACCGATCCGCGTGACGTCACCGGCGTCGTCGACCGCAGTGTGACGTCACGCCGCCAGCGAGAGGGCCGGCCCGGGTGGGCGGCGACACGGCAGTCCAGCGCCGCCCGTCAGACCCGTCCACAATACTCGCCGTCGCGGCCATGCCCGGGCAGGAACGATCGCCGGCCGCGGGCCGATGATCGCCAGGCAAATGATGGCCGCCGCGACAATGATCGTCAGGACAACGATGGCCGCCGCGGCAATGCTCGCCAGGCCAATGATGGCCGCCGCGGCAATGATCGCCGTCGCGGCAATGATCGCCGGGACAATGATCGCCGCCGCGACCGACGACGCGCGTCGTCGATGATGGCGGCTGGCGATGCGATCCCGAGTCGCTGAGCCCTAATTGGCGGCGCGCCTGGCGGGCGGGCGGGCCGCCGCGGTATGAGTGGGCAGAATCGCCAGGTGATCGATGGACGTGTTCCAACACTGACGCACGTCGGTCGCCCACCGCCCTGAAACGCCGCCGCCGCTGTCGCGTCTGGAATCTATATTAGGCATACGAGCGGTTGGCACTAAAACAAGAATGTCGTGCTAGTCGTAATGAACGCTGATGCGCATCGCCCCGCGCCGCGCACCTCCAGCCTTGACGTCGCTGGCGAATCAGTAAGTGGCTGAGGAAACGCTGCGTCACATGTCCACACCCAGCCACCTGGTGATGGTGCTGATATGACCCACGAGACGACCAAGTGCTGGACGTACAGCCAGTCGGGGTTAGCACCCAGCCACCTGGTGATGGTGCTGATATGACCCACGAGACGACCAAGTGCTGGACGTACAGCCAGTCGGGGGCAACAACAAACAACCTGGTAAGGGTGAAAAAAAAAAAAAAAAAAAAAAAAAAAGGAAGGAAAAAAAAAAAGGGGGGAAAAAAAAACAAGTGTGGTGCTAGAGACGTACAGCCAGTCGGGGTGTGTATATGACCCACGAGACGACCAAGTGCTGGACGTACACCCGCTGTGTGTTTCCAGCCACCTGGTGATGGTGCTGATATTACCCACGAGACGACCAAGTGCTGGATGTACAGCCACTCGGGGTTAGCACCCAGCCACCTGGTGATGGTGTTGATATTACCCACGGGACGACCAAGTGCTGGACGTAATTCTATCTCCAGCCGTGGACTGACCAATCACAACCCCGAACCCGAGTCCAACGCTGACGGACCTCTTTACCCACCCACATGTAAGCTGACCCTGCACCCGCCCACATGTAGGCTGACAGGTTGACCCTGCACCCACCCACATATCGGCTCACCCTGCACCCACCCACATATCGGCTCACCCTGCACCCACCCACATGTAGGCTGACCCTGCACCCGCCCACATATAGGCTGACACCGAACCCACCCACATGTAGGCTGACCCTGCACCCACCCACATATCGGCTGACCCACCCACATGTAGGCTGACCCTGCACCCGCCCACATATAGGCTGACACCGCACCCACCCACATACAGGCCGACCCTATGCCCACCCAAACGGAGGCTGACCGCAGCCGCCGTTTGGGTCAGCCTCCTCCAAGTTG
Organism: Ashinkailepas kermadecensis; assembly: GCA_034440615.1. Lineage (NCBI taxonomy): Eukaryota > Metazoa > Arthropoda > Thecostraca > Neolepadidae > Ashinkailepas > Ashinkailepas kermadecensis. The sequence continues at coordinate 428,193 of JAOTOM010004940.1, forward strand.
GCTGACTGCCACAACCATTCACACATAGGCTGACTTCCACAAGCACCCACTCCCAAAATAAGCTGACCTCACACCAAAGTTGGAAAAACAGTGTCGTGTCCTGGATGCATGCCATCTGTAGCATTATCATCTCTAAAAAGAACTATCTTCTCCATTGTCTGCCGGGGTTGAATGGTGCTGTTTGACAATGCAATACTGCACACCTATCGCCAAGTGATAAAATGGCATACTCCGCCAGTTTTTAAACTCAGACTTTCATTCAAGTAATGGTGCATTGCATAATTGTGGAACATGACTAGGGACATAGACGCAGGAACACTGGTGGTGGTGGATTTGTGCTTTAGGGTGCGTCGACTGCATTGGTCATTTTGCGCCTATTGACCATTTTGGCCATTTTGCGCCCAGGAACACTGGTGGAAGGCATGGGGGAGAGCCATTTCGACCCACAAAACTTATGGTTGAGATCATCAAAAGTAGAAGAACCATGTACTCCCCCCCCTCCCCTTCACGCTCTTCTACATCTGTGACTGGAGATATACCTCACGCTATTCGATTTCAGTTCCACTTATTTCTAATTACACTCTTCTCAATTAAACACCAAAATTAGCCACGGGAAAATTGGAAAAGGGGCTACTGATATCAGCAATAAAAGGAGCGTTATGTTCTCCGAATTTCACGGCCCGTAAGCTATGCTCTTCGAATCAGGCATGCAGAGGCGTAAATCCAGCCTTGCCCCACACCTACCGACATTAGGCTGACCTGCACGCCCACCCACGTTGACCCCTATGCCCTGTTCAGGGGTGTTGCTTTGCATACTTTTGGAGTGGTATGTGCCCCCCCCAATGTTCAATTCTTCCTCTCCAATAGTAAATTTTCCTCCCCCCAACATGAAGTGGAAATGAGCAGTAAAAAGCTTAAAACTGCGGGCTGCGATCGGAGCGGGAGCGCCGATAGTCCCACCGATGGTCCCGCCGATGGCCCAGCCGATGGTCCTACCGATGGCCCCGCCGATGGTACCGTCGATGGTCCCATCGATGGCCTCGCCGATGGTCCCGCCGATGGTCCCACCGATGGCTCTGCCGATGGCTCTGCCGATGGCCCCACCGATGGCCCCAAAAGCACACAATTTTGAGGGTAGATGTCGAATGTAGTGAACTCGTTTCAGTGCAAATTTCATGACCTTTAAAGTCAAATGAGGTCATGACAGGCTGCCTCACCACACCGCCGCTCCACCACACCGACAAAGCCTGTGTGACCTGGAACACTCGCCCGCCGCCGCCCGGTCAGTCGATTTGGCACCCCTGCAATTTCTATATTTACTAACGGATTTCGATTTTGTGTCGCATAGGATGGGCTCATGGATGTTTAACAATATCACAAGATTGCATTACAATATGCAATACGCCCGTTTATGAGGTAATGTACAGTAAAAAACAGAAATGCGTGCATTCCCCCCCCCCCAACCTCCGGTGTGCGTATGAAACAGCCACATGTTATGCCTACATCGATCTTGTAGTACCCCCACCCTAGTAATTTTCATAAAACAACACATATGGCCCTGCCGCACGCTGACCCACACGCGGGCGGCTCGGCACACCCGCCATCACACGGACAGCCTCCCCCACCCGCCCGCCAGCACGCGCACTTGGCTGCTTACTCGGCACGACAACAAAGGCCGGGCGGAGGGCGGCCGTCGGTGCGTGGGGCGCCCGCCCGTGCGCCCGCCGCCCACTGCGGAGCGACGGGCAGACAGCGGCGGCTGAACACTGCCGCCGGCTGTCGGCCGGCTGTCGGCCGCAGCCCGCTACGGGCCGCACGTCACTCGTCGCGGCACGCCGGTGGGGGCGCCGCAGCGGCCGCCTCCGAGTCGTGGCCACGTGACCACAGGCCGGCATCACGTGAGACGAGACGCGAGCGGCGACGGCCGCCGCTGGGGCGCCCCGGTGCCGTGCGGCGACACACGGGGCGCCCCAGTGCCGTGCGGCGACACACGGGGCGCCCCAGTGCCGTGCGGCGACACACGGGGCGCCCCAGTGTCGTGCGGCGACACACGGGGCGCCCCAGTGCCGGCGCCGAAACGGGTTCCAGCATCGTGCTGGTGGACACACGGGGCGCAGGAATGCCGTAGCGGCGACACACGCACCAAACGGTTCCGGCATCGTGCTGGTGGACTTGCGCAGGAAATGGTGGTCAGAAACGCAGGAAATAGTAGTCAGAAACGCAGGACATAGTAGCAAGAACATTCGATTCGACGGCTGCCATGGCCATCTATGACAGGCCTCCCTAGGTCACGTTGTTTGCACTTCGCATAGGCTCCTGAGAGCGTGGCGGACAGGAAGGACTCCGTCTCGAAGACGCCAATATGGACGATTGTGCGGCAAAACTGGGCGATGAGCGCGCCAGCGGACGGTTTCCATGTGCTGGCCGGCACGTGTCTCGCCGCTGGAAGTTGAAACTGGAGACGTGGCGCAAGTCGGACAAGTTGGAGACGTGGCGCAAGTCGGACAAGTTGGAGACGTGGCGCAAGTCGGACAAGTTGGAGACGTGGCGCAAGTCGGACAAGTTGGAGACGTGGCGCAAGTTGGACAAGTCGGAGACTTGGCGCAAGTTGGACAAGTTGGAGACGTGGCGCAAGTCGGACAAGTTGGAGACGTGGCGCAAGTCGGACAAGTTGGAGACGTGGCGCAAGTTGGACAAGTCGAGGGCAGTTGGTCTACGGCCTGATGGCTGATGCAATAGGATTTGAAACTTCGTCTTGAAGGTCGGCTGCACGCAAGTAGGCTGCTCCTACATCCTACACCCTACTGTCCAACGGTCCTATGGCTTCCAATTGAGCTCTCGGTTATGACGGCTGCAAACAATAGCCACATCATAATGTCACAGTGGAAGACAAGACAATTGAGCTCCCGGTTATGACGGCTGCAAACAATAGCCACATCATAATGTCACAGTGGAAGACAAGACAATTGAGCTCCCGGTTATGACGGCTGCAAACAATAGCCACATCATAATGTCACAGTGGAGGACAAGACAATTGAGCTCCGGTTATGACGGCTGCAAACAATAGCCACATCATAATGTCACAGTGGAAGACAAGACAATTGAGCTCCCGGTTATGACGGCTGCAAACAATAGCCACATCATAACGTCACAGTGGAAGACAAGACAATTGAGCTCCCGGTTATGACGGCTGCAAACAATAGCCACATCATAATGTCACAGTGGAAGACAAGACAATTGAGCTCCCGGTTATGACGGCTGCAAACAATAGCCACATCATAATGTCACAGTGGAAGACAAGACAATTGAGCTCCCGGTTATGACGGCTGCAAACAATAGCCACATCATAATGCCACAGTGGAAGACAAGCTGCATTGCGATTGATGTGGGGTTTGCGAGTGGCAGCTGTCGCATTGTGACAGCACTGTCTGGTGACAGCCATTCACATAGGCCAGGTACGCTGGCGATCCGCTGTGGACATCACTATCGAGGTCAAGACAGGCAACCTTGCTGTTGGCAGGGGCTCTTCCAGAACGTATTTCTCTTCAAGTTTGGCTTTGAGTAAGAGTAGCCAGGATTCGTTTTGAATGTCGACAAATATGTTGATAGCGTACCGAGCGCACATGAACAGCCGCACTTTCATATTACGTATGGCAAAACTTCCTATGTGAGCCATGTGGATGTTGGCGAATATTACGCCAAGTGGTGTGCCTTTCGCAACACCGTGTATTTGGCGGCATGCGGGACCTACGAGGCATCGGAATGGTTTTTCTTTGGTGAAAATATGAAGCGGGCCTTTCAGCACATGTTGGAAAATGCCGGTGATTGATTCGTAGCGTGCTCATGCATTCTTTAAAATGATTTCGATCGTCTCAACTACCAACACATTGCACGACACGGACAAAGGGTCTCGGGAGTTCAGAATGCCACGTCCGGCTTCAATCGTCAAAATCTGTAAAAACTAATCAGTGGGGCTTAAGAGATGAGTGTGTGGCAGGCTGGTGGTTGTACGATGCCACAGCCGCCGACGTGCCAGCTGCGGCCGCACAATGTGCCGACACACCTCCCTCAGGTCACAACGGGTACATTCAAGGTGCAACCAATCGACACGGGCTCACTACACGCGACGCTGGCATCAGCGAAGCCATCCAAACTCCGCTGGCGTCCACGGTATTACCTTGTCCACGTTCCAGATGTATTTCTTCGGACTTGGTCACCTCGCCCTGGACATAGTCAACTCCAGCCAGGCTACTGGCACTGTCTCGCAAGCGTGGAAATACTGGTCAAGCGTGGAAACACTGGTCATCCCAATTCCGAACGGAAAGAAGTTAAAAAAAATCCCACAGATACGCAACCAGACGCGGTCTGTTTTGCCCGCTGTAATGAAGGTGGTCGAACGAGTAGTTAAGGAACAGCTAGTTGGTTGTCTGGAAAGAACCAAACTACTATATGACGCCCAATGCTGTTAGTTACCGATAAAAAAGCATTTTATGGAATAGGCGCTTCACGCTATCACTGCCAAAGCACTTCAGGCTATGGATAACGGCGAATTATATCTTCCGGTCTCGTTGGATCTCTCAAAATGTTTCCATGTAGTACCCTACGAAGAACTACTCGAAAATCTTCCTTCATACGGTGTCGATGCGGTTTGGTTCGGAAACTACTTAGTAGGATACACAGCAGGTTCAGATGCGTGGAGCTCACGGTATACCCCTGACGTTTAGCACGAGAGACAACTCAATTGGGGTTTTCCAAGGCGGCGCTCTGAGCTGTATTTTATGCACGCTGTTCGCCAATGACCCGAGCCTCTGCGTGCCGGATAATGTCGCTGTTGTCCAATTTGCGGATGACACACAGAGCCTCCCTAGCGAAAAAAGCGGTTTGTAGCAGCTCATTTTCCCGATGGAGCACGCACCAGGGTGGGAATTAAGGCACTTCTTAAGAGATTTTATCTCTGAAAACATTTTTGCACTCCGGGTTCATACTGGATAGGATGGGCTTCACATGTACTCCGACACAAATGTGGAAACAAATATATCAATAAAAACAAACAGAACGACACCCAAAAAAAAGCGGGTTATTCCACTTACAATCACCACTCAAACTAATCACTTTTTGTAGCAGTCAGCAGCCGGACCACAGCTTCACACACTCCATCAATCTCAACCACCGGAATTGCCGACAACAACGCGCCAACAGCAACTTGCAAGATGATGCGCATGCGCACTGAGAACACTGTTCTCCAGCTCTGGAGCCGCGTCTCGGAAAACCTGCGTTCCCCATACATAGGTGGCAACCCATATAGTGGGAAAGTTTGACAGTTTTAAGAGACGTCCTCCAGAGTCCCGGAGGCCACCGATCAGAATTGGCTGCGTTAGCGTTTTCTGTTCTGAAATCTGTCTGTCAACCAATCAATGCAAGTTATTTTTTTATATGACGTCATAACCATTAGCAACTTTGAACACATGGTTAACAGTGGCATACTGTAAACACAAGACCTTGACTGATCCTTTGCTTTGGTCACATCCAACTGTGGCGTGTGCGGTAGCTGAGTTGCGTTCGTATTACGTGGGAAATTGGCTGCGTAGGTAGTTATGCGCTCTGAGCTGAGGGTGAAGTGTGAATTATTTTTGTTTGTTTTTCATATGGCTAGCCTTGTACTGAGACCAACAGTGAAAGGAAAGCGCATTTCTCCTGTGAGTTATGAGAAACGAAACAGTGCTGATTATTACGGGTCACTGCCGGGCGGTGCCATCCACTGTTCACTTCTTTGTTCCCCTATGTTTTGGCACTTGATTTGACCAAAAATGAGAATGATATTACTTATGCATATTATGTAGGTACTCATTTAGGTTTTTCCAGTCCGTTACTGGTAAACAGATTCCATGCATAAAAAATAATGTCCATGAAATCCATGAAATTCCGGAAGAAATCGGTATGCACTCCGACTCCCAACCCGGAAAGTAAGTTTCCCACTCTGGCACGCACTCAGCTCCATGTACCAGCGATTTTTCCATAATGGCATGAAATTGGACAACAGACAGACACCGATGCTGATTTTAGGCACTCCAGCAACGTTGAAAGATTTGCTGTCACAGTCACTTTGAATTTCTATGGTGCACCAGCGTCTGATTCAACAGTGCGAGACCTTGGAATCGCCACCGACCGTCACCTGAATTAGCAAACACATACCGATGCCATGATTCACAAGTCTACTGGACTCCTCACAGCGTTGTTCCACGCGCGTCATGTGATCCCAGACGTCTCGCTAAAGGACATCGGCTTTGGAAGGACAAAGGACATCGGAAGTACCGGCTTTGGTGCTGTTCATAGTGCGATATTGTGTAACATTATCCGCGCATGGCTCGTGTGCAAATACCCAGGTGCACCGCGTGCAGACGATCGTGAATGTCTGTGTGCGAGTCGTGACTGGCGGGAGACGATATGACACATATCAGATTCTGTGAAGGAACTCGGATGGCTGACTGTCCGGCAGCTCATCGAGGATCGCACAGACGATCACCACTACCGATCAGCCAGCCTGACTGCATCCGCCGTATTATCTCGCAGCCTGCCAGCCAGAGGCATGTGCACGACACTAGACGTGCAGACGGCCGGACACTTCCGAAAATCCGCACAGCAGTGGGGAGACGCCGTCTATGTGACCGGGGCGTGGAGACATTGAAGTGGTGCATCCGCAAACATCGGCTTTCCGAGCTGACCTGAGGAGTGCTGTTGCGTCGTACTAGTTTGCGTGATGCGAGCCTGTATAGTGTGTACCTGATGATACCCGATACATGATGTTGCGGTCAAACTCACTGTGTTCAACGTTTTATCTGTCATGGCGTGCATAAGTGAGAAACCACCCGTATTGTGGATCTTGGGTAAATACGGTTGTATCTGTATCGGCATGGTGTGCTTGGGGTATGATATTGTTGAGGCGCTTAGTAACTCTGTATGCTGGAGTAGGTATTTGCGATATGATTGGCCCGTGTGTGCTTATAGTATGCTGGGGTAGGCAGTTGCGGTATGATTGGCCTGATGTGTGTCCATCGTATGCTGGGGTAGGTAGTTCCGATATGATTGGCCTATGTGTTCCTACTGTATGCTGGGGTAGGTATTTGCGATATGATTGGCCTGATGTGTGTGGCTACTGTGTGCTGGGGTAGGTATTTGCCGTATGCTTGGCGTGACGCATGTGCATATTGTGTGCTAATTGGTGAGGAGATGACGACAGGGCGCGGCGCGAGGTTGTGTTCCCCACCGCTCCTGTCCGAACTGATTCCATCAGGCAATCATGCAAGTGTTGAGAACCTTGGTATGTAGAAACCTTCCTTACGCTATCTATGCATGCTTTGAGACATCGTGGGCCACTGTACACACTCGGCAAGCTTACAGTCGTGGTGCGTCTGAGAGTGCACCCGTAGATGCACCTCTACCCAAGGTAGAGGAGGTGAGGAAGAAGAATCATCAGGGTCAAATGGGAAGCAGAGTCAAGAGGAAGAACGCAAGCTCGTTGGCCAAGGAGGCGAGTAAAACGCGGCGCAGAGAGTGCCAGGCAGCGGGGGCTGCTGATAACGACATAACGCAGCCATCAAATAACGCTCTGCTAGATGACTTGAAGAAATGTATTAAGCCTGAAACCCTACGAGGCACGGGCCATATTACCAAAGAGATCATAAGATTCACCGATGAGAGGCTGAATGCTGTTGAAACGTTACTCAGCTTTGTGTTGACCGTCAACGACACCCTGGCCAACCGTCTGGCGGAGGCTGAAAAGAGAGCAGCACAGGCCGAACGTCACAGCGCAGAGACCAACCGCCGGCTCCAACGGCTACAAGAGGAAGTGGACGACATGCAGCAGCAGCAATTTGCTGACTGGCTTGTCCTCTCAGGGCCAGAAGTTCCGACTAGAGCGCGGCCTAGTCGACATAGAGGAGCTCGGCAGATGCCGGCAGAAATGCTGAATGAGATGCTCGGATTCAGGAAATTCGCGGAAGAAATACATCTGGCAAAACAAAGCAGCGGATACTGCCAAAATATTGAGAATAAAGGATTGCTGATTGGTGTGTTCATCGGAAAAATAATGGAAATAAGTATTCAGAGTGGGAAACAGTTGGCTCACGAGAGACATAGAGCGGCGAAAGAATTGTTAAAACGAATAGTAAAATTGATTATTGAGATGCAACATGGTGCTGATAAAGAACATGACTACAATGAGTGCAAAGAAAGATGGGGGAATTTGCAAGAACAAAAAGCAAAAGGGCAATGCTATTCAGTAGCGCCAGATGGATAGAGGAAGTGGAAAAGCCAACAGCTTATTTCCTCAAATTACAGTCTAGGGCGAGAGATAATAAAATTTTGCGGAAAATTGTAAGTAGTCAGGGCAAGGCAGTTACATGAAGTGGGAATATTCTCAATAGCTGCGTGCAGTGCCACAGTAAAATGTATGCAAGCAGAAGGACGAAACGAACGGAAGGAACATTTTACAGATATTGAGAAAATACGGATGATCCACAACTGTCAGAAATACATAAAACTAGGTGCGAAGGGCCTACAACGGAAAACGAATGAGGCCTTCAAATCGATGAAAAATAACAAAACTCCAGGCCCATCAGGCTTTACAAAAGCTTTTTTCTAGCATTTTGGGAACATATTGGATCTCTCGTAATGTACAACATCAATGATGTATGTAGCACAGGCGAATTCTTTGATACGCAAAAGTGGGGCTATATAACACTGTTGCCGAAATAAGACGACCAGACGCGGCTCGAAAACAAGAGACCGATAATCTATTCTTTATAAAATATTCGCAAAGGTGTTAGCACTGAGATGATCTGCGGTTATTGGCAATCTGTTAGCAGAAGGACAAGGCGGATTTATTAAGGGTAGAAACGTTGCAGATAATTTGAGGTTGGTAGATGATGTCATTTACTATTGTGAAAAACAATGTCTATGAGGTATTCTATTAAATCTGGATTTCGCGGCAGCGTTTGACTCGATAGAACATGACATTTTAATGATAATATTGCAAGCGTATAATTTCGGAGGTAACTTCATACGGCTGCCAAATTTCAAAACTTCTATTTGTGCTTGCAGTAGTGATATTCGGATGTAAATATCGAAAATCAAATAATATTGAAGGGATCATAATAAATGGAGTAGATATAAACATATCGCAGTATGCAGATGATATCTTTATTTTCGTAAGAGGTGGTCGATCTGCCACGCAGGCCTTTGAAATGCTGAACGAATTTGGTGAAGCATCAGGGTTAACGTTGAACAGACAAGTGCCACATGGTGTGGCCAGGAAGAAACAGGAATATAAATTATTTAATTTACGATGCTGTCCCAGCGACAAAATTCAAATATCTAGACACCTATTTCTCGACTAAAGTAGCTTGTATCAAGGAGAATATTAAACCAAGACTGCGGCGGATGAGAGCTGCAATTAATTTATGGAAAGGAAGAGACCTGAGTTTGAAGGGCAGAATAGTACTCAGTAAATCTTTGATGGTATCACAGTTCACGTATGTCGCAGCTGTTATGGGTCTGCCAAATGAAGTCACCGAATCAATAGATGGAGAGATAACTGAGTTTATATGGGTAAATAAACCACCCAAAGTGAAGAAAAATGCCCTATGCCAGTCAATAAAGGAGGGTGGCCTTAAAGCTGTGAACATGACCAGATACATGAGAGCCCTGCAATTGATGTCGTCGAAGCGAATGATAGACGACAGCAAACCAGTTTGGAAACACATGCTTCAAGGTAGATTAGGACGTTTCAAACTACAGGATATATTGCGATGGAGTGCAGATAAGGACAAATTTTCAAGCATAGGTGTACCGAATTTGTATGCATGTGTCATTGATGCAGCGTGTAAAATGAGAGCACAATTGAACACTAACCATATCACATCAGTAAGTACTCAATTCCTATAGTACAAAAAAATACATTCAAATAGATCAAGCGACCGATATTTGTTCCCATCATTCTATGAGAATTACATCAAATTTATACGGGATCTGTTTGAACATGGTAACAGCATAGAACACAGCATATTAGTGGCCCGGTGGCCAAATATCTGAGTGTCCCAATATACGTACTGGTGTCTCTTGCATGCTATACCCCACGAATGGAAAAGATTGTTGAGATTGCTTAATTACTACTCATTGCCTCCCACGACAAGGAATGAAAATATACCATTCGTTAGACATGACGGAAAATAAATAGAAGCAAACGAAATAGCATGTTTCCTCGTGTACGAAACCCTCATCCGAAAACAGTAAAGCCACGATGTGAAATAAAATGGGAGGGAGAACATTTTAAGGTCAGGGGGAAAACAATATGAGAAAGTCTATGCTCTACCATATAAATGTACAAAATCAACGAAACTCCAAAATATGCAGTTTCAGATAACAAATCGATTTATTTTCACACAAAAATATATATACGACCGAACAATTAGTGATTCGCCAGAATGCCAATTTTGTTCATACATCGATACCATCACATATTTCATAGCGGAATACAGAACGGTGTCGCGGTTTTGAAATGTACTGATGATGCACAGGCTGTATTTAAACAACGGAACGAGCCCGAATTTATGCATAGAGTACATACTGTTTGGATGCATGGGTGCAACTGAAATTGTCAACTTTGCGCTATTGTTCGCGAAGCAGTGCATATTCGGAAAGGAAATACGGGGAATGGAAGAGTGTCACTGGCGGGATTTATGGCAAGAATCTGAACAATGTATGGCATCGGAAATGCACCGCAATCAACAACAAATCAAAGCAAGTTCACGGGCGGGTGGCAACCACTTGTGCAAAATGTATATTTGGAGATATAAGTGTACTCACAAAAATATGTGTGCTGGTTGGTTGGATATTTGAGTTTTAGGGCCCATCGACCAGGTTTGGTCATGTAGCGCCCACACCTATTGTATGCTGGGGTAGGCATTTGCGGCATGATTGGCCTGATGTGTGTGTCCATCGTATGCTGGGGTAGGTATTTGCGATATGATTGACCTATGTGTGCCTATTGTATTGCTGGGGCAGGTATTTGCGATATGATTGGCCTGTGTGCATATTGTATGCTGGGGTAGGTATTTGCGATATGATTGGCTTGATGTGTGTGCCTATTGTATGCTGGGGTAGGTATTTGCGATATGATTGGCTTGATGTGTGTGCCTATTGTATGCTGGGGTAGGCAGTTGCGGTATGATTGGCCTGATGTGTGTGTCCATCGTATGTTGGCATAGATATTGGCAATATAATTGGCCTGGTGTATGTGCGTACTGTAAGCAGGGACAGGTATTTACGATATGATTGGTCTAATGCGTGTGTCTATCTTGTGGGTTTTCAAACTACTATAGAAATAGCTTGGGATGTAATAACCGACGATACAGTGGCTAACCATGGGGCAGGAGGCCGTCACTCCCTGGCCGCCACTCCCTGCCGCCACTCCCTGGCGGCTCCAAACGGACCATCCAGGCGACCACTTTGAGAGGCCCGCAAAGGCCCCCTGGGCCGACGTGAGGGATCCCCGGACCGACAAAAGGGACCCCGGGCTGATGGAGACGGCCCTGGCTAATATGAAGGGCCATTGAACTGACGGCGAGGCCTAAGGCGAGGAAAGGGCCCCTGACCTGATGGAGGGGGACCGAACTTCTGAAAAGGGACCCCTGGCCTGGCGGAAAGGGCCCTGAGTCGCTAAAGAGGATCCCTGAGCCGATGAATAGGAGACACTAGCTGCCGGAAAGGACCCTGGGCCATCAAGAAATGCATCGAGCCGATGTGAAATGCCATTGAGCCGACGGCTTGGACCCAAGCCGTATACGAGCCCCTGAACTTGGATGGAGGGTGCCCAAGCTGTTGAAAGAGAGCTTCCGGCCTGACAGAGAGGAGGTCCTGGGTCGATAAGGAGGGTTTCTGAGCCGACGGAGAGGACTCATAGACGTGGCAGGACTCCGGGCCGTCGGAGAGGGCCAAGAGCCGGAATGGAGGTCCCCTGGGCCGACGGTAGCGGCCAAGCTGCACAAGGGGCTCAAGCTGATGGAGGAGACTAAAGCTGTTGAAAGGAGAGCCTCCGTTCAGACGGAGAGGACCCTGAACCGTGAAAGAACGCCCTGGGTCGATGGAGAGGGCCCAGGGCCGGACGTGCAGGGCCCCTGGGTCGATGGAAAGGGCCCAGGGCCGGACGTGCAGGGCCCCTGGGTCGATGGACTGAGGGCCCAGGGCCGAACGTGCAGGGCCCCTGGGTCGATGGAGAGGGCCCAGGGCCGGACGTGCAGGGCCCCTGGGTCGATGGACTGAGTGCCCAGGGCCGGACGTGCAGGGCCCCTGGGTCGATGGAGAGGGCTCAGGGCCGGACGTGCAGGGCCCCTGGGTCGATGGACTGAGTGCCCAGGGCCGGACGTGCAGGGCCCCTGAGTCGATGGACTGAGGGCCCTCATAATGCGCAGCGGAGCTGGCTAATCCTCTCGACATTTTATGCGAAATATCCGTTGCCCAAGGCGAATTTTCCCGACTTTGGAAAGACGCCAACATCATCCCAGTGCACAAAAAGCCGACAAGAGAAACCCCAGCAACTACCGTGACATTTCTTGTCTCACTCCCTGCTGCACAATTCTAGAAAAGGTAGTTTGCGACTTCCTTTTGGCACATTGCTTACCATCACTACCGCACAACCAGCACGGATTCCTACCAAAAACGCTCCAGTCTATCCCACCTCAGTATATTCCTCAAGCACAGTTGGAGCTCAATCGAGGAGAGCACACAGACTGACTATCTATATACACAGATTATTCATCGGCCTTTACAAGCGTAATTCCCAAGCTTTTGCTCCACAAGACCAAAATGTCTTTAAACGTCACAGGACGTGCGCATTCTTGAATTGAGTCCTACCTGACCAACCGCCGACAGCAAGTCGTAATTGACGGCAAGTTTTCAGACTGGATCTCAGTCAAATGCTGGGTCTCCGAAGGTAGTGTGTGTGGCACGCTCCTCTTCAGTCACTTCACCGCTGACCGCCCTGCCCCCACCATGTGCGCTGACATCAAATTGTACCGAGTCTCATCCCCAGCTGACACCGAAGCCCTTCATCATGACATTGACCGTCCTACTCTTCGTCGCGCACATGGCATCCAAAATTAAAGCGCAATATCCTTTTCGTTACCAAAATCACCCATCCTAGCTACATACATACTGAACGGCGCCGAGTTGGAGCTCTGAACCGAGATCCGAGATTTAGGTGTTTTGCTCGACACAAAACTCATATTCACCCCTTATATTGACATCACAGCCAAGGCGAACCGTATGCTTGGTTGTCATTCGCAGTATGCGGTTGTCCAGACGCCACAGCAGAGCTCGCTTTGACCACAAGGCAATGTTGTGTGCCGATGTTCGCTCCACCCTTGAGTACGGCTGCGTTGTATAGGCTGGGGCAGCTGTCATCAAGGGCACCTGCAACGCCTGAAGCGGGTACAGCACATGTTCCTCATGTGGCTGGCTTTTAAATCAGAGTGCCAGCTTGGACTACATCACTTGACCCATTGCCAGCTTAGATTATACAACTTCACATATCGCATTAGCCCACGCTCTATTAAATATCGGCTGGCACAATACGACCCCATGCTCCTGTATAACATTCACCATGCGAGCATCGACAGCCCTGATCTGCTGTTAGCGTTCAGCACGTCTATGCCGAGGCGGCAGACACTTACCCCTCTTCTGTAGAATGTCTCTTTTGCCAGAGTGAACGCTGTTCAGCGTGGTCTCTTCACTCGCATCCCCTCCATATGTAACTCAACGCTCAACGCTTTTAGAACAGTTTTTTTTTCACGTCCACCACATACCGTTCCAAATATAACGTGCAAAGCTTCACCAACTCGCCAGTCACATGCCTGTAACCTTACGTACAAGCTGTGTGTGTGTGTGTGTGTGTGTATGTGTGTGTGTTTATTGCGAGTGACCGTATTTATTGTGACTGGACAGTTCCGTTCCCTGATTGCATCAGTAATTACGCAAATGAGCTTGTTGAAGTTAACAACAACCCAAATGCAAATCAGAAAATGTTTTATATTGTCAAGAAATGACAAAGTAGTGCAATAGTTCGGGAAAAATCACTTTTTTGGGGGTGGGAGATGCTCCCCTAGACCCGCCAGTGATAACATTGATGAGCATAATGCAACACCCTGTCTCCCCAATTGCAGACGGGCACATGCTGGCTCCTGACCCTGGCACACCTGACGCATTCTGACTCCGATAATGACTAGTTTGACGATGTGCGTAGCGCATCACGTGTCCGCTGGCCGCACAGTGACCACCTGTCAGCCAGGGACGGTCTCCAGTACATCACGTGTCCGCTGGCCGCACAGTGACCACCTGTCAGCCAGGGACGGTCTCCAGTACATCACGTGTCCGCTGGCCGCACAGTGACCACCTGTCAGCCAGGGACGGTCTCCAGTACAGCACGTGTCCGCTGGCCGCACAGTGACCACCCGTCAGCCAGGGACGGTCTCCAGTACATCACGTGTCCGCTGGCCGCACAGTGACCACCTGTCAGCCAGGGACGGTCTCCAGTACATCACGTGTCCGCTGGCCGCACAGTGACCACCCGTCAGCCAGGGACTGTCTCCAGTACATCACGTGTCCGCTGGCCGCACAGTGGCCACCTGTCAGCCAGGGACGGTCTCCAGTACATCACGTGTCCGCTGGCCGCACAGTGACCACCTGTCAGCCAGGGACGGTCTCCAGTACATCACGTGTCCGCTGGCCGCACAGTGACCACCTGTCAGCCAGGGACGGTCTCCAGTACATCACGTATCCGCTGGCCGCACAGTGGCCACCTGTCAGCCAGGGACGATCTCCAGTACATCACGTGTCCGCTGGCCGCACAGTGACCACCTGTCAGCCAGGGACGGTCTCCAGTACATCACGTGTCCGCTGGCCGCACAGTGACCACCTGTCAGCCAGGGACGGTCTCCAGTACATCACGTGTCCGCTGGCCGCACAGTGACCACCTGTCAGCCAGGGACGATCTCCAGTACATCACGTGTCCGCTGGCCGCACAGTGACCACCTGTCAGCCAGGGACGGTCTCCAGTACATCACGTGTCCGCTGGCCGCACGGTGACCACCCGTCAGCCAGGGACGGTCTCCAGTACATCACGTGTCCGTTGGCCGCACAATGACCACCCGTCAGCCAGGGACGGTATCCAGTACATCACGTGTCCGCTGGCCGCACAGTGACCACCCGTCAGCCAGGGACGGTCTCCAGTACATCACGTGTCCGCTGGCCGCACAGTGACCACCTGTCAGCCAGGGACGGTCTCCAGTACATCACGTGTCCGCTGGCCGCACAGTGACCACCTGTCAGCCAGGGACGGTCTCCAGTACAGCACGTGTCCGCTGGCCGCACAGTGACCACCTGTCAGCCAGGGACGGTCTCCAGTACAGCACGTGTACGCTGGCCGCACAGTGACCACCTGTCAGCCAGGGACGGTCTCCAGTACATCACGTGTCCGTTGGCCGCACAATGACCACCCGTCAGCCAGGGACGATCTCCAGCACATCACGTGTCCGCTGGCCGCACAGTGACCACCCGTCAGGCAGGGACGGTCTCCAGTACATCACGTGTCCGCTGGCCGCACAGTGACCACCTGTCAGCCAGGGACGGTCTCCAGTACATCACGTGTCCGCTGGCCGCACAGTGACCACCTGTCAGTCAGGGACGGTCTCCAGTACATCACGTGTCCGCTGGCCGCACAGTGACCACCTGTCAGCCAGGGACGGTCTCCAGTACATCACGTGTCCGCTGGCCGCACGGTGACCACCCGTCAGTCAGGGACGATCTCCAGTACAGCCACTCCCTGGGGCGAGCACCTACCTTCACCACCTACAGCGTAAGCTCGTGGAGCCCAAGAGCCCGTCCCTAGTCACCGGAGGATATGAATGCAGTCCATGCAATCAATGCAGCTGGTCAGCGGACGGTTGCGCCAGATATGGTGGGCTGAGCAACTCCCCTCCTCATCCCGCTCCACGAACTTTCCACCGAAAGCGCCCCTCCAAGGACATTCACGGTGGCAACTCTCCGAGGAAATGGAGCCCATTCGGGCGAGTGCTCTTCCCATGAACATTCCTGGATCTGCCCTGGGCGGTGGTGTTCAGAGACGTTCGCTGCGCTAAATGGCCGCTGTGTCAAATCGGTTATCACGCATGCTAGTGTTGGCGAAGACAAGGCTGCGAAGAAGAAAACAATAACATAGTTGAATGTATGTAATGCACCCGTCCGACAGCATGTTGGAGCATTCGCTCCCTGTGCTCGCTGGTAACGTGCGTGCAATTATTCCTCCACACGTGCTTGCGGTTATTGAGCCGGCCTCCTAAAGCAGCAGTAGCACCTTCGAAGCATAACAGGCAATAATAGCTCCACCGCTTGCTTTGTTCTGGCATTTGGTCTGCATTCTGTTTACTTTAGTTTTGTTACATTCTTTCTGATGCCATGATTATACTATTCGGCGAAGGAGCTAAAGGTAGGTCAAATGAAAATGCTCCTCCATTGGGTACAATTTTTATGTTTCTCATCCTGTCCTGTCATCACAAAATATTGCATCATCCGTCTTCGTTTTGTCGCCTCGGTAGCTCCCGGTAGCTCAGTTGTTTAGAACGCTGGCCTGCATTGGTCTTCCCTGTCCGGGCAAGACAGGGTTCGAGTCACTTCATGAACTCGCATTTAGCCCCCGGCTGCGGAAGGTCAGTTGGCAACAGGCCCGATGAGGCCGGGGACGAGCTACCAGGTCGGCCGTGTCGGTGCACTGACGTCACGGTGCCGTGACGTCACGTTAAACTCTCGACCGGAATTCTGCCGTCAAACTGGAATTCATTGATTGGATGGTGGGGCTAGAAATTACAGAACAAGCTCTGCTCAGCAATAGGAACCTGGTGCATAAAGCCACTCCAGCAAGAATTGGCGCATGTGCGTGTGCGTGTGTGTGTGTGCTTGGTTAGCAGGCCCCCGAATCCCAACCTGTTCCGTGGTTGTGAACTGGCCTCAGTGTGCTGGTTGCTGATCGTCAACACCCACCTGTGTCTCAGCTTGTGCTTGTTGTTGATCCGGACGCCGGTCTTCTCCTGCATGCCTGCCATGATGTTGCTGATGTCTCCCTCGGACACCACCATCTCGGTGCGTCTGGCCCCGCCGCGGCTGCTGCTTGGGCGACGCTAGCTCCCTGCAGGAAGAGATCGATTGTTGCTGGGCTATTTCATCGGAACATTATCACGCTAAGTTCAGTACATTTTCTATCAATATCAAAAGAAACCAGAGGGCGCAAGGTTCTGGAAAAAAAATAGTCGTGCTCCGCGCTCAGGCCACAAGTCCAGGGATTGTGGATTAATGTGTGTGTGTTATCTGTATTAATATTTTACACAACTGCAAGGACATCACATTATGCTTGAACGTATTCAAACATTCAGGCTGCCGAGAAAACCCAAACTTCAGCAAACATTTGGGCTGTCGAGAAAACCCAAACAGCGCAGACATCTCCGGTAAACAACTGATAGACAACTGATCTTGAAGCAGTTTGCCGTATTGCGCACTTCCAACTATTCACACAGAACCAACGGACCCGAAACGACGAATGTCACCACACACCCCACACCCCACCGCCGGGTGCACATTGTCCTTCGCCACTGATCTGAAGAGAGCGTCAGAGGAGCGCACGGAAGTGTACCGTCTCCAGCTTGAAGCCGTCCACAGCATCGCCACCGTATTCCGATGGGCTGAGTGGAGCCAAGAGCTCTCGTCTGCAAACCCGACCGCCAACCAAAGCACGAGCGGGGCACACGTGCCAGCCGTTGTGGGTGACCTGACTGATTGCCGCGCTCCCAGACAGCATATCTCCGCACGACCACCTTCGGTTGACGAGACCGGAGATCCGGGACTGCAGTAAGCTGCCGATGTGCCCGTGACATTGCCGCACTCCATCCGGACAGTTGACAGCAGCACCGTTGGGACATGTCCCGAGGCGAGCAGGCCCCGCGACCAGCCGGTACACGGCCAGGCAAACGTCGCCGGCACAGTAGAGTCGTTCACACACGCACGTGTACTGCCGCAGCACATGATTCACCGCAGGGAACTCGACTCGCATGCAGATCACGGCACCTTCTTTGGAGAAGACCTCCTTGGCGCAACTGAACTTGAGCTAACGTTTCAGTTTCGGCCGCGCAATAGCCATGACACAGTGAAATAATAAGATCAAGCTTTACATGGTCATAGTCATTCATCACATAGTCATACATTCACACGGTCAATTCAACAGTTTTGCATTTGCTTAATACGTTGGAATCTAGTGGAGCTTGGTTATGCTGGTTCAATTGCTACTTGGCTGTGCTGGCTCAAATACTCCAATACGTGAAGGAGGACTTGCACGCCAATTTATACAGGCATACAGTTGTAGGAACAAGAGGCTCATGGCCCCACTTTTCGCCATCGCAACCAATAGCCCAGCGGGATAAAAGACCTTGATGTCCTCTCCATTTTGTTTTCATCTAGTTTTACTTCACTTCATTTTGCTACAAGGCTCTCCATTAAACAGCGCTTCCGTCCCTGGCACGCGCGTCGTGATTCATCCTGTGTGCGTTGCTGTTCGAGTTTACCATTGTCACCGCAGAACAGATTGGTTGGTTGGTTATTTGAGTTTTAGGGCGCATCGACCAGGTTTGGTAATTTAGCGCCCATAACTAATAGTGTGCTACCTGCTAAAAAAGGGTCAGGCCTTCTTCCGAAGTACACAGTTTCACACGCCTAAGTCACAAGTATACATGCACGATAAAAGCACACTACAGTGATGGACAGATGACATGGAGCTTGATGTCGGAGATATATTCAAATAATTTGCCCGTGTGGATAAAACGCGAATCGTCACCTAAAATGTCAGCAAGAGTAAGCGAGTCTACTCGTTGTCCAAAATGCCGTCTTCGCTGCACTCGAAAGCGGGGACATGACAACAGGGCATGACGCACTGTGAGTGGTACATCACAATGTTCGCAGATCGGCCGATGTTCGCAGAACGCAGAACGCAGAACAGAATGTTCGCAGAACAGATCGGTGATGGCGTGCATCGCCAACCACGCGTGGAGCCGCCCGGTCGCAGACGGCCTGCAAAACCGACCTGCCACCACCAGGGGGGTGCCTGATAAAAGGCAACGACGGGCTTGTGAGGGTCAAGGTCAGATTATCACGCTACCTCTGCGTCCATTCGCTATGCAGTTGAAATTTTAAATGCGACATGCCAGATACAGCAACGAAAACTGGTGGGTTTTAGGTCAGCAAGCACAGCTCAGTTTCTTTTTTTTAAATCAACTGCAATTAACTCAAGATTCAGTCTGCCGAATACAGGAATGTCATTAAGGAGGGCGATGGATAAGAGGGATTGAAGCCCAAATGGGTTTGAAGTCAAGCTGAGCCAGTGTAGGCTTCATGGGCAAGCTCGCATATTGTCTGATTTGAGTGTGGGCGTCAAGGACCCCACACAGAGATGGGAAACCGCCTCGGAGACTAAGTAGGTGCTGCTTTTGGTAGGCTCAGTGTAAGCCATCAGTGCATGCCGGCTGCTCCTGTTCAGTTAGTTAGTTATTTGGGATTTATGGTGCGTCGACAACTATGACCATATTGCGCCAGTTGTTCCTGTTCAGTATTTCCGTAGGATAAACCTGATGCACATACTACGACGTTTCAGTTTGCCTGCAATCAACGTCACGCAACGTAACGAGCGACCGGGCAGTGACGAGCGACCCGGCAGTGACGAACCGCCACCATGACAGTGACGAGCGACCCGGCAGTGACGAGCGGCCCGGCAGTGACGAGTGACCCGGCAGTGACGAGCCGCTACCATGGCAGTGACGAGCCGCTACTATGGCAGTGACGAGCGGCCCGGCAGTGACGAGCCGCCGCCACCATGGCAGTGACGAGCGGCCGACCACCGAAGGCACTGACAGAAAAGGTCAATAATGGTGCAACTTCCTACCGTACCCCTATCATGGAGGGATGTGTCAAGAGGATACTTGGTTGGTTGGTTATTGGTTTTACGACACATCAACCGTTGAGTCATGTAGCGTCGCCAATCTCTCACGCCGATTGGTCGCGGGCGAAGAGTAACAACAGGTGAGACTCGAACCCACAATCCTTCGATTGTGAGACGGGCAACTTACCCCTAGACTACTCCTCCCCTGTCAAGAGGATACGAAGTACCACGAACAATGTCTATCGAATATGGAGCCAGCATGTCCACTGGATTGAGTAGAGCTTAGAAGAATAATAATCACTGTTTTGCCCTGACAACACTGGTGAAGAACCTCCCTCGGTACTGTCGGCTGCCACTGCCTGGCTGGTCAGGGTTTAAGGGTGGGTTTAAAGGTTCAAATTTACCATTTAATTTACCATTGGTATAAATCCATTCATTTTTTCTCCAAATTAACATTACGCCAACAATATTCCACGCAGATAAGAAGCCCAAAGCTGCAGTGTTCATCTCAGCTGCTCAGCTGGACTGAAGCCCCCGAATGGCCGGTTATTTATCGCTCCCCGTCCCCATCGCCTGGGCATGCTGCTACCAGGAAAAAGAGAAGCGACTGACTGTAGAGCCCTGAGGAAATAAGTGGGTCAGACGGCGTGCCGTGCGGTGCGGTGGTCGACACTGCGGGGCCCTGAGGCGATAAGTGGGTCAGACGGCGCGGCGGGCGGTGTGGTGGTCGACACTGCGGGGCCCTGAGGCGATAAGTGGGTCAGTGGGTCAGACGGTGCGCCGGGCGGTGCGGTGGTCGACACTGCAGGGCCCTGAGGCGATAAGTGGGTCAGACGGCGCGCCGGGCGGTGCGGTGGTCGACACTGCGGGGCGTGGCTGACCGCACCAATCATTGATCGCTGCCGTCTGGTATTCCAGCAGCGTGGGGACCTACCGCCGAATAGGGATACTGTGAGTGATGATACCGAACGCCAGACGGAGAGGCTGTACCGCACACCGTACCGCGAGAATGAGAGGCTGTACCGCACACCGTAGCGCAGGGAGGGGCAGCGTATCATAACCTACAAAGGTCATAACCTCCACAGTTCATAACCTACACAGTTCATAACCTCCACAACTCCGAAGCGGTCATAGCCTCCACAGGTCATAACCTCCACAACTCCGAAGCGGTCATAACCTCCACAGGGCATAACCTCCACAACTTCGAAGCGGTCATAACCTCCACAGCTCACAAACTCCACAGATTCCAGAACGCCATAATTTCCTAGAAACATCACTTCATCGCTAGGCAGCAGAACGGTTTAGGTATTATCGCAACGAATATGGAATGAATGGCATGAGATTGAACGTTGAAGAATAGTAACCTAACCAAACCTAACATAACATAACATAACATAACCCAACATAATATAGCATAGCATAACCTAATCTAACCTAACTTAACCAAACATAATACCTAGACCGTGCTGCTACCTAGCGATAGCTAGCTGAAGTGATGCTTCTAGGTAATTATGAAGTTCTTGAATCCGTGGAGGCTGTGAGCTGTGGAGGCTATGACCATTTATGAGTTGTGGTGGTTGTGAACTATGAAGGCTATGACCGCTTCGAGTTGTGGAGGTTGTAACTATGGGGGTTATGACCTGTGGAGGTTACGACTGCTTCGGGTATGTTGAATTTGTGGAGGCTATGATACAACTCCCAGGGAGGGAGAGACTGTACCGCTGACTGTAGCACACGGTGCTGCAGTGAGTATCGCACGGAAGTGAACGTTGCCATGCAACAACGCATGGAAAACTGACACTGCACTACACAGTGACCTAGTTGATACTGTATCGGATAACAACAGATATTGCAGCGCATGCTGTTCCGCAAGGAGTGGGATGCTGTACCGCACGGGAGCGGTACCATGCTGCATACCGGTAATACACCAATTTAATCGCTGATGACTCATCGACACCTCCTGGTCGCCACGGCACCTCGGTGCTGTGTCGCCGTGCCCAAAGAACTGGCTGAAAGCTCCAGTGTCTCTGACAGCCCCAGTAGGGCTGAGGACCAGCTGACAGCCACAGTGTCCCTGAGGCCCAGCTGACAGCCACAGTGTCCCTGAGGACTAGCTAACAACCACAGTGTCCCTGAGGACCGGCTGACAGCCACAGTGTCCCTGAGGACCAGCTAACAGCCACAGTGTCCCTGAGGACCAGCTGGCAGCCACAGTATCCCTGAGCACCAGCTGACAGCCAGTGTCCCTGAGGACCAGCTGACAGCCACAATGTCCCTGAGGACCAGCTAACAGCCAGTGTCCCTGAGGACCAGCTGACAGCCACAGTGTCCCTGAGGACCAGCTGACATCCACAGTGTCCCTGAGGACCGGCTAACAGCCACAGTGTCCCTGAGGACCGGCTAACAGCCACAGTGTCCCTGAGGACCAGCTGACAGCCACAGTGTCCCTGAGGACCAGCTGACAGCCACAGTGTCCCTGAGGACCAGCTGACAGCCACAGTGTCCCTGAGGACCAGCTGACAGCCACAGTGTTTATAATGACTGTCCGACAGTCGCAGTGTTTATGATGACCAGCTGACAGTCGCAGTGTCCCTGAGAACCGACTGACAGCTGCCGTAGTCGCCTCACCACGGAGTGAAGGTCACAGTGTCCCTGAGGACCGGCTGACAGCTGCCGTAGTCCCCTCACCACGGAGTGAAGGTCACAGGGTTCTCAGTCACGACCGAGTGCGTGCACGCTCACACCGCCAGCTTCATCGCGTGACGACCGCAGCGAGGCGTGCCAGCCCAGTCAGCGGCGTGAGGAGTCGGTCCCTGAAGGTCAGTGGCGCGATGAGTCCTCCCCCTGACAGTGGCGTGAGGAGTCCTTCCCTGACCGTCAGTGGCGTGAGGAGTCCTCTCTTGACAGTCAGTGGCGCGGGGGTCCTCCTGCAGTACTGCTGACGTCGTGAAGTCCACACTGACAGTGGCGTGAGGAGTCCTTCCCTGACAGTCAGTGGCGTGAGGAGTCCTCCCTTGACAGTCAGCGGCGTGAGGAGTCAGCCCATAACACAATCAGCGGCATGAGGGTCGGTCTCTGATCCAGTCAGTAGCGTGAGGAATTCGCCCCTGATACAACCAGTGGCGTGAGGAGAGAGAGTGGCGTGAGGAACCATCTGCCACAGAGATTACGTCTTCCCCAGTCGGCAGCCACGCCCACCCCTCCCCAAAGGGGCTGCAGAGCGCTTCTAATCGGGGAACGAGAAGGTTGATGTGGATCCTCCCATTTAGCGTCCAAGATGCAAGATTCAATTTCGTTCATCCCGACTCACTTTCGTTTGGCCGGACCTGTTTGCTGACGTCACCGTTCGTGCCCAGGAACTTCCTCTGTCCCAGTAACTTCTCTATCCCAGCCACTACCACTGCTTCAGTTACTCCCCACGTCTCAGTCCCCACCCGGCCCTCCTGGCAGAGGCGTGGCGGGAGTCTCCCTCTTCTCCAATCATCACCCTACCCCAGCCACTACCCCAGCTCCAGTCACCCCTCCATCAGTGGCATAAGGAGGGTCCACCCTGCCCCAATCGGTCAGTGAGCCTTGGTGGCTATTGGTTTTACGACACGTCGACCGTTGAGTCATGTAGCGTCGCCAATCTCTCACGCCGATTGGTCGCGGGCGAAAAGTAGCGACAGGTGAGACTCGAACCCACAATCTTTTGATTGTGAGACGGGCAACATGCCCCTAGACTACTCGTCCCCTGGTAAGTGAGCCGAGGCGACCTACGCCCAGTGGCTTCATGCGGTTGTGTTCGCACCGTCCAGGCGGCCAGCTGCAGCCAACGACAGCTGCCAGCTGCAGCCAACCGAATGACATAACACTGGCCGTTTTACTTCTGCCGCCCCCTCCCCCAATTCGTGTGGCAGTGATGAATGGTCAACGACAAGTGTCAAGTGATTTAGCGGAGCCCGTCGGAGCCCGTCGGAGCCCATCCGGCCGCCTGCTGGAGCCCAGCCGGCCCCCAGCCGGACCGCCAGACTGACCTAAGCCGATGGGTCGATCGGAGCTGCGCAAAGGACTGAGTCACTCAGCTGACCAGCTGACTGGGACCAGCTGACGTCACTTTAAGCGACCAGCTGTCGCTGAAGCATCGTCTGAGGCATCGTCTGAAGCATCGTCGCCTGAACCTGACACGTATCAATCAGTCAGACTCCGGCCAGGTCGTTTGCAAGCATTTTCCTCTCGAGCAACACCCATGGCGCCAATGCTAAAACTAATATCGAATCTGAGGGGAACTGCCACTATCGTCTGTTGGATAACAACCCTCACCCAGTGGCGTCGCCACCGGGTGAGGGTTGTTATCGCCACCGGATGTTAAATAGAAGGGGTGGGGGGGCGAAAGGGCTTCATGTTGACTTTCTCCACGCAACGCCATAGGCGTAATTATAAATCCCACTAAGCTTGGGGTGGGCGGACACGTCCTCCTCGTTGCCCGACGTGGCGATGACCCATGCATTGATCTAGCGTGGCCAGGTGGCGGATAAATTGACCTACCACTTACAGACTTGCCACGTGTCGTGGCACGTGTCGTGACTTGCCACGTGTCGTGATCAGCTGGCTGGTGGTCATTGTGACTCAAGGACACCACGTCGTGGGAATGCTGCACCCAAAGCTGACAAGATGAAACGACTAGATGACATCACCCCAAGTAGCCCGCCGGTTGCATTGGCATCAATTGAAGTTGCCACCTGGTTGCTATGATGTCATGCTAAGTGACCAGTCACCCGCACAGGCAGCCGTGACATCACAGGGGAGAGGCGGCGCCCACACTGGTCAGCCGGGCCACACCTACCACTCGAGTGCATCGGGCTTCGGGTTGCACCTTCAAGTGACGAGCCGCTTGCATATGGGAGTAGTGAGAAAAGTCGACGGACAGGCGAGGTTGGATTCGGTCAGGAGTGAAGGAGACATTGGATTCGGTCAGGAGTGAAGGAGACATTGGATTCGGTCAGGAGTGGGAAATGAGAGACTGGAATCGGTCAGGAGTGAAAGAGACATTGGAGCCGGTTAGGAGTGAAGAAGGAGAGAATGATGAGTGAAGGAGATATTTGAGTCGATCGAAAGCCTCAACCAAGTGCAAGAAGTGTGGATCTGGTTTCCATGCGACATACAAGCACATCCACCAGCAGATCCAGAAACTCCTTTCCATCTAGTTGGTGACGAACAGAATTAAACAAATACATAAATGTACCGGGCATGGACACCCGCGGATGCAAGGGTCATTTTGAAGCAATATTTTCTTCACAAAATACAGATAAATTTCCAGGAATTAGAGATTCATTGGATTCACTTAAGAACATGTGGTTAAAAATCGGTCCCTCTGGGAAGTGGAATTGCGCCGATCGTCCTCTTGGATCTGTCACTAAACCTTGGGAGCAGGGATTTCCAACAGTCACTGACCGAAGTCAGAATCGTCAGAGGGTGAGACGACCATGAAAAAGTTGGCATATTCTTGAGCATCGGAAAGACGATGCTGTATCCACGCTGATGCTGGGTTTTGGCAAACATGGCGAATGACCCCGGTCATGATAACAGTCCATCGCGTTTGACATGTTGCATGCCAAAGGGTGTAGCAATGGCATCTCATTCAGCCAATCGTTGCGATACACATGCGATGCCGGCCCATGCGATTTTACTGAAATATCTGGCGAGGAATCCAGGGTGCCTTTTACCACAGACAATAGCAGTGAAGCGACCAGCACTGGGCCGTTCTGGATTTGAGTCACGAAGATTGCGGGTGGACATATCAGATCTGCTTGCTCGCTGCGACCTGGTCGGCTAAATGACCTTGACCTGTCGCGCACGGCTCCCGGGTGGCGTTGGCCAGCAGGCCGGTTGGGTGGCAGCGTACAAGAAGGGATTACCCGGTTACTTTTGTTCTCTGGAAAGCACTTTCCAATCCAGTAAAGCCTTGTATTTCCGGCCCTGAAAGCAACAGTCAACTGGGCTGCAGAATACGTGTGATGTCACAAAGATCATCTCACAGGGAACATACAACGACCCCTGACCTCTGCACAGTCTATGGGTCACTCCTTCCCCTCTGAGAGTGGCAGCGCAGATTCTGCCACTCATCTGCGCTGTCTCCTTCGTCCTCTCCATCTGAAGACAGCGGAGGTGCAGGTAATCCTCCGGAGATCTGGTGACCTCTGATGACTGATCAGAGATCTGAGATCTGGTGATCCCAACCCGTTCGGGTGCCAGAGCGACCAGAGTGGTGTCCTCCCGATCCGCCTCAGACATGGCAGTAGCTGCCCAGACTAATGACGGGGCGGCTACCGCAAGACAGTAGACATCATAGTGGTAGTCTCCCAGACAGTATACATTGCAGCGATAGACGCCCGAACATTACAGTGGTAGCCCTCAGGCATTACAGCGGTAGTCGCCAGGACGGAAGATATTGCAGCGGCAGCCGCCCAAACATTGCAGCGGTGGTCACCGAGACATGACAGCGGCTGCCGCCCAGGCATTGCGCGTGCAGCTGAAGTGACTCGACCTCAGAGAAGACAGTCAGTCAGTTATGTGGGCTTCAGGACGTATCGACGTCAATGGATTAGATAAGACAGCCGGCGGCGGACGGTAACTGGCCCGACCCAGACGAGACCCGCCCGCTGCCAGGGTCACGCCGCCGCCACCGCCGCCGCCGCTTCAGCCGTTATTTACCGGCGGCGGCACAGACACCGTCTCATCGGACGAAAGCTGGACTCCTCAGCTGGTGTCTCTGCTCAGTCACGGCTGGAAGCTTCGGCTGACTTTCCCAGCTGTGGCCTCGCCTGGCAATAAAAGAGCCGCGCGTCGCAAGTGGAAGTCTCACTGGGAATCTCTGCTAGGAGCATAACTGGGAACTTCAGCTGGGAATCGAACTGAGCATGTCAGCTGAAAGTCTCACTGAGAATCTCAGCCGAGAACCTGACTTGACCACGGTCGCCGCCGGCCTGCGGGCGGTGACCAGTGACTAGACTCGACGATTGACCTCACCGAGCCGGACGCCACCGGCTCGAGCTGACCGACACGACACGTGGTCCTGCAGGTGGACACGACAGAGCCGACCTGACTGACACGACAGGCCACACGTGGTCCTGCAGGTGGACACGACAGAGCCGACCTGACTGACACGACAGGCCACACGTGGTCCTGCAGGTAGACACAGCAGAGCCGACCTGACTGACACGACAGGCCACACGTGGTCCTGCAGGTGGACACGACAGAGCCGACCTGACTGACACGACAGGCCACACGTGGTCCTGCAGGTGGACACGACAGAGCCGACCTGACTGACACGACACGTGGTCCTGCAGGTGGACACGACAGAGCCGACCTGACAGACACGACAGGCCACACGTGGTCCTGCAGGTGGACACGACAGAGCCGACCTGACTGACACGCACGTGGTCCTGCAGGTGGACACGACAGACGACCGACCTGACAGACACGACACGTGGTCCTGCAGGTGGACACGACAGAGCCGACCTGACTGACACGACAGGCCACACGTGGTCCTGCAGGTGGACACAGCAGAGCCGACCTGACTAACACGACACGTGGTCCTGCAGGTGGACAGGACAGAGCCGACCTGACTGACACGACACGTGGTCCTGCAGGTGGACGCGACAGAGCCGACCTGACTGACACGACTGGCCACACGGGACAAGAGAGCCGACCTGACTGACACGACAGGCCACACGTGGTCCTGCAGGTGGACACAGCAGAGCCGACCTGACTGACACGACAGGCCACACGTGGTCCTGCAGGTGGACACGACAGAGCCGACCTGACTGACACGACAGGCCACACGTAGTCCCGCAGGTGGACACGGCAGAGCCGAACATAGCCAGCCGATTCTGCCGATGGCCCATTGCTAATCCGAGAGTTTCTGGCGATGACTGACACCACAGCTACAGTGAGGGCTGATAAATATCACACGAATGAGTAAATATTAATCAAGACATCATTACAGAAAGACAACGAAACCGCAGGAAGCGGTTTCGGCGGCGGGACGTCTGGAATGTGTGTACCATTCAACAGCCCCGGATAACAGGAGCTGGGAGAGGTGGATACTGCGCCAGCTGACAACGCAGTGACGGTGTCTCTTACTTTTCAGGCTACCAGAATTTTGCCCTACCTGAGCGCGACCTATCGTCACTTAATTCTTCTAGAAAAGAAGAGACTTGGATTATTTGTATGTCAGACTCGGCTCACTAGTGGGTGGAGCACCACTCCTACTAATCCGCGGCGGAGAGTCCAAAATTAGCGCGGCCAGCGCTCCCCGAACCCACCATCTTCTGATCACCAGATGGCCTTGCTGTCCCGCTAACCACCATTCCACGCACCCAGACAAACATCTCCGCTGGACCGCCTCTCATTTGCCTGCGGAGAGCGCCGTCTGGCAGACAACACCCTCACACCTGCTCATAGCTGTCCTCCCACTCCCGAGCGCAGCCGCTTTTTACCACACCACTCGGCCGAGTACATGTGGACTGTATCACAGGCAGACCTGGACAGAGATAAATATCTTCCATCTGTGTGTCACACCCATAGAAAGTCACCAACCAGCCGAACATATGCGGACGGTGACGCAGGACAGAGTTAAACATCTCCCATCTGTGTCACGCCCATAGAAAGTTATCACCCAGCTGAGCATATGCGGACGGTGACACAGGCAGACCTGGACAAAGATAAACATCTCCCGTCTGTGTGTCACACCAATGGAAAGTCACCACCCAGCCGAGCATATGTGGACGGTGCCGCAGGCAGACCTGGACAGATATTAATATCTCCCATCTGTGTGTCACACCTATGGAAAGTCACCACTCAGCCGAGCACATGGATGTGATGCATTGGAGCATATCTCTTCACCAAGGAACTGGAGGGATGCTGTCCCCTTGTGTGTGCCGCCGAAAGGAATCCTGCTGTGACCTCCTCCTGCGTGTCCCGACGTTCATCAGCAGAGCAGCATGTCCAAGCTCGCGCCGCCAGCGACCACTACAAGCAGCGGAAGGGGGCAGATGGCACAGGGGAACTGTGCCTGCTCCCCTAAATCCGAAAATTTACCACTGACCTAATGGCAGTGACTGGAAGGAATTGGACTCCTCGAGAGAAAAAAAAACACCCCGTTCCCCACACTTCTTAATTTCAGCCGTTCCGTCACCGATCATGTTCACCTGCACCGTTTCAGGCGCAGCAGCACAGTCGAATTTCCGCGCACGCACTGCGAGAAGAACTGGTCAGAAACCGGTCCAACGGCGAAGGGCGGGGAGGTACCAAGACACGGCCGTTCCAAATGACGTCACATCTTCCTCCACCCGCCACCTGCACACTACACATATACCGTCACACCTGCCTCCACCCGCCACCTGCACACTACACATACGCCGTCACACAAGCCTCCACCCGCCACCTGCACACTACACATACGCCGTCACACAAGCCTCCACCCGCCACCTGCACACTACACATATGCCGTCACACCCGCCTCCACCCGCCACCTGCACACTACACATATGCCGTCACACCAGCCTCCACCCGCCACCTGCACACTACACATATGCCGTCACACCTGCCTCCACCCGCCACCTGCACACTACACATATGCCGTCACACCAGCCTCCACCCGCCACCTGCACACTACACATATGCCGTCACACCTGCCTCCACCCGCCACCTGCACACTACACATATGCCGTCACACCAGCCTCCACCCGCCACCTGTACACTACACCTGCCTCCACCCGCCACCTGCACACTACACATATGCCATCACACCTGCCTCCACCCGCCACCTGCACACTACACCTGCCTCCACCCGCCACCTGCACACTACACATATGCCGTCACACCAACCTCCACCCGCTACCTGCACACTACATATATGCCGTCACACCAGCCTCCACCCGCTACCTGCACACTACACATATGCCGTCACACCCGCCTCCACCCGCCACTGCAACAATCCCCACCCCCCGCTACCTGCACACTACACATATGCCGTCACACCAGCCTCCACCCGCCACCTGCACACTACACATCTGCCTCCACCCGCCACCTGCACACTACACATATGCCGTCACACCAACCTCCACCCGCTACCTGCACACTACATATATGCCGTCACACCAGCCTCCACCCGCTACCTGCACACTACACATATGCCGTCACACAAGCCTCCATCCGCCACCTGCACACTGTACACAAATGCCATCATACCAGCCTCCACCCGCCACCTCGACACTATACACATGCCATCATATCAGCCTCCACCCGCCACCTGCACACTATACATATGCAGTCACAAAAGCCTCCACCTGCTACCTGCACATTACGCATATGCCGTCACACCCGCCACCTGCACACTGCACAAATGTTGTCACGCCTGCCTCAATCCGCGACCTGGTGTCCACATGCCGACAACCAGACCGGTCGGGGTGCCGAAGGTGACACGAACGCTCGGCCTCACATGGTCCCGCCCTAGGAACGTGTCGCCCAACATGGTGTGGCGGCGAGCACCGGTCCCGCGGAGGGGTAGAGGTCCAACGGTCTCCAACGCCTACTCACAGCCACGACGAGCACCGGCCCCGCGGAGGGGTAGAGGTCCAACGGTCTCCAACGCCTACTCACAGCCACGGCGAGCACCGGCCCCGCGGAGGGGTAGAGGTCCAACGGTCTCCAACGCCTACCCACAGCCACGGCGAGCACCGGCCCCGCGGAGGGGTAGAGGTCCAACGGTCTCCAACGCCTACTCACAGCCACGGCGAGCACCGGCCCTGTGGAGGGGTAGAGGCCCAACGGTCTCCAACGCCTACCCACAGCCACGGCGAGCACCGGCCCCGCGGAGGGGTAGAGGTCTAACGGTCCCCAACGCCTACTCACAGCCACGTCCGGTGGGCATCTGGACAGCCACAAGGTGGCCGGGGTTCCAGCAAACCGTCACCAGGAAGCGTGGCGTGCTTTGTAATGGTGATTGGAGACCACTAACACATTGAATATTTCGCCAAGGGGTGGGAAATTGGGTAGGTTCGAGGAGGCGACAAGAGTTAGTGGTTGTCGGCCGAAAAATAATTGAGTGGTGGTGTGGCGGTGGGATAGCCCGTCCAACCGGGTTGCCATTCCCCTCAGAGAGGCATTGAAGTGTAACAACCAACTGGGTTGTTACACTTCAGTGCACTCGAGCATTTTGTAGAGGTGCGCCGCATTTCGAGCCCTATGGGTAGGTGGGGGGGGGGAGGGGGCGGTCGCCTCCGTCGCCCTCCTGGATCCAGCCCTGTTTGATGGAGACTCACCAATTTACATGGTAGATAGAGCTTCAGTGTTCTTTTCAATTGCGGAAGTGGCATACGGTGCTGGTAAATTGGCGTATGGAATGCTATCGGTTGTCAAGGCTCGAGAAAGTACACATTTGCACTTGCAGTCGGTCGATTCGAGCATTCGGATTTTTAGACCTGTTCAGTGTTATCTATAGCCAAATAGAACCGCATAAAATCCTATTCGTACAAAATATATTATTTTCCATAAATACAACACATGACCAAGAGAAGAAAACCAACGTTAGTAAGTAATTTAAATACTCAGGAAAGAAATTAGAAACGGAGGCTTAGTCTAGGTGCATTGCGCGTCTCTCAACCGTAAGGTGGGCCGTTCGAATCCCACCATTGGCTTATCTTCGCCCGCGACCAATGGGCGTGACAGATTGGCCACGCGACATCATCCAAAACAGTCGACTAGTTCCAAAACCAATAATTACCAGTTCCCAAAGGGCCAAGACCGATGACCCACGTGACCCCTTTCATGTTCACCAGGATACCCAGTAGAACTTCCTCCGTGATAACTCCTTAATGCAATGAGTGTTTCAATCCCACAGCCTGATGTCGTCAATGCTGCCTCCACAGCCTTATGTCGTCAATGCTTCCTCCACAGCCTTATGCCGTCAATGCTACCCGTCTGGCAGCAGTGACAGTGAAGACTATGCTCGTGACCGGCGTGTCACAGATGTCGGCTGGACTATGCCAGTGGCCGGCGTGTCACAGGTGACGGCTGGGACTATGCTCGTGGCAGGCGTGTCACAGGTGTCGGCTGGAGACTATGCTAGTGGCCGGCGTGTCACAGGTGTCGGCTGGAGACTATGCTAGTGACCAGCGTGTCACAGGTGACGGCTGGGACTATGCTCGTGGCAGGCGTGTCACAGGTGTCGGCTGGAGACTATGCTAGTGGCCGGCGTGTCACAGGTGTCGGCTGGGGACTATGCTAGTGACCGGCGTGTCACATTTGCCCTAACCGACGGCCGTTGAGCCGGGGTGCGGCTTCGTCGAAATTATTCATATCCCAAGATTTGGCGGATTTGGGTGTTGAAACCTTGTTTGATCTGCTGCACGCCTCAGAAACACCATAAGCCGGCCTAGCAAATGAAAGCGTGGGTGTGCATCGGGGTTGAGGGGATAGATCATGGCAGTGGCTCAGTTGCCATTACCTGAGCCGACGTAGGTTGCATGGGAAGAATAGATCTAAAAATCCCAACGTTCCTCTTCATCTTGCCGTCCAGGGGAACCTGCTTGAACGCACACAGCCGCCACTATGCTGGCCAGACCGACCCATCATTATAATGCCACGCCACTGCGTTGAAGGCCCAGGTCACGCACCAACGGAACTCGGGCTCGGACACCGCCGCGCCGGGTCTGAGCCCCCCCCCCCTCCCCCTCCAGACCGTTCGAAATCGCTGGTGGCACGCCACACCAGTCCACACTGGAACGAGGTCGGGATTGGGTCTGGGGAAGATTGATTGCTTGTTTTGGCTGCATGGCGCATCAACTGCTAGGAGGTATGTAACGTCTATAGGTGCCTTTAACAGCACTACACGACTACGTATTTTTGGGAAGGATAAATTACGCATAACTGAGTGATCTATAGTTCACCTGTCACAAGGGGTATGAGTATGGAGCAGGTACAATGTCAATGTCCACAGTCCACGCCCCAGCCCGCGGCCGCCGAACACCCACGCCACTCGTCGGCAGCCGCAGGGCATGACTCACCTCGACCCGACACCGCCCGCCGGAACCACCCCACACAGCCGGAACCACGGCTTCGCACAGCCGCCAGATGCGTGACCCGCCGCCAGCCGCACGCCACAGACGAGCCGCACCGCTGCCAGAGCCGGTACTGGCGCAACGTCGGAGCGGCTTCTGGCTGCCGGCCGGCCGGCCGGCCGGCACCGATAGTGCGCCGATCGCCGCGGTACTAACCGGTCGATCTCGGCAGCAGGCCAGCTGACGCCGGCGCGGTGGTCCGACGTGACGTCGCGGTCACGGGACAGCCGTGCCTGAGCGGGTTCGGCAATGCGGCGTGACTCAGGCGTTGCGAGAACAGGCGCGGTGGTGGTGACGCATGGGGTGGACCGAATGCGACTGGAACGATACGCCAGTAGCACGCACACGGCGCGTGCTCTATGTACGGCGCCGGTGCGACAGCAACGCAAGCGGACACATAGGCTGTCCATCAGCAAATGTAACCACGCGGCTGCGGCAACGTAGGAACGTGGCAACCTTGCATCTGAGCTGCGGCAGGCGTGACAACATTGCAACATGGGGATGCACCGTAAGAAACATTTACATCGTAATTAATGGTAAAGGCGATGTTGATTACGCGGAAGATTTTGACTGTTTTTTTTGGCGATTAATCATTGCACACTTGACACCAAGAGACCTTTCATCCCATATAAATTGTGTTATCATAGCTCCTGTCACATGT
The DNA here is from genome assembly GCA_034440615.1 of Ashinkailepas kermadecensis. NCBI lineage: Eukaryota > Metazoa > Arthropoda > Thecostraca > Neolepadidae > Ashinkailepas > Ashinkailepas kermadecensis. The sequence goes on from JAOTOM010004940.1 coordinate 461,983, forward strand.
GCGTCCACAGGCAAAGATTTGTGAGTGATTGACGTAAGGACATATTATTTTAACCGGGAAGAGACAGCGGGTAATCTACCCCTGCACAAACTAGTGCGATATAAAGCTCTCTCAATGTCTCCCAATTTTGGGGCTAAAAGAAGCAGAAACGAGAGCAAAAAAATCCTCAAGTCTGAAAGGTCTGATTGCCAATGCGCAAGGAGCCTGAGGCGCAGGCAGAGACGTAGCCAAGCCCCCCCCCCGCCTAGGAACCAAAGACGCACTAGATGAAACAAGAACTCATGAGATTTTCACCACTCAAAACCACTCTTCTTTTACTTGCTTTTTTACCGAGCTACACTTAAGAAAATCCTGGCTGCGCCACTTGGAAAAGGAGCGCCCATGTGCTTGAACGCATGTTAAGGGCTAACACAAGGTCAGGAAATAAAAGAAACATGTGGTACCGCTCCCAAATCCAGGATTTTTAACGTGAATACTCATCGGATGGGCGAGTTGGTAAAAAGTGCAACTATGCGAAGGAATAGGTCACCTTATTCAAGCATGATGCGACAATTGGGAGGAACAGGCAAAAAAGGCCTGACTGGTTGGCAAAATCCAAGAGCTGGATGGGAAAACCCAACGGCTGGGTGGGAAATTCTCGCCGAGTAACATGCTTTAAAAATGTCCTGCCCCTGAAAGCATTCAGATAACTTATGTCATCTGCTCTGCCGTTGCCGTCCCCGTTGCAAGAGGTTGTGACGAATAGAACTCTTAGGATAGTCAAACGCCGCGGACACTTAGCAAATCAGCACGGAGATATTGCATGGTTCAGATGCGGGGGTGTCATTTTGTATATGCTAAGGGGGGCCACTGCCCCCTCAACCACCTATTCACCCTCCCCCAATAGGCTGAAGCTTAACTATCAGGCCTATGAGCGTACACGAGATACAAATAATTCGGGGGCAGTCTTTGCCATCAAAAAGGTCACCCCCCCGCCCAACCAACTTCATGTCAACACCCATGCTCAGGTAGTGTTCAAATATGCAGGGTGAATGAGATGGGATCAGTTTAATGAGATGCACCGGCTGAAGCGCAACAACCTGTCGCGGAGCTATACGGATTAGTATATATTATATCTATACGGATTATTATATATATTTACACAGGATTATCCTCAAGTCGAACGGTTTCGGCAAAGATGGATTTGAATCACGTTGATACCGTGAACACCTTGCAAAACACAACCCACGCAAACCACTTGACTTCTCAGTGTATTCCCACCAGATGCGTACGAACACTCCGCGAGGACTCGTTTCGGCGTCGCACCGCGTCGCGTGCGTCGTGCGGTGCGAAGCACACGTCGAGCGGACCGCTCACCACCCGTCACTTCCCGTCCCAATTCCATCCCAATTCCGTCACAATTCCATCCCGTGGCCGCAGGACCACTGTCCTGCTCAGGGCTCCAAGGCTCCTCCGCGTCTCGCCGTCTGAACCACATTAGCCATGCGAAACACAATGACGCTGTGCCATCCGCTTTTCACCAGCCCTCCTACCCATCCGCCCCGTGCCACGTGCCGGCCATCACGTGCCGACCGTGCAGGCGGTCACGTGGCGGCGCACGGCGCGGTCCAGGATGGTGTGCACGTCCCGGCAGGCGGTCTCGGCCACGTCCAGCAGCTCGCACAGTCGGTCCACGTGGAAGCGCTGGTTCATCTCGAGCAGCGGCAGTCTGCCGGAGCGCGGCAGCAGGGCGGCCGTCATCTCGGCCGCTCCGGCCGTCTCCTGCGAGCTCAGGTCCACCAGCGCGCGGTCGCGCACCACCGACGCCGAGCACGCGCACACGTAGTCCTTGAGCGCCACGCCGGCGTCTATGAGCGCCAGCGTGGCGGCGTTGACACACGTTGCGTAGTGGCCGCCGTCCGCCTGTGCACGTGGCAGAGATCAGCGGAAAGGAGGCGCCCCGCCGGTAGAGGAACGTGCGGCGGGAAATGTTCACTGGGAACAAATGCAACAGAACTCATTAAACGCATTTTTTTTCTTCTATGGTTGGAATCGAACTAAAGCAAAGGCAGTAGTCGCGAAATGGGCATGCATGAACCCTACAAGTGGAGTGTAGAAGACTGACCTGAAATCGGGTGTTCACACAAAACAGGCGTGAGCAGCAGCCAGGGGAAGGTTGGATGTGTCAATTAACTCGCTGCCCGAGAAATCAAATGTGTTTAGCTCTGTAAGCTTCCCACGATTGAACGGTCGAATGTTTTATTTTCTGAACAACCCAAGCATCGCCTTTGAACACTCTTCACTCCTGCAAAAAGTGGCTACCATTCTAGTCGTTAGTAGGGAGCAGCCTTGCATTGATCGTCTCAATCCCAAATTAGTATTCCTGGCAATGTCGGGCAGCGACAAAATAGGGGATATTACGAATACAATTTACTACTCTGGAATCCATAATGATGATCGCGGACGTGATTGAGTCGGCAGATATGTAGATAGTACAAAATATATGACTTATTTCACACAGCCTGACATGAAAACATCCTTAGCATATTTATTTTCTTGAAAAAAACAAAAAATAAAAGGAGGGAGACCCGTCTGAAAAAGTGGGGGGGGGTTTTTTTTAATCCGGGCACCCCTCAAAAAAAAAAAATTTGGAAATTAAAAAGGGGGGTTGGGGGGAAGGAAACACATTCGCTCCTCGTCCACGTTTTTACGATATGTTCCAACGTGCTTGCCCGCTAGCGACGTACCTAGGATTTGTGTTGAGGAGGTTTGAAGGGGCCTATCTACCCCCATTAAAAGAGCAATGTCACTAGATCTCTACCACTATGCTTCAAAGTAGACCATTTTTGTCATTAAAAAAACTAGTGACAACTTCACTTTCATGTGGAGAGAACCAACCCACAACTATCGTTTCAAAGTCAACGGATTTCAATCCCTCCCCTTGTTCAAAGTTTGTTCTGGCATCCCTTGATTTTCAAGCACTTCAATCAACAACGCCCGGTCGTCACCACACCAACTTTTGTGCACGCCTTGCCCATTCCGGGCATTCACCACACCTCGTGCGATTCCACGGTTTCTCACAGGCCCCCTACGTTTTGCTAATTGCTGCCATATGATAGTCTTGTGCCATATCTGGCGTCATGAAGTGCCTCGTGTGGAGACTTGCTAGGAAAATTTGACGAATTAAATTCTAAGATTAGTATTCTTCTTCCCACATCTTCTGGTGGAAAAGATATCCGGATAAGCCGCTGAGTTTGGACGTACCTCATCTTTGTATTTAAATGTTTCCAGATTAGCTACCGAACTGCATATCTTTGCTTACATCCCGGATTTTGTACATTAGGAAGATACTGTTGCCATGTTAGAAAAACTACATAAATTGTATCTCGAGACTTCTTCAGCTACATAATTGGTCACGTCGGTACTGGTAGGTTCCGGAGCGATTTTGTGTTCCCGCTGTATATTTGTAAGGCACCGGTGCAATTTGTCTAGCCCAGGCGCGAGTTTTCGATTCCTCGATGGGGGTTGTCGAGCGGGGCCACGATGTGATTTTTCGGGACCCCTTCTAATCTTTCGTAGCTATTCCGGATTCAGGCGTGATTTATGGGGCTCCATGTTATTTTGTGGTCCCGCGACGCGATATTTCTTGGCACGCATCTTCTTGTCAACGCCACACGCACTCTGGGGCCTCTGGTGCGAGTATTTGAACTCCAAAAGCAATTTACGGGTCCGGTTTGCTTTTTGCAGGGTCCCTGCATATATTTTACGGAGCCCCAGATTGATTTTGTTCGGATCCCGGTGGGATTTTTGGGACCCTGGCGCCATTTTTAGGCTCAGCGCAAGAGCAGATCCAGGAACTACCACGGGGGCACCCGTTTAGAAGGCGCCTATTCTTAGGATGAGTGCCACTGCGAAAGAACCTGGAGGGGCACTTCTGGCTTTTAAAAAAATCGATGGGGCACTCGAGCATTCCCGGAGGGACGCCTTTTCCCGGCCGGATGGATGCCAACTTCCATGAGGACACATGCGCCACAGTGCCCTCCTGAATCCGTCTCTGTCCCAGTGCGATTTTTCGGGTCCCCGGTGCAATTTTTCATATTTTCTTACCACCATCTCTCGGAGAAAGTGGGCAATTCACACCTTTGCCCGTCCTTCGGTGCGCTACTGGGATGACGTCGCTTTATGCGGGTGTCGGATGACAATGAATTGATGTTTAGTGGGACGTCGACATCAAGGTCATTTTGTGCCTCTGCGGGTGTCGACCTGCCTTTCAGGCCGTCATTCCGTCGTTATGGCACCGATGTGCTTTGAGTGCCCAGGTGCGTTTTAAGGGCCTCCTATGCGGTGTTTTTTTTTGGGGGGGGATTCTTGGTATGTATATTTAGGGACACAGCTCGTATGTTCAAGTCCTGTCGCTTTTTGGCGGGACACGGTGTGTTTTCTAGTGTTCAGGTACGATGTCATGCTCTCCGTGTGCTTGTATGGCTCCAAGGTGCTTATTTGGGCCTTCGACGCAAATTTGCATGGCTCCGGACGTGATGCTTTTGGGCCACGACGGACATTTCTGGGATACGATGCCACATTTGGCACATTTTGTTCGGGCGCCGTTTGTGTTTTTGAGGCCCACCGTATTTATTTAGGGTCACTTGACTCTAATTTGCGGGCCCCCAGCACATTTTTGAGGCCCCAATATGATTTTTCGGGAGCCCACCGTAAACGTTCTGAGCGACGGCAATATTATTAGGGGCCCACCACTTCTCGGGGGAGGGAGGGGAATTTTCCCATTTCCACTCCCCCTTGGGTACGCCAATGGCCACGACAGTCGCATCGCGACCTTGGCATTCCGTTGTGTTTTGCACGGTTGTTTTGCTTGTTGTCGTTGGCTCGATGGCGCCCGTCTCGGAGATTGCCAGTACTAATGTGACAAATTATGGGTCTGTTCCCGCGCCCTCATCCGGAATAGGTTGAGCTTCGGCCAGTGGAGGTCTTCCAGGTCGAGACACGGGAACGACCGGTAGTGTTGTCCTTCAATCAGTTGTTGGCGGTGGTATGGTTGTAGTGCTATTTGGCGCATATGTACAAATCGGTGGCATTCTCAGTCTCTGGCTCCGATCTTGCACGTGGCAGTGCCGATATTTGTATTAATTCATATACTTACTTGCTGTTGTGAAAGCCCAATGAAGCCTGTTGTGCAGCAGCTATTGGAGGATGAATAAAGCACGCTGCAAGCTATTTTCTGATTCCGACTCCGACCGGGAAGCTGACGCACAGTGGATGGCGATGGCTTGTGCTGCTTCAGGAGCTCAAAAGGCATTTATCCCAGGGGCGGATCCAGACATTTTCGAGGGCGGGAGAGGCAGGTACCCGGTTGGAGGAGTCATTTCCTCGGAGGGACGTTGTTACGAAAGTCCCTTGACGCTCTCGTTCAGAAGAATATTTATTAAGCGGGGGAAGGGGACTGCACTGGAGCATACTGAATGAACGTCTTTTACTCTGAGAGGGGCAACTTGGGACGAAACACCGTTTAGCGAGGGGCACTCGAGTAGTACGATGTACTCGGTGGGGTACCAGTTTGAGCAGGGGCGTTGCTTTCTATATTTTTGAGGGGGCAAGTGCCACTTAATGTTGGTTTGCCTACCCCAATAATTTTAACTGCTAACATTGGACCATATGGAGTGTGCCTCCAATCCATTTGGGCCTGGCCACTGCCTTCATATATTTCCCCCAATAATTTTCATAAATCTCAACGCCCGTGCGTCAGAGGGAAACCACCTTCCCATGTGGAGTGCACACGGAGCTCCTCCAACAGCCACTGATACATCCATGGATGCAAACAAAAAGCATGGATTCATACCAGCAAGCATGCATGCAAATGCATGCAATGCATCAAATGCATGCAATCAAATGCATGCAAATTGGCATGCATGACTGAACCTACAATTTGCTCATAAAATTTAAGACACCCAGCTCCGATTTCCACTTGTGCATTGGATGGTCCCGAAGTGCACTGGCAACAAAGTAGTGTAGTGGGTGACAAAACATGGGTGACTGCTCAAATCCATCACATATCCCATGTCTCTTGGATTTATTCCAAAAAATAGCTCTAAAATAAAGAAAGTGCGAATTATACAACCCAATGACTGTGATCCTGGCCTAAGCCAGGTTAAAAATTATTTGATGCTGAACGCCACTGCTGCGACACGTATGTCGTATTCCTTCCTCAACCGCCGACCGGCCGGATTAGGTTTTTCTCATCCGGTGGAGGTTCGATGAGGGTAAACCAATTCCGGATGAGGCACGGGAACGGCCGGTAGAGGGAATGGAAGCTCAACCTATTCCGGATGAGGGCGCGGGAACCGACCCAATGTAGTTAAAAAATATATGAGATACAGTTTGGGGAGTTTCTCTAACATGACAGCGTAATCTCACTTGCGTACAAAATCCGAGATGCAGAGATACATGCTACCCGACCAAGGTGCTGGTTCGGTGTTCATTTTTGTGGCCGTTGCACTTTTTTAATCTACTGGTGTGTTTTGGGGCACCAGCGTATCTTTGTTACGTTTTTGGAGAACCCGACACGTTTTAGGGCCTTTCGCTTTTTGTGAAATCACGGTGATTTTGAGGGAACGGCGCGTTTTGAATGCCGCGATATGCTTAGTTAGTGCCCGGCGCATTTTTTCGTACAATGTCGCTTTTTGTGGGCCCCGGCCTGTTTTTAAGGCCTCATGGTGTCTGCGGCCCCAGTGCGATTTTTAGAGCTACTGGTGTGTTTTTAGGGCTCCCGGCTTATTTATTGAGGGCCCAAGCGCATATTCGCCCTGTCACTTATTGCGAAAATCGGCGGGTTTTGAAGGGCCAGATGAGTTTTGTCTTCCCGGTGTGTTTTTTTGGGCCTCGTGTTTATTTAATGACTTCGGCACAATTTTTTGCGGCCCGAGCGCGATTTTTGGGGGCTGCTGTGTGGTTTCTGGTGGTCACGGCGTGATTTTTCGGCCCCCGGAGTCATATTTGGGTGCCAAGGCGCGATTTGTCCAGCACCGGTACGTTTTCCGGGGTCATACTCGATTTTTGGGTTCCTCTGGAGCGATTGCTGGGGCTCCAGAACGATTTTCCAGACCAAGCCATTTATTTTTAGTAATCATTGCTTATTTTTGGGACCAGGATTGATTTTGTTCAGGTCTGTATTTATTGGAGGGCCCGACGATCATTTGTCGGCCCTAATGCGATTCTTCGGAACCCCGGCGCGAGTTCCCGGGGTCCTGACAGGAGGTATCGAGGTTATAACTGATCCGGGAGATGTAGCCAATCGAATTGCACATGCCATTGCAAAGCGCAGTGAACATACTGACCCAACTTTCCTACAACACCGTGGCCGGTGTCAAAGGAAGTAGATCAGTTCTAATACATCAGAACAACTTGTCTACAATTTACCGTTTACTGAAGCCGAACTGAACTCTGTAATTAGTGGCTTGACGAGCGTGTCCGAAGGACCAGATAGAGTGCACAACGAAATGTTGAAGCACTTACCGACGTGCGCAAAATACACACTTCTTAGGATTTTCAATATAATTTGGAATAGGGGATACTTTCCACCAGCCTGGCGGAAGGCAATCATAATACCACTGCTGAAGCCCGGTAGAAATGGCGAGAACCCAACCGATTATCGTCCAATATCACCGACGTCATCATTGAGTGAGTTCATGGAGAAAATGGTTAGCCTCCGACTCACGTGGTACTTAGACAACCAGAATGTCTTATCCGATGACCAGTGCGGCTTTAGAAAGAACCGTGGTACGATGGACCAGGTTTTAAGACTTGGCACTGAAGTTCGAGCAGCTTTTGCGAAACACAGACACCTCGGTGCCGTGTTTTTCGACATTGAGAGTGCTTTTGACAGGTGTCGGGGTCCTGAAGGGAGGCATCAGGGTCCCAACACGAGGCATCGGCATCGGGTCCTGACGGGAGGTATCAGGGTCCCAACATGAGGCATCGGCATCGGGTCCTGACGTGAGGTATCAGGGTCCCAACATGAGGCATCGGCATCGGGTCCTGACGGGAGGTATCAGGGTCCCAACATGAGGCATCGGCATCGGGTCCTGACGGGAGGTATCGGGGTTCCAACGCGAGTTATTAGGACATGACGCGAATTTTCGGGACCCGTTCTGATTTTTTTCTGAGCCTGGATCGATTTTCCGGGACCCGGGGTAAGTTGCCAGGGCCCAGGCTCAACGCGTGGCCCCAGGCGCGATATCCTTTGACTGCTACACGGATTTTGGAGCCCCGCGGGAATTTGTTTGGGCCCCGCGAGTTTTTTGGGGGGCTTTTCGCGATTTGGGGGGGGGGGGGCTTATGGCGCAATTTGTGATGCATTGGAGCGAGTTTTCTGCGTCAGGATTGATGGTACTGAGTTCTTGCATAACGTGTCGGGGCCATGGCCTGATTTCTTTTCGGGTCCCGACGGGATTTTTGGGCTCCAGTGCGATTTTTGTTTCGGGGTGGCGATGCGGTTTTTTCAATTGCGATTGCGAACCCGTCGGGAGTCTTAGGGGCCCGTTGTATTGACTTCGGGCCTCCGAAGCGAATTTGTGACCCCAGCTCGATTTTTGAAGGCGCGGTGCCATTTTTCGGGCCCAGCGCCAGCTTTCGGGGCCCCGCTGTACTCAGTCTGGGTCCAGACGCGAGTGTGTGAGGCCCACGACGGGAATTTTCGGACCCAGCGCGGTGCCTGGGGAGAGGACGCATTCGTTCCTTATCCCCCCCTCCCTGGGTGGGCCGCTGTTGATTGCTAACCGGCAACTGCTTTAGTATGTCAAAAGTGTGAATGGTCGACAGGGGCCATGACAGCTCCGTGCGTGACCTTTGTGGTTTTCCACCTCACATCCTATTCCCTGACTTCTGCATGGCCACGTGCGTGACCCGACTGCTTCTCGACGTGCCAGAACAGTCGTGTGCTGTGTGATTATGTCCCCCAGTTGGGTCAGCTTATGCCCTTTGAATGTCAACCTTCCTCGGCCGGATAGATAGGCCTGTTCCACGGTAAGTCAGGAATGTCGTTCTACATTATTACGGGTACGCCACTGCCTTCCTAATCGTTGGCTAGTCTCTCTACGTCTTCTGGATTTAACGTGCGACGCTACATCAATGTCTTCAAAATTTTCAGTTGGCATCAGACGCATATAAAGACCTTTAACGCTTGCTTAAAGAAGGTGAATAAGATGGTAACTAGCATTTATAAAATCTGCATGCGATTGTATCGCACATGTCTTGTTGCATGTAGTGCCCAACACTGCAGAAGCCTGAAGGAAAGGGAATGCGAGCTGCATCTGTGATGGTGGATCTCGAGGATGCAATTGATATGGACAGGATGCAAATAAAAACAAAATCGCTGACTGCCGACGAAAATACTTCCAGTCAAGTGCCATTTCCAGTTTCGAATTTCGACCGACGCCAATTTCGAGCCACTCCTCGCCGACGTCGGGAGCCGCATGGCTGGTGCGTGCAACGGCCCCGCCAATTGGCCTCAGGCAGTGTCGACCGTGATTCTGACAAATAATCGCTCCATAAACCGGCCGGTTCAGATTGCGCATCGAAGAATGTCTAAGAATATCTACACATCTTTCACGACGCACTCAACTGCTAGGTCGTATAGCGTCGCCAACCTCGCGCGCCGAGTGGTCGCGGGTGCATCGGCATGCTGGCCAGTATCGCGAATGGTCGGTAATCTCGCCGGCTGCGGGATTCGAACCCACAATCTTGCGATCAAGAGTCCAACATCTCACCGACTGTGTCAGCTCCGCCCCGATTACGATTCGACGAAGGGGCCACGAATTTGCGGCACAATAACACAAAAGACGACCCAACGAATGTGCACGAATTGCATCAAATTGCAGAAGCCGGCATTTCCACCACCCGACCATACATATCCACGTGTGAAGGTGGGAACAGCTCTATCGAATCACCCCTTGCGTGGCCTGACTACATGTGAGCTGACCCAGTGGACCCTGACAGGACCGCCCGTGAACTCACCTGAAGCACCTCGACGTAGACGTCGACCTGTGAGCGCGGGTACAGCTCCACCTGGACGACGCTCTCCAGAGTGTTCTGGAGGAGGCTGGTCAGCTCCTGGGACCGTCGGTCCGCCCCGCCAGCACGCCGGCCGCGCTCCCACCCGCTGAATACCGCCTGACGACACCAGTGTACACCGCTGAATACCGTCTGACACCAGTATACACCGCTGAATACCGCCTGACGACACCAGTATACACCGCTGAATACCGCCTGACGACACCAGTATACGCCGCTGAATACCGCCCGACACCAGAATACACCGCTGAATGCCGCCTGACGACACCACAGTATACCGCCTGACGACACCAGTATACTCCGCTGAATACCACCTGACAACACCAGTATACACCACTGAATACCGCCTGACACCAGAATACACCGCTGAATACCGCCTGACGACACCAGTATACACCGCTGAATACCGCCTGACACCAGAATACACCGCTGAATGCCGCCTGACGACACCACAGTATACCGCCTGACGACACCAGTATACACCACTGAATACCGCCTGACACCAGTATACACCGCTGAATACCGCCTGACGACACCAGTATACACCGCTGAATACCGCCTGACGACACCAGTATACACCGCTGAATACCGCCTGACGACACCAGTATACACCGCTGAATACCGCCTGACGACACCAGAATACACCGCTGAATGCCGCCTGACGACACCACAGTATACCGCCTGACGACACCAGTATACACCGCTGAATACCGTCTGACAACACCAGTATACACCACTGAATACCGCCTGACACCAGTATACACCGCTGAATACCGCCTGACTACACCAGTATACACCGCTGAATACCGCCTGACGACACCAGTATACACCACTGAATACCGCCTGACACCAGAATACACCGCTGAATACCGCCTGACGACACCACAGTATACACCACTGGATACCGCCTGACGACATCACAGTATACACCGCTGAATACCGCCTGTCGACACCACAGTATACACCACTGGATACCGTCTGACGACACCACAGTATACACCGCTGAATACCGCCTGACGACACCACAGTATACACCGCTGAATACCGCCTGACGACACCACAGTATACACCACTGAATACCGCCTGACGACACCACAATATACACCGCTGCATACCGCCTGACGACACCACAGTATACACCGCTGAATACTGCGTGACGCAGTGATAATTTTTTTATCGCAAAATATGGTGGAATATACCACTTACTGAACGCTGAATCGCCATCCTTCCCAAAAGGAGCATCGACATCGTGCTTCTTGATGCGCGTTTGTGAAGCGTTCGTTCCTCGTTTCTAACTGTATCCCATTTGCAACTATCGTGCATATGCTCACCATAACTGATCCGGGATCGCGATCACGGACATCCCGTAGCGTCATTCCAGCTGAAGGGATTACCCATGATGTGCTATGTATGTTATATAATACCAGTTTATAGCATAGGTGTTTGCATCGTTATCGTTGATATTGGTGTCCATAAATTAGGTGCCGCTCGAAACACGCAAAGGGGAGCCGTGATACGTAAGACATTTTCTAAAAACTTGGTTTGCAGGATTTAACAAATTTTAACAAGCATTATTTCCACGGCGATTTCGGCATCCTACTGTACTTGTTTCGACATCTCACACCTAACTAGAAATGATTATTTTAACACTGGCCTGACGACACCACAGTACACACCGCTGAATGCTGCCTGACGACACCACAGTATACACCGCTGAATACCGCCTGACGACACCACAGTACACACCGCTGAATACCGCCTGACGACACCACAGTACACACCGCTGAATACCGCCTGACGACACCACAGTACACACCGCTGAATACTGCCTGACGACACCACAGTACACACCGCTGAATGCTGCCTGACGACACCACAGTACACACCGCTGAATGCTGCCTGACGACACCACAGTACACACCGCTGAATGCTGCCTGACGACACCACAGTACACACCGCTGAATGCCGCCTGACGACACCACAGTACACACCGCTGAATGCTGCCTGACGACACCACAGTACACACCGCTGAATGCTGCCTGACGACACCACAGTACACACCGCTGAATGCTGCCTGACGACAACACAGTATACACCGCTGAATGCTGCCTGACGACACCACAGTACACACCGCTGAATGCTGCCTGACGACACCACAGTACACACCGCTGAATGCTGCCTGACGACACCACAGTACACACCGCTGAATGCCGCCTGACGACACCACAGTACACACCGCTGAATGCTGCCTGACGACACCACAGTACACACCGCTGAATGCTGCCTGACGACAACACAGTATACACCGCTGAATACCGCCGATAGCATACACCACTGAATGCCGCCTGATGACACGACAATATGCATCGATGAATACCGTCTAACAACATGAAGCATACACCGCTGGATACCGCCCGATGGCACAATGTACATCGCTAAATACCGCCTGACGACATGACAACATACACCATCTAATATCACTTGACGACACGGCAGCATACCAATGAACACCGCTTGACGAAAGGAATGCATAATGCTGAATACAGCTCGACGACAAGAAACCCATTGAACGTCGCCTCGTATCACCTGACGATACGGCAGTATACCGCTGAACATCGTCGCTGAATGAATGACACGACAGTAGAAAAACAAGCCAAAAGCAACATGCAGCACGATTGTACGTAATGATGTACCTGTTAATGCAGTGAAACAGTCTTCATGGTTCCTTTGTGCAATGCAGTATAGTGCAGCTTTGGACATTTTAGCACCAAAAGGTGGGAATAAAATGATGCGATAGGAAAGGCATGATTGGAATATTTGCATGGGCTTGGTGTTATATTCCATCCATATCACCGAGTTTGTGGACACCAGCTGACCACGTGACAACAAGCCACCATGCACTCTCACACGACACAACAATATACTGAACGCCGTCTGGCGACACGGCGACGCACTGCCGAACACCGCCTGACGACGTGATACCGTGGCTCTGAATAGGTACCGCTCGAGGAAAATGAAAAATGTCATCTGCACGTATGTCTTAGAGGCAGTTTTCTCCAGCAAACAAACACAAATAGTCACTGAGTTTTGACATTGCATTGCTCGACATGAAGCTTTCCACCCCATGTACGAACCACCTCTGGTGTACATGCTGTTTGAAACTCCAGCATTCGCCCTGTTGCGGTACTGGTGAATAATCATCTAAAAACATCATAACTTCTGTGCTGTTCCGAAAATCGTAAAATCATATAAACCATGGTGAACGGACGCGCATATGGGATATTTAAAAGCAAAACCCATTTTTTAAAAAATTATATATAGCAGACAAGTCATGCCCGTTTGTATTTCTGCCATCTAATTCGTCAACTCCAATGGGCCAGGGGTCACAGAAGGTCACGAGGTCAAACGTGAGAAATGTTGATATTTTATCACGGATGTGTTTTCTTTCATCATTTGTCTTCTCAATGATGCATAATATGTCACACTTCCTTTTCATTATCGATGAGATATCTATCACCAAAGACACCCTTGTTGTGTGACTTCAAAATACTGTCGTGGCTATAACTCCGAAACCTTATGAACTGATATTGCATGACAGACCACATCATAGGTAATCCTCTTACCTGAAATTGTGCTAAGATTGATTGATTATTTGGGCTTAAGGGCGCGCCGACTACATGGTCATTTGGCGCCCATAAATTGTGCTAAGAGATGTTCGTGCATTACAATCCGCAATGGTAAGCATCTACATGATACTTATCAACAAGATACTGTTAAAAATTAGATATGAAGATTCATCGCGAAGCACGATGTACATACTTCTTTGGGAGGGATGTTGATTCAGTGTTAAGAAAGTGTTATTCCACCCTATTTCACGAATATTTTATAACTGCCGACACATCTTCGGCCGCCATGCGAACATCTCTGGCGTCTCTGGCGGAGGCCTTCGCCAACGCAAATGCGGTGATATCGTTCCTGAGGCGACTGGGGCGTCTCTGACGCCCTCGATATGGACACAGTCAAAGACCGGAAGGACAACAACAACAACAACAACAACCACGGGACGGAATACAACTAGACATCGCGTGGAATGCAATGCACTCGGAACTGAACTGAACTGAACCGCGCTGAACTGCCTCACCCTGGCAGCATTCACTGCTGCCAGCCAGGCAAGCGACTGCCACTGACGTGGCATCAGCGATGAGCAACGCTCACCTGGCGGTACTGACAGTTGATGGCCGCCTTGTCGTAGTGGCGCTGCGACGGGCGCGCCTCGTGCGGCCCGTACACGGTGGCCAGCACCTTGGTGTTGCCCTGCTCCAGGTAGGCGCTGCCGTCGGCGCGGCCGAACACGCCCAGTCGACACTCGATGTTGCGCAGCTCGTGGGGCCTGCGGCCGTCCACCCGCAGGCCTTGCTCGGAGAGCAGCTCCAGACCGGACATGGCCGCTGCTGGTGGTTGGTTGGTTATTTGGGCTCAGGGGCGCATCGACTGCGATGGTCATAACGCAGTTCGGTGGTAGCGCGCCAGGCCGGTGACAGCCGGCGTTGGGAACACCCGGCTGTTATGGATGCCGTCCCCGGAGAGGATGCGTGAGCACATAGGCCATTCTCGCAGGTTGCAGGCAAGGTCGACCGCTCGACCCCGACCAGTCGCCTACGGCTCCTTGCCACGCGAACCAGCAAGCCTGTCGGGAGGTAGCCCGCAAGAATGGACTATGCCACTACTTTGTTCTCCGGGGCGTGCATCCAGAAGTGCCCAGTATGTCCGACCCTGGTGACAGGTTGCATGTGGTAATCAAGTAGTGGGGGCAGATACGATGGGGAGCATGCCAGGTCAATGATGAGATCAATGATGAAGTGAAACAATGATTTATCGTTAGGTGTGAGATGTCGAAAACGAGCACAGCAGGATGTCGAAATCACCATGGACGTAATGTTATTTAAAATATTGTTCAGTATTGCAAACCCAGTTTTGAGGCAATTGTGTACACATGTCTGTTCCCATTTTGAATGTTTTGAAAGGTACCTAATTTATGGGTACCGATATCAGTGAGAATGATACAAACACCTATGTTATAAACTGACATTGCATAACATATCACATCATACCTATGTGTCGCCTCACCTGAAATTGCACTACAGGATGTTTGTTATCAGGATCCCAGATCTGCTATGGTGAGCAAACGTATGATACCTGTAAACAGGATACAGTTAGAAATGAGGCACGAAGACTTCCCAAACACCACCAAAAAGCATGACATCGATACTTCTTTGGAAAGGATGCTGATTCAGTAGCCAGCAAGTGGTATATTCCACCACATTTTGTGAATAATTTATGGCTGTAAGGTGCAGAGGCAGTACAGGTCAGGTGCCAGGAGGGGCAGGTCAGGTGGGGAACAGTCATATGGTGGGCAAGTCAGTCAGGGCAGTCAAGTTGCAGAGAGCAAGTGTTTGTTTGTTTATTAGGGTTTTTGGGTGCATCAACCCAGAGAGCAAGTGAAGTGAGGACAGGTCATGTGGGACAGTCATGTGGGGGACTCCATGTAAGCCCACCCACACTCAAAATGCAGGATCACCACTGATTTGCACAAATATTGCTTCATAACATCCTGTAGAGATGCAGCAATAAAACTCATAAATACAAGTAGGTACTTACATAGGCTGTTTGAATAACATACATGAGAATATCCCAATGGTTGGCTACTTAATTATATCATCCCACTCATGGATCTCCATGGGCATCATAACTATGCAACTCTCTGAACATTGTGAGGTGGATACAGGAGTTAAGTGGTACTCTTAATCAGTGGTAGCTGGTCTACAGAGGCACCAGTTTCTTTTTCTTTTTGCATACCAATACCATTTTTACATAGTGAAACCTATTTTTTCATCTTCTGCACCAGTGTCCTGATAGCATTGACTGAGGCCTACACTTGGCAAGATTAACCAACTCAATGCAGTTGAATTTTCCTGCATATTGGGGAGATGGATTGAGCCTCAGTATTTATATTCTTAGCCATTAACCAAGGCACATGTATGCACAACCCAGTGATGGACATCCCTTCCTGTTGGGGGAAGGGGACTGAAGCCCAATATTTGCATCCTTAACTACTAAGCATATGGATGCACACCACATTAAGTCCAAGGTTCAAGTCACCTAGTCTTATCTAGGTTCCCACCCCAGGCAGATTTAGTGAAACCCCATCCATAACCTGAACCATATGGGCAATGTGTCCTTTGCTGATACTACACAGCTGAAATGTATTACACACCAATTGTCTTAAGCTCAGTGTATCCTTCAGTGTTAAAATAATGTGTTTTTCGTCAGATGTGAGATGTAAAAATGTCACGAAAGTATGCCAATCAAAATATTATTTCAGTTTTTTTAAACTCAACTTTGGGCCAATGGTGTACTCATAAGTGCATGTTTTTTGTTTAATCTGTGGGACAGTTAATATAGGGATGCCTATACCAACAATAACAATTGTAATATCATGCTATCAGCAGATGGCATTGCTTAGCAGACTTCATCAAACATTTTCTCTGTACCTGGAAATTGTGTTGCAAGACACTTGTGTATTACAAGTCTATAATGTTAAGCATAAGCATGAAACAAAATACTTTTAGAAATGAGTCACAGAGACTTCATAAGCACACATCAACATGCATGTCAATACTTCCTTGGAAAGGATGTCTATTCAGTGCTCAGAAAGTGGTAGGTATATTCCACCCTATTTCACAAATAATTTATCACTGATCCTTCAGCTAATTGTTTTTAATTGCTCCAGCTAGCCATTACTATGACTAACACATGTATCTTCAAAATCATAAATTGTTGCAGAATATGCTATCCAGTGCTAAAATAATGGTTTTTGTTAGGTTAGGTTAGGTGTTTGTTAGGTGTTGAAACGAGGGCAGAAAGATGCTGAAATTTGCTATGAAGGCAATGTCATTTAATATACATGTATGTCCTTCAAACTGATCTTTGAGTCAATATCATACATTATATGATTACCTGCTTTGATTGTTTTAAGAGGTACCTAATTTTTGGATCCCTATGCCAATGATAACAATACAAATGCCAATGCTATCAATTGTTCTTGTGCAACACAGCACATCATTGATAATCCTTTTACCCAGAATTGCACAAAGGTATGTTCTTGTATCACTATCCAGCATTTGATATGGTGAGCATAGGCATGATAATCACCAACAGGATACTGTTAGAATGATGCATGAATACTTAAGATTTATCACTGATGCTAGCCCCCACCCCACCCCTCTCAACAAAATATGGGAAGAGTACACAAAAAAGTGGTTTAGGTTGGGAAATATATAATGGAGGATAACATCAACTGACCAAAATCTAACCTAACCTAGCCTGTAAATTTGGGTAAATATTTCAATCAAGGTAAAATTTGAGTTTTGGGATTTTTTAATACGATCCTTTTTGACGTGATTAAGACGATGCAACCACTTATTTTCTCTGCAAATGGTTACTTTTAAGTCAAAGGCAGTCGATACAATTGATGACGTCATAGGCACAGGTTCGTGGCTTATAGCCTCAATGTTTCGAGGAGGAACTTTGAATCTCATGGCAGTGGAATTAGAGCAACAACAATTTGAGCAAATAACCCCACTGGGAACGGCACTGTGTTGTCGGAAAAATTATGAACTCACGTGTTTGTCCTCAAAAGCTTAATAATTATCTGAGATACCGCAGACAACCGATGCACCACGAGGCCAAGCTTACACCGATACGAGCGGTGCGCATGGCTGCGTGTGGTTTGTCTACCGACTACTAAATAAATAAATCATATACATAAAATAACCTAACCTAACCTGACCTAGACTAAGATAATGTAGCATAAAATATGAAATATATTATAGCATAATATAATCTAACCTAACCTAACTTGACCTAGACTAAGATAATATAGCATAAAATATGAAATATATCATAACATAATATAATCTAACCTAACCGAACCTAACCAGAAAAAGCAGAATTTCCCAAACAAACTTTCCCATCATGACGTTTCAAAGCTTGCGGACATTGCTAGCGCTGCCGTTAACGATAACATCATCACAAGGAACTTCCAGCCTTGATCGAAAGTTTCGGACACATCTGGCTGGAAGAAATATTCGTTGTCGGGAATGAATAGAGAATTAAGCCAGAAACATAAGATTCTCAATGTCAATGAGTATTGAATCGAGTGCATGAAGTGTTGTATTTCTTCTTTATCACGTTTGTGACACACAAGGTACTGATAATTATACGTGATGTGCTATATTTGTAGAGTGAAGATTATGACAGTGTATTTCTTTGCCAACTGAAAAGCAGTAGGAAACTTACTTTCCGGGTTGGGAGTCGGAGTGCATACCGATTTCTTCCAGAGTACATTTTCATGGACATTATTTTTATGCATGGAATCTGTTTACCAGTAATCGACCAGAAAAACCTAAATCAGTACCTACATAATATGCATAAGTAATATAATTCTCATTTTTGGTCAAATCAAATGCCAAAACATACGAACAAAGAAATGAACAATGGATGGCACCACCCGGCAGTGACCCATAATAGGGTCTGTTCCCGTGGCTCCACCAGAAGGAACTCAGTGGAGGCTAGTGGAGGCTAGTTGAGACTTGCCCACGGGAACGACCGGTGGAGACATCAGCTGATAGCGGCGTGAATTACGCGACAAAAAGGACGCATTTGGCGCTATATCACAAATTGGTCATATTGTCCTTCAAATGTTTGTCCAGATGGTCGCACACTGTACATAGTATGCCTTGTTATAAAAAGTACCAAATTTGTCGTTATTTCTGGCTATGTATGTGTCCTAAGAGACTGCGGGGAGCACAGATGTTCTTTTTGCCTATGGGATGAACCAGGCTCTCTTCCCTCTCGGTTGAGCATCGTCTCCCCCTGTTTTGCGGTTGGTTACAGCATGCCTTCTTAACGTACAGCATATAATCTCGTGTCTGGACCCGCCGGGCTCCCACGGCCCCGAGGCGCTTCTCTACCCGATGCTGACTTCCTCATCTGAACTTGCCCGACCTCGTCGATCGGGCTCGAGCAAGGCCCTGGGCTCGGGTAGGATTTTAGTCGGCGCCGGGAGAACGGCGGCACTTCTGGGCACGGTAATTGCGGCGGATCCGGCCGGTAAGTAACATCTTCCCTTAGGCCGAATGACGTATGCATATGTGGTCTGCATCTGTTACTTCGATTACTATTCATAGTTGTAGTAATTTCACATTTCCTTTGCGGAGGATGATCCTGGTATTCAGTTGATGCATGCAGATGAGATTTGTATGATGGAGGACGTTGTTTACGCGCAAATATATGGCGCAAGTGCGCTGTGATTGAGCTCAACTGAAAAATCACGATTGGACCCTGCTTCTTGGCTGGTGGAGTTTTGCTCCACTGGTGGAGGTTGGTGGAGGAAAAATCACCACTGGATTTGCGACGGGAACGACCAGTGGAGGTTTGTGGAGGTTAGTGGAGCGACGGGAACAGACCCATAATCAGCACTGTTTCGTTTCTTATAACTCACAGGAGAAATACGTTTTCCTTTCACTATTGGTCTCAGTACAAGGCTAGCCATATGAAAAACAAACAAAAATACTTCACACTTCACCCTCAGCTCAGAGCGCATACCTACCTACGCAGCAATTTCCGACGTAATACGAACGCAACTCCGCTACCGCACACGCCACAGTTGGATGTGATCAAAGCAAGGCGATATATACCAGGTGGCGTCGTCCCTACTGCGCAGCTTTCTGCGCAGGTCCTTAAATGACGTCATCAGGGGTACACCCTTAACATAGGCCCGACCGCTAACACGTTGACGAAGATATGCAACGTATGCACACTACGGGAGAGAAATGAGGGGTTAAGAGGTGTAGATGCAAAACTTAGAGCACTGTAGTTCTGGAAAGGATCTTCAATACCTTTTACATGCATATTATGCCTGAATGAGCCCTCAAAGGTTCAGTCAATATGATAGGATGTAGGACAGGTCAAATACGGCAGAGAATTAACATCCTCCCGCGGCGAGTTGCAGTAAGGACGTATCTGAAGCGTGTGCGTCGCTATGATGGGACCAGGTGGGGAGGGGAGGCAAGTCCCCCAATCTGCATCAAATTTTGCATTGGGCTTATGGTGTTACATGTAAAAAGTAATTGACCGAAAACACCCTTTAATCCCATCTATATGTGGCAGCGCCTCTGATCTATGGGACAGGAACGGGACAATTGTTTTTTTCCACATCGATAGGACCATACACGTGAAAGACAGACACTCCTTTTTTATTGGGGAATATGTGACTCTCCGCGCCAGCCCAGCAGCAGAAATGATTGCAAGGACGCAATGCATGAAGACAACAAGAAGACATTCAGCCGAGAAGCCCCATTAGTGCCACATGATAGTTAAAATCTTAAATTATTTGGGTCAAGGGGGTGAGCTCACGCCAGTCTTAAAGGGGACTCAACCGCTCCCAAATTATGTACAATTCCACTTTAGTTAGCAGGGTACATTCTGCGGACGGAGTGGAAACATTGGGGACCAAAAGCGGTCAGATATGTATTGTTGGCATTTCCTAGCAATGCGTTCAGGATTAGATCTGGCTCATTCCAAAACACCCCTAAACGTCGGCGTCTGTGCTGGTTCCGGTTCAGAGCATGAATGAATGATCACAATCAATGTTCGTGGGGAAAGGGACTTTGCATATCGTTCCTTCCAATCAATGCTGATAGGCCACATTATAAATATCAGAAACAATGAAGTGGCATACGCCACACCTGCCCCATAGCAGTACCAGAGCTGAGAGCAGTGCCAAGTGGCGCCAGGACGGGCCGGCATAGGAAGTGCCACCAGCCTATCCCTGGTCACAGCGGCAGCAGCAAAACACTCCGACAAGACAGAGACCTGGCGATACCACAGCAGTGCCAAGTGCCGCTAGGACGGGCCGGCACAAGGAACGACGCCAACCCGCCAATGGTCACAGTCGCAACAGAAAAACACGCTAACACGCTGAAAAACGGCAGGACCGGGCGACACGATAGCAGTGAAAAGTGACGCCAGGACGGGCAGCACAGGGGGCGCCGCCAGTCCGCCCCTGGTCACGGCGGCAACAGCAAATAGGAAGAAAAAGGCAGAGCCGGGCGACACGACACGCCACAGCGGAGACGGTGACAGATGACCACAGTGTGAGGGTGACATCATATCGCTGGCTGGTGACATGCTGGCGCACCTGCCTAGCTGCTCGCCTCTCTGCGCTTTGCCGAGCAGAGCTCTAGCGCAACCAGCCAATGCGCACATGCAGCCCAACTCGAGTTAGCCTCCGTGCACACGGACATCTAGCCTCGGCTGCCGGCTACTGATGACGTCTTCTAGGCGCCTCACGATGTCGTCCTCGCCGGTACAGGTTGTGCATATGATGGAGCAGAAATAAGAATTAAACTGGTCTACCATCGCCATCCAACATGTCTATGGCACGTAGAGCCGGCCGCGACTGATGGTGATAAGCCAAGAGCTGGACATAGCGGTCATGAGTACCTCGGGTGCTTTAGACGTCGGACAGCCAAGCGCTGTATTGATACGCCTCATTTTGTAGGTTACGAAGCCGGCAACAAAGGCAAAACCGTCACACTCCAGTCCCAGTTTGCTGATGGTGGTCACACTATATTCATAATGTGAATTGAAGTGGTGTCAAACTTGTTGAATTGGTTCGTCATTTAGCTACACAAGGATAAGATGCTCCAAATTGCATCAAGCACACCAGTCATGCATGATTCAGCACTTCATACCATTCATATCTGGTAGGCAGGTTAATTCATGGAATGGCACCAGGATTCAGGAGAGGCAGGTGTTGCTGTTGTGGTATCAGCTTCAGCTGCATCAGGTAGCCACAATCATAATCATCAGAGGTAAAGTGGTCGGAACAAATTAATAAGTTGGTTGGATGAACTCCATCAGCTCTTGTTCACTTTGTCAACCAAATCTTACAGGTATTTCCATCTCTTGGAAACTTAAACATGTCGATTGACAATCTCTCTCCTTTTCAGATTTTTCTTCCCACATCTTGCATGTTGCTACAGCACAAACACAGTCCATTGCTATTCACCTGGAACCTGACATTCATACAGTTAGATATATTAATTGAAAAAGTTCACCAACACATACCCTCATATAGTTGTCTTCTTGAATGGTAGAACAGGTGAAGGTTCCACCAAAACATTGAACTGAAAACCAATCCTGAACTGGGGATGGCCTGGCTAGCTGTTGTAATTTTGAAATACATTTTTGTCAGTGTCATGCATAAAACTGTTGATCATATTTCAATTTTGCAGTGAAAATTATATCACTGGACATATTTTAAACCCCTTTTACCTCCATGAAGCATACAAAATGGTTGGGTTTGGGTAAGTTAGTCTAGGTTATGATTTTGTGGTAAGCTATAAAAAAGTTTTTTTTGGGGGTGGGGTTTTATGGAAAAAATAGTTCATTTTCCTTAAAAGCAGTTCAGGCTAGCTTAGGTTAGGTTTTAAACTTGAACATTTTTTTAGAGCAAAAAAAATGCTTGGAAATTTACCATTTTTACAAACACAATTCGTTTTTTTTTGCATGGATGGTTAGGCTAGGTTAGGGTAGGTTATATTGTATCTTTTCTTGATTTGGAACATTACTTTTTATGCTATATTACCCAACTCCAAGCCCCTCTTTGGGTGATATGCTGCATCCCAACTGAAAAGTATGCATTTGTAGAAGAAATAAGTGATCACATCGTGCTCAGCGCATTCATAAGATTGATTCGAAAAAAGAAATTGCATGAAATCAGAAACTATCTTCAACTGCGAATTTACCGGTTTAGCGGAATCAGCATGTTAGGTATAAACTTAATACGGAATACACCTCAATTTCCATCACTAATTAACTACAGCAATAGGCTATAGCTAACAGTGCAACTACACCTAAGATAAACCAGGACACAACACAATACAATAAAACTGCAACCAAAAACGCTGCGACAGCAAACACGACGTGTGATGCTATACATAATACCTACGAAATAGATATGTAAACAACTGCGCCATTTATGGCTCAACTGCGTCATCTATGAATTTGAGAAAAAGCGTGCCCCTAAAACGCTGCCTTTCGTAATGGTGGTCGTCTAATTCGCAGCCTAACTGAAACTGATAAAATAACAGCTAAACAAGATTCTGAAACCATATACGCGATATTAAAAGATTTAAAAATTGAGTTGAATTTAAAATATTTTAATTTTAATGTACATCAAACCAATAAAACGGCCCAAAAGGTGTACCCCAGATGACGTCATTTGTACCATTCGAGGCGACATGCAGGAAGGCATGGGGATGACAACGGCCTGGATCAAAGCAAAGGATCAGTCAAGGTCTTGTGTTTACAGTATGACACTGTTAACCATGTGTTCAAAGTTGCTAATGGTTATGACGTCATATACAAAATACCTTGCATTGATTGGTTGACAAACAGATTTCAGAACAGAAAACGCTAACGCAGCCAATTCTGATCGATGGCCTCCGGGACTCCGGAGACGTCTCTTAAAACTGTCTGTGGTCCGGCTGCTGACTGGAACAAAAAGTGATTGGTTTGAGTGGTGACCGTAAGTGGAATAACCAGCGTTTTGTTTGGGTGTCGTTCTGTGTTTGTTTTTATTGATATCTTTGTTCCCACATTTGTGTCGGAGTACATGTGAAGCTCATCCTATCCAGTATGAACCCGGAGTGCAAAAATGTTTTCAGAGATAAAATATCTTAAGAAGTGCCTTAATTCCCACCCTGCTGAAAAATAATCATTTGCTGAGAAAATGAATGGTCGCATCGTCATTTTCACGTTAAAATACCCCGTATTTAAAAAATCAAAAGAATCAAAATTTACCTTGATCGAAATATATACCTTTTATTGAGCTTGCTTGCAAGGAGATATACCTACATTGTGCATGTGTAGCAGTTCATGCAATTAATTATCAATGGGTGTAGTTGGACATGATCAGCTATCTGCAGCTGTATGTTGGCATGATCTATCATATGTAGGTGTTGATCAACATGATCAGTGATCAGTAGATGTAGGCCAATGCCATCCAATATCTTGTAACAGCATTTTTGATGAAGCAGAGTGAGTCAGATGCCCCTCGTAACAGCTGCCATGTTTTGATGATGAGGATGCCATCAATGCCTGCATATATTTACACAGGTGAGGGGCTCTGTGTAAATAGCAACAGATCTGCATTGATATACACTGAAGTCACCTATGTAAATTGATGTCTGCATAGGTTTACACAGAGCAACAGCTGAGTGTATATGGATGCACCTGTCAATTTACACATGCCCCTAAGTTAAACTTGCATAATAAATAATGATCTGAGAATATATAATTAAATATTCATGAAGAATGTAGTTGAAGTTTGCTCAGTGGGACTGTATTGCACAGAAATAGAAAGAATATAGCAAAATTCAACCAAACATTTTTGTTTATTTGAAGTGATATTATTTTTGCACAGCTTGATGGCTAGCCTGTCACATTTGTGCCATTGTCATGTCTGGCTCATTTCAGATGAATGCAAATGACTGAGCATGCTGCACATGTATTGGTGTGGGATAAGTGGTATGATAAATGATAAAAGGCAATGAGACAGACAGACAGATAGACTGTGAGAGAAATGAGTGCAAAATGGGTAATCTTTACCTTTCGGCCAACACATACTGCCAAGGTTAGTGATTTGTAAAGAGGTGTATAGTGGGGAACAGTGACGTCACAGAAGTCAGGCAAGTGACGTCACAGGAGTCGGGTGTCAGTAAAGATTACCACCTAACCTAGACTAAGATAATGTAGCATAATATACAAAATGTATGATAGCATAATGTAATATAACCTAACCTAACCTAACTGGAAAACCAGAATCCTCCAAAGCAAATTTTTTGGCCATGATGTCATGAAATATATGCGACATTGTATGCGACACCTCTCCAAATCACTAACCTTGGCAGTATGTGTCGGCCGAAAGGTAAAGATTACCGCAAAATGACGAATGCAGTTGACGTGCCCTGAAGCACAAATCCACCACCACTGTGAGAGAAAAAGGTACCTCTAATCTCTATTACTCCAACTATTGATATTACTCTCCTTGTGTAGAAGGACAAGGATTGATTCAAGTTGGTCATCATCTTTGCATTCTTGGCAAGAACTCATTGAGCACATCAACTCCTTATTGTTTGCAAGAACATGAACATAGGAAGTTATCAAAGGAAGGAGAGGAATATAATTAAGTTACCTTGCAGGTAGCAGTATGCACATCTGAATGGAAGGCTTCATGGGAAACACTATCTCTGTTATATAAATTTCCAATTTGTCTGCCAATGGACAACCATGGCTAAACTTCTTCCAAGAATTTCTGACAGACACAAACCCTGTGAGGTTCCACAGCAGGAATTTAGTGATATTGGATATCCAGCTTAAGTATAGGAGCACCTAGCTAAGCTGAGGAGAGGGTAGGAGGTGGGCAGGTGCTATTTACAGTATAATATATTCAACATATTTTCCATGTCATTATTTTATATTCAATTTCTCCATAATTTTGGGGGGAATGTTTTGCAGTTGATATTTTGCTTGTCAATATGTTAGGTAATTTGGTGCACAGTCAGCCTATGTTTTGGGAGTTGATATTTAGAGAGTCAATATTTAGCATGTTGATGATACACCTACCAGTATTTTGTGGTCAATATTGTGTGTGCTTATAGTTTGTTGTGCACTCCTAATCAAGGGCACCAGACTGTCATGGGGCCAATTGCAAACCAATGGGCCTTCATCCACTCAGTCTATCCAAGGGTTTGTTATAATTAATGCATAACCTCTATCAATCTTTTTTAATTTTCTTCTGGCAAGTTTTTGTGTTCTATTTACAATGCACTCACAATGGCTGCTGTACAAATCAATGTTGTATGTCATTTAAATTCAAGCTATGAGTTATTTGTCTACCATACTGGTTAACACATGCCCTGGAGGGCCTCTGAAAATCACGTGCACTGGAGGGGGCGGATTCCGCGCCCCCCCCCCCTGAGATCTCGGCTCCTATTAAAGCTGGAGGAACGAAATTCGCAGGGTGATGGGTACGGTAGTGAACTCTATTGTGTGCAAATTTCATGACCTGAGGTCAAATGAGGTCATATTTGTCAAAATTTTCTTCTTTTGGGGCTCGGATTGTCATTGTTACAGATCGCTTGTATTGTGTTTAAACGCTCCAAAATGGGCATCAATGATGTTTTGGACATTACTAATGATGCAATGCAGATGCTAGACCTGACATTTGACCTCAGGTCACATATAGCAGCACTTTATCAGGTCAGTTGCCTGTTCCAGTTTCCGGAACCGGGCCGCCCGCCCGACTGCTCCGTCGGACAGCTCGGCGCAATCGGCTTTGTGAAGAAAGGAGTGAAGTACATGAATATAGTATGGAAACGCAATGACAAACAGTACAAATGCCAAACAGTAGTGCATTTATGACAACATTCCAGTTGACCAAGTTTGGTTCCATTAACCTGTCATGAACTTGACCTCTGTGACCTAACATGACCTTGAAACTATATAGCATATCAATATACATCAAACAAGTCGCTAGTGTTGCCAAGAACACTTCCCTTTTGCGGATATACGGGAAGCGCATCAGCGCCGATTTTTGTGGTCTGGTGCTACGAAATTTTTTACTTTAACGGCCCCTAACTCGAGAAAAAAATTCTGCCGATTTCCATTTTTCTTGCTTTAAGCGACGTGCTGGTCATTTCTAAGCAGGTACGCAGAAAATCGCGTATATCGACCGGTAAAATCTGCAGTTATGTACGAAAAACCGGAGGGGTGGGCGGATATCGCCCCCCCCCCTTCCTCCAGTGCGCGTGTTAAGATTAGGTTATTTTTGTTTGCAGTTTAGAGTTCAGAAAGCATGTCTTGGCCTTGGCACACATGGCAAATTTGTAAATATGTGAGGGTCTAATGTGTCAAATGGCTGATCTGCTTAGTCCCAGGCATGACATCACCAGTCAGTGCACCCTAAAGCCCAAATAACTGACTAACTCCTGATTAGTCGAGCACCTTGGTCAATTCACTGTCCTTGGCTGTCTCAGTGTTTCTGAATACTTGTAACTTGTAAAAGCCCTGACCTGCCCAGAATCCATGACTCTCTAAATCCCAACTGACCCAAAGGCAGGGTTCTCAAATTCGCTTAGATAGGTTTTGGTCAGTTCCATCAGGGATGTAAATATTTAGCTCATGATTGGCCAAACAGATTGCCTTGCTGAATGCATTGCCCCACCCCACACTCTCCGGTGCCATACTTGGGTTCAATTCTTGGGGTAATAATGCTGTCCTTCAGGGGTGTCTGGATCTACAGGTTGCAGACAATGTAATTGCCTGGAAGAAAATAGAACTGTACAGTGAACATCACAAAGCCTGGGGCTAAATGTTACTGCAACATTTGCGGCTCCGTCCTGTCTTGTGCCACTATCGCTGTTGGAAGGATGACCAAATTTTACGATCCCAACGCATACCCCATTATGTCATGATGGCAGGCTGCACGTGCACGCCAAAGATTCTTGACTGATATGAAAAATGTAGCCAGTAGATGAGCCCAGTGAATGCGAACAACCCTTCTTTGCTTGTTTTGGCCATTTTCGAGAACCAAACCCTGCTTTTGAAGACTGCTTTTATGTGCACCTCTCCCTTGGGCGAACGTGTCACGTGCATCAAAAATGTTTATACTGGCGAGCTTTGCCATTGTCTTGGCTACATACATGCTGATGTCAGTTTGGTGTCGATTCGTCCATGGATTGGCGACCCATGTCGCCAACATTGGAGTGGTCTCAACACACTAAAGTTGGTCGAAATCTGTCGGCGCGCCCTTAAGCCCAAATAATCAATCAATCAATTGGTCGAAATCTGACCGAATGAATAGCTGTTTCCCATGTTAAGCCAATGAGCGATGGTCGATTTCGGTGAAACTCTCTCTCATCACCCCTGTGCCTCTCAAGTGCAACATGTCAATCTGATCGTATCAGAGCCTTGCCTGGTTGGTGGCCAACATCGTAAGCTTTCTTGTGGTATGAACCCTGGCTCAATGGAGTCTATGTCAGCCCAGCCCAGCTCCAATATGTGCAACATGCGTTTTTCGTTCAACATTTTGGAACTCAATGCTAAGCCAATGAGTGTCTCAGCACCCTTGCAGCGGGTACAAAATGTTCGCTACTGGCACTGATGCAGTGAGGTCGGCACGAAACAGTGGTTCGGTCTGTCGCCAGCCAGTCTCAGAAACTACCATCGTCCTACCTGTCACCGTTCGGCATGTACCTGTGAAGAAAAAAATGTCTTGCAAAATAATTCCAGTGATAATGCATACAAGAATATGATAAAGATTGGTTATGTGGTGGAGCAATGTGGTCACCGAAGGAAATTGTTTGGCCAATCATGGACTGAATAGTTGCATATCTTATTGAGCCAACATCTAACTGAGCGAATTTGAGAACACTGCCCAAAGGTCCTGTATCCTGTGGCTGTGAAGGTCTGTATCATTGTTATTGTCCTGACTGATCTACAGTTTCTGTAGCCAACCAAGGGTTCATTGTCACATACTTTCGACCAGTTCACAACCCCATGGACTGTATGCCCCTGGATGATCCTGAGGCCTTGCTAATATCAGTTAATCGTCTAACCATCTCCCGGCCCTTGACCCATTTTAGGACCCACTACTGCCCAGGGTCCCGAGTCCTGACTGCCCCACAGCTCCTGTTACCATCTCTAGGTTTGTACACCTGTTTCTATCAGATCCCTTGCTCCCATGCTGCTTGCAGCTATGCACTTAATGAGACCAATGTATGGGCGCGGTCATGGGCGCAAAGTGACCAATGCAGTCGACGCGCCCTAAAGCACAAATCCACCACCACTTAATGAGACCAAATTTGAAGATCAGCATCTCTATGTGAATTGATCCTCGAAACATTATGATTTCCTATTTGCATGGAGAGAGAACCATATGTGACTGAAAAGTACCCTTCGACACAATAATTACATGATCACCTCCATGTTTACAAGCCTTCAGATGCCTCTTCATGGATGACACCCTCTCTCAAAGCAACACTCCACATATTTCAGCAATATTTGACATGTGGTGCTGTGGAGGAAAATGCTCCTGATGTATCTTCATCCAAACACACTTTTGCTGGTGGAATCACTCATATGAAATACTATTATTATCAGTTATAATGTGTAATTCAACCTGGAGGCTTCTTGAAGTGCTAAATATTTTGTCTTTCAGGAGTATGAAGAAAAAGGAGTACACAGCAGTGAGTCTGGATGGCATAGAAGCTGACAGCAAGCAGCTGAACTATAATTCAGCATTCAATTATGATTCTAATTTTGATTTCCGATCCATTGCTAAGTTTGATAAGGCATCTTTTCCATCAAAATCATACTTTACATTTACCAAGCAGGCCAGCCCACCTAAGGAAACAAGTAAGTGTATGTTTTGTATTTAAACGTGCAACTGGCTTAGGCAGCCGTTGCTGCTCCACAAGTGTTGGCTTTCTCCTGTTCAGTTCTGGACCTGGAATGTATCATTTTTGTCTCGTGGTTATTGAAGTGTGTAATTGTACACCATTAGAAAGTACCTTCCTTGTAGCCCAACCCGGAATCAACATTCAATAACTGGTATCGTTCCATAGGCAGGTATGGTACTTTTGTCCCGAATGCGAATTTAGCCTGAGGTAATGACAAATATGGTCTACCAAAATCATTTCTGGACTGCCAAAGGTCATCGACTTGTTTTGCAACTACATTCACCCAGTTTTGCTCGACATGTAGATGATTAACATGGCTTTATTTTGGCGAAATTTTCCAAATTTATCACGTCGATCAGCAACCTACGAAATGTGACTTTCCCCTCATAACTCTTTAGGTGTTTTGTTCAGGGGAGTGCATCACAAAAACACAGGAATGGCCTGCTTTTCAGACACTGCCAAAACATCTGTGGTTTAACCACAATCATCCAAGCCACTGTGAGAGGGACTTGTCCTTGCATTTTCTTCAAATCAACATCTATCGCTTGGTGTATCTAGGAGCAACATGTCGGCGCTTAGGTCAGCCCAGGTCATTCCATAGCTACGATGGTTATTTTGGTATTAATGGGTTCACTAAAATGTACCCAGGGGCCATACAAATGATCTCTGAGTGTGCAGGACAAGGGCACTTCCATTAAATTGATACCATATGACTATGGTTACAATTTATTCGTATTGAGGAGGCTATCTGCTCCTATTTCCCTTTCCCTTCTGATGCATATTAATGGCGCTAATATCACATATTGCCCAAAAGCTCATCTGTCCTGCTCAGCTGTTTGTATGCCCTTCTCCTTTTTACGCACATGCACGGACAGTTCGGCTTTACCAGCTGATCCGTACAATTCGCTGCAAGAGTCCGTCTCGGTTTGCAGCTGTCTCCATCCTTTCCACCTCAGATTGGTTCCATGAAATAATACATGGAGCACCCCATAAACGCAAGTAGCCATTGAGTAGCAACAGGTTCCTGCGCTTTTTGTTGACTATCCATTAACCGTATTGGTGTTACGTTTTCTCGAACCAACTTTAAAATTGCGACGGGCCACATTTCTTGCATGCATTTCTTTGCCTTTGCTCATCTATTCCCAGCAAGGCTCATGTTGACTTAATTTTAATAGTGTAAGCCGACTGACTTGAATCAAACCCAAGTTCACCTATGTTGCACTGGCTGCACAAACTATAAGCGTTTGTGTAACGTGTGTATTTATTTTAACTCACTGCTGGGGCTGGCGACATTATGACATCACTGTCCGTGTCTAGTGGCCGACGACAGCTGTCTGACCCAGCTGATGACCACGTGACATCACTGGCCGTGTACAGTGGCCGACGACAGCTGTCTGACCCGGCTGATGACCTTGTGACGTCACTGGCCGTGTACAGTGGCCGACGACAGCTGTCTGACCCAGCTGATGACCACGTGACATCACTGGCCGTGTACAGTGGCCGACGACAGCTGTCTGACCCGGCTGATGACCACGTGACATCACTGGCCGTGTACAGTGGCCGACGACAGCTGTCTGACCCAGCTGATGACCACGTGACATCACTGTCCGTGTGCAGTGGCCGACGACAGCTGTCTGACCCGGCTGGTGACGGCCGCCCTGCTGGCGCTGGCGAACTTGTGACGTTACTGTCCGTGTCCAGTGGCCGACGACAGCTGTCTGACCCGGCTGATGACCTTGTGACGTCACTGTCCGTGTCCAGTGGCCGACGACAGCTGTCTGACCCGGCTGGTGACGGCCGCCCTGCTGGCGCTGGTGTACTCGCTGGTGCTGGTGACACTGCCGGTGACCGGCTGGTGGACGGTTCGGCGCGTGCAGCGGTGGCAGCGGCTGGTGGTGTTCCGCGTGGGGCGGGCGCTGGCGATGCGCGGTCCCGGCTGGACGCTGCTGCTGCCCTGGCTCGATGTGCACCACACAGTGGACCTGCGCAACAAGGCGATCCTGGTGCCGCCGCAGCAGGTACTGGCACTCGATGTATTGCCGCAGCCACCGAATCTCGGGCACTAGTCTGTACTGTTGCTGTGCCTTTGTGAGTGCCTGATCAATAGTATGTGACATGCTATCTGCTGAGAGGTGGCTTTTCTTCTCTGAGAGAACACGCCGCCGCTCTGGTGGAGTTCTTTTTCCATATTTCAAGTGCCAGCTTTGCTTGCTAAGGCATTTAAAAACAATACTTGCAGTTAGAAGACCTTGATCTGATTCCTTCTCCTGTCCAAGGACCACATGACATCAAATGTGGCTTTGCGACCAATTACCTCTTCTTACTGTTGCTAGATATGTTTGCATTGTGTGGATACGGGTGCTCTTAAATATCTTCATTTGTAAGAATAATGATACGCCTAAGTGCATGTTTGCTTGTAGAGGTTACACCAGCTGATTACCTGTCACGGCGGTGTGGTGGAGCTCGGTGTTGAGGTGCTGTACCGGACCTCTGTTGTGATGTCTCCAGCTCATCACCTGTGACGGCGGTGTGGTGGAGCTCGGTGTCGAGGTGCTGTACCGGACCTCTGTTGTGATGTCTCCAGCTCATCACCTGTGACGGCGGCGTGGTGGAGCTCGGTGCCGAGGTGCTGTACCGGACCTCTGTTGTGATGTCTCCAGCTCATCACCTGTGACGGCGGTGTGGTGGAGCTCGGTGTCGAGGTGCTGTACCGGACCTCTGTTGTGACGTCTCCAGCTCATCACCTGTCACGGCGGTGTGGTGGAGCTCGGTGTCGAGGTGCTGTACCGGACCTCTGTTGTGACGTCTCCAGCTCATCACCTGTGACGGCGGCGTGGTGGAGCTTGGTGCCGAGGTGCGGTACCGGATCTGCGACCCGCTCACGTTTGTTGGCGCCTGTGTCGACCCGTCGATGCTGCTCCGTTCTCTGGCCAAGACGACGCTGGTCAGCACACTGTCGGCGCAGGAGGTATGGCACTGTTGGTCTGCGCACACGTACTGTACATCAGCGGCAGGCACACCCTGTTGGCTGACGGGCACACGTCCCTCTGATCTAGTTGTGGCATGAGTTTGTACAGCTGGTGCGTTCCACGGCAGATCGACCAATGCATTTCACCCCATACATTTGTATTGAGACCAAAATTTGATAGAAGGGTAGTCTCTGGCCTTGAATACGGCTGTGCAAATTTCAGCTCGTGTCGGCCAACCGTTTTTAGGCTATAGCCTCTGGCATTATGTTTAGGTCAAATATCATGGGTTGGTTTGACAATGGATATCTCATCAATAAGAAGCAGAAAGGGTGGGAAATGGTATATGGTTCAGAAGAAAAAGGATCGACTGAAACATTCCCGAAATAAAATATCAATATTTATTGCATTTGATCTCGCGACCTCATGACGTCGTGACCTTCCGTGACCCCTAGCCCATGAAAACTGATAAATTTGACGGCGGAAATATAAGTGGGGATGCTTTCGCTGACCAAATAAAATAGGTGTTATTATAAACGTCTGATATGGTCGCCCGCTCTTCGTGACTGCGATTTTGCGTTTTCCGGGTAGGACGGATTTCGTGTAAGCTTTCTTCCATTGGAAAGTTACATGAGGTAGAACAATGGCATGCAGACATATGATTGGAAAACGTTTTCCTCAGAAAAAAACATCAATGCCATTTTAGTGTAAGTCTTATAATTTCTCTTGAAAACCATCACGAATTGCAAGGTCATTGATTACCGATAGGTCACACATGGGTTTAGTTACGCGTAGCGACGCAATTGTACTTCGGAACAACTGACATGTATTGAATAACTTAGACCATGGAAACAACCCAACATGGGCGCCAAATGACCTTGTAGTCGGCGCGCCCTTAAACCCAAATAATCAATGAAGAAACAGCCCAACCAGACCCTATTAAATCAGGTTTTATTACCTACATATTAACCCTAGCGCGGTAGGTAGGTACCTACAACAAAGATGAGGATCACTTCGTGTCAGCGATCAAGTGTTAGGCAGGTTTATCATTTTGTGCTAAGGAAAAAGCATTGCGTCTCTGTGGACTGCTGATGGCTATGTGATAAAGGCGTTTGTCTCACGTATGTCTTCCTTCCCACCCCATCCGTACTCCGTACATATATCCGTACTCCCCATCCGTGCATAGCTCAATGCTCTCTAGCCTGGTGGCCATTCCGAGGCAGATAAAGGTCCCGGCGTTGATGACGGCAGACAACAGAGGGGTTGACAGGAGGGAGGACACGATAACAGGTTTGGCAGAGCCGGAGCAGTGCACGACTCGGTTTTGGAAAACGCCTGGTTGAAAGAGGGTGAGGTTATTTTTTCACGACTTGCATAAGCACGACAAGCAATGGCTATAGTCACTGTGTCTATCATTATCGTCGCCATACAAAGCGAATAAGAAAGTGTTGCTGAAGTATCGGTAGGCCTCATTGAAAACGAGAGCGATCCCCGCATTACTAGAGATGTGGTTTTGTGTCGAAAATTTCCTAGTTGAAATTTTGCGAAATAATTTTTGTTAAGCGTCTCCGATTTGTGTTTTTTTTTAAAATCAGCGTCAAAAATAAACAGGATGCACCAAAGGGAAATTTGATGCAAAAAAAATCAGAACTCGGACAGGTTTAGAAGAACAAAACATGCCAAAATGGACAAATATGTAACATTAATCTTGCGGAAATGCTTGAAATCAAAATTGACTTCCCATCAAAGAAAATATATTTCGTTGGATGCTGGCTATCTGTGCCTGTTGAGAAGTCTCTGGAGTATGCCGTATTCAAAGCCCATACAGTTTTCTGAATGGACATGCAATTTCAAAATCAACTGGTTAAGAAACTTTTACAGATTAAGAAATATCCTAGACCAAAGCGATGCGCTAGGACGAGGTCTTTCAGATGCCGTCTTTAAATCATCATCTGTCAATTTATATTTACTATCTAAAAAAACATTTCCGGAAATCCAAGCCTTTTGATCCTCTTTCATTCCCAGATGTGATGCCCTACTAGGCGTTGCAGTCAACAGAAATCACAGAAAACAGCCTGGAAACGCCTGAAAACCCATCGCGCAGAAATCACGTTTCTTTTTTTTCGGAATTTCTGAGAATATTTCAACAATTCCTAAGGTGCCGACGGCCCCAGATTCCATGTTCACCCGAAAAATCGGTTTCGGCGAACTTCGAAATAGATGCCGTTTGTACCGATTTGGTTATCAAAGCCAAATCGACGCCGTTTGAACTGCTTTCGTTTGCCTAACATATGTATCATTGTTCAGTAGTGTCCCATGCTCAATGTCCACATGCGCAGTGTCCCAAGAACGTCAATAATTAAGTTACATGAAGGTTGTGAAAATGATGTTTCCGGGCACAGCCTACGTGCACCGTGACAGCAAAGAGTGGTTTGCAATAGGTGTTCGACTGTACGTCCATGTGAATGATGATGTGCATATGGAAAGGAAGTATAATTGTACTTCTTGTTGTGATGTTAGCATAGTCGAATATTGTCAGACTGCATCGTTGTCATGTTTAATGGCATTCAGTACGTGTTGGAAGTAACCGCCAGATGTTCTGAAGTAAAATTGCATCGTTACACGGAAATAAGCTACGACACTATGGTGATGATATAATGTTCAACCCCTGTTAAGGAAACTACAAGAGCTGCATTGTAAAGCTACAAATGTGTTAGTTGGAAAGACAAGTTCTCATCATCTGACGGTGATTTCGTTGTCCAATCTCATCGTTGTTCTATTTTGCAATGCTTAGTGCAGTGCAGTAATGTGCAATAATGTGCAATATGCAGGGAGTGCCCAAAACGTGAACAATGAAACGACAGGAAGCTTTCATCATGTTCATGCCTTCGGGGCACGCTATGTATACAGTGACAAACACTCGTGTGTTTGCATTACGATATGGATTCGACTGTACGTCCATGTAAATGATGCCTACAGGTAGAATGAAAGCATAATTATGCTACTTGTTGTGAGGCCAGCAAGGTTGAACATGGTCGGATGTTTCGATTACCAGACCACCAGATGTTCCGAAGTAAAATTACGTCGTCACACGTAGATAAGCGTATGGATGACCTATCGGTTATGGGGGACCTTGAACTTTGTGATGTTTATTAAGGCATGCTTTAAGACTTACATCAGTAAATTTTAAATACTTTTTGTTGAGCAAACATTTTTATGTCACCATTTTTATTTCATTGTTCGATCCCCCGTAGATGTCCAATGGAAGAAACCCTACTCGAAGTCCGTCAGTTCCGAAAATCTCAGTATCATAGAATCCTCAATGTCTCAATACCATGGAGAACGGACGCTGACGTAGGATATTTAAAGGCAAAGTACATTTTGTATATGGCAGCCAGATCATGCCCGTTTGTATTTCTGGCGTTTATCGATTTCGAAGGGTTGGGGGTCACGGAAGATCACGAGGTCAAACGTGAGAAATGTTGATATTTTGATCACGGATATGTTTTTCAATCATTATTCTTCTCAAAGATGCATAATATGTGACACTTCTTCTTCATGATCGATTAGATATTTATCCCCAAAGATGCCCTTGTTGTATGACCTCAAAATACTGCCGGAGGTTGTAACTCCGAAACCGTTAGACGGATCGGGCTAAAACTTGTTCAGTCGTGTTGAGAGCACAAGACTACCCTGTACAAAAATTTTGGTCGAAATACAAATTTAGTAGGTGCAAAATGTGAAAATATTTGGTCGATCTACCGTGGGGCGCAGCTCACGATTTCTGTAATTGGATATACTCGTTCCACATTAAGTGTCATGCTGCTTGTAATATTAGATGAATAATTAATATTCTGTAAGTTATACATAAGCAGTCCATTAACCATAATGAGTATTTACATTGCATTGTACCCGTCCGTGCTCACCCTCTGAAAGATACCGTATGGAAGCTACATGAACACCGTATTGGCTGTTCCGTAGGCTTTCGAATTCAGTATAATTGAATTCAATTATAGACACATTTTTGCCTATGTATGCGGTCGTATTATGGGAGAGTTCGTTTCGCCTGGCAGTGGTAGTCTAGGGTTTGCCTCGCTTGTATGGGAATTGGTTCTCAAATCCAACAGCCGTTAATGCCCTTGTATT
Organism: Ashinkailepas kermadecensis; assembly: GCA_034440615.1. Classification (NCBI taxonomy): domain Eukaryota; kingdom Metazoa; phylum Arthropoda; class Thecostraca; family Neolepadidae; genus Ashinkailepas; species Ashinkailepas kermadecensis. The sequence goes on from JAOTOM010004940.1 coordinate 498,746, forward strand.
TACTGGGCTGATAATTAGCAATCGCCGACAAATTGTGTAACAGCTCCAACAGCAGGGAAAGCCAACACCAGCGCGTTCCTGTCAAACTTCGTGCCTCCAAATCTGGAGGCACCCGTGACGGACAACCGTCCCGATGTCCACACCTTACCCCAGGGCTACGTCTTAACGCGTCGGCCACTCAGCTCCGTCTGGGCCGAGCTGCGCGCACGAGAGGGAAGGAGCTCAGTCGCTCGTGGGGATGGAGGGTGTCCACCCGGCCAATGCTCTGGTCGGCATCACCTGTTGCAACACACCGCGAATGGAGGGGGGTGCGATCGTCGCACTCTACCACAGACACGCCTCACGTGTGCTGCGGTCACATGGCACATGGTTATGCGGTACATGTGGCAGTCGGTCGGCCGCCGCCTGTGAGAACGGAAACTGACTCGGCATAACATCCGGCCACAGCCGAGAATCGAGGCGACGTGCTGACGGCGGCGGCGGCACGGGCCGACTGGCGGCTGGGATCCGCTCGGAGCCCCAATCCCACGATGCATGGGAGCAGCCGTGGTTAGGCTGCTAAACGCATTCGAAAGAGGGATACAAAGTTCACCCCGTTACACTATTTGTTGCATCAGATAGTGTGGGTGTTGTTGCTTGCGGGATTTACGAGAGGGCAGGCATCAACAGCTAACTTTGTGGCCAAAGTGTGTGTGCCACGGGTTTACCTGGCCCGGCAGCCAGCCGCTAGACAGCCGGCCATCTCATCTGATCCACAACGGTAGTACGTAGTCTGTTTTGCAGTGCCATTACGTTGCCCTGCACACAGGGAACGAGTGGTCTAGGGGTAAGATGCTCGTCTCACAATCGAAAGATTGTGGGTTCGAGTCTCACCTGTTGCTACTCTTCGCCCGCGACCAATCGGCGTGAGAGGTTGGCGACGCTATATGACTTAACGGTCGACGTGTCGTAAAACCAATAACCAACGTTGCCCTGCATGCGAACGTCGGAACGTCTTCACGATGTCTTGTTAACGATGTTTTGCAGCTCTCTGTGATTGTCAAAAGGAGTCCTGCAGTGGAGCAAACTGTACTGCTGAGTATTAACAGCCAACTCAAGGACTGGGGAATGGAGGCGTCGGCCGTGAAGTTGTGAGTATTTTTAAAGGGAAACAATGCCTGGAGACGTGGAAGGGGAAGAAAATACCGTAATCGATTCTGAGATTGTTGGTTGCTTACGTTAGCCGTTCTCATACCTTCCTCGTGCTATTTTATGTCATTTGCCATGAGGAAGAGAGAAGACGAGGGGTAGGATGGTCGTCTCCCAGCAGAAATGTTGTGGGTTTAGATTCTACATCTCGCCGATCTTCATCCACGACCTTTTGTGGAGAGTGTTGGTAATGCTATATGAATGAAGCAGTCAATACATAACAACGAGTAGCCAACCAACGGGACAACCGGTAGTATTTGCCGCAGTTTGAATTCTCAGGTTGATTTTGCACATTTGCCAGTCCTATCGGTGCCCAGCTGTAGCGAAGAACTTCATGTGCTTTAATATCTATGTTGTAAAGTTGCTCGATGTTTTCAGTGTTGCATCTGAAGGTCAACTGAGCGCCGTTATCCCCTGCTCCAACTGGAGTGAGGTGCACTATGTGCCCCAACCTCCGTACTGTGTGCCCGTTTCAGCTCGGAGGTGAAGGCGCACAAGGAGGCGGAACCGCTGTCTGCGATTAGCCCGCTGCTGCGGCAGCTGGGCGGACTGCTGGGCGGCGGCGGCGGCGTCGGCCCGTCGCTGGTGGCCGGCCAGCCCCCGATGTCGGCGGCCTCCCCGGCCGGCCTGGCGGCGCAGACGGCAGCGCCTCTGGCGGCGCAGACAACAGCACCTCTAGCGGTGGACGCCGAGACTGCGGCTGTGGTGCGGACGGCCGTAGCACGGGTGCCGGCCGCGCCAAGTCTGGCGGCCGGCGTGTACAGGATTAACACAACCCAGCCGGACGGCCTGTGCCACGTGGTTATCGACGACGGTCAGTGACGGGGCAGGTTCTGTGTCATTTAGAGGTCGGTATGTCGCTTGGGGGGGGGGTCAGGACGTCACCCGTGGTCGTGTGTGTGTTCTGGGTACTGCGTGGCAACCGGCGCCGCTGGGAAAACAGTTCTGTTCTAGTTTTATTATCTGGAAGTTATATACTGGTGGTTGGTACTGCAGCTTTGATCAGCAGAACACGTATCTAGGGAGACACCACTGATTTGGGGGAATTTTGGGTGAGGTGGTGGGGTGAGGCTCATGATATCTACTTTCAGGAGATCTATTTTCAGAAGATCTATGTTCACAAAATCTACTTGGAGGAGGAAATGTTCACAGGATCTACTCCCAGGACTAAATTGTTCAGAAGATCTACTCGAAGACGAAAGTGTTCACAAGATCTACCAATACTTGGAGATGTTCACAAGATCTACTCCCAGGTCTGAATGTTCAGAAGATCTACAAATTGGCCTCAAGTGTTCAGAAGATCTACTCCCCAATGCAAATGTTCAGAATATCTACTGATAGCTCGAAATGTTCACAAGATTTACTCCCAGACCTGAATTGTTCAGAGATCTGCTCGAAGACGAAAGTGTTCACAAGACCTACTCCCACGTTGGAATGTTCAGAATATCTACAAATAGGCCTCAAGTGTTCAGAAGATCTACTCGGAGGATGGAAGTGTTCACAAGATCTACTCTCGGGACTAAATGTTCAGAAGATCTACTCTTGGCCTGGAATGTTCTATCCTAACCTAACCAACCTAACCTAGAGAGTAGATCTTCTAAACATTCCGGGCCCAGAGTAGATCTTCTGAACATCCAGTCCCAAGAGTAGATCTTGTGAACACTTCCATCCTCTGAGTAGATCTTCTGAGCATTTCCAGTAGTAGATCTTCTGAACAACTGAGGCCTATTTGTAGATCTTGTGAACACATTCGTCTTCGAGTAAATCTTCTGAACAATCCAGTCCCGAGAGTAGATCTTGTGAACATTTCCCTCTTACGAGTAGATCTTCTGAACACTTCCAGCTTCTTCTGAACATTTCAGGCATATCAGTAGATCTTCTGAACATTTGCATTGGGGAGTAGATCTTCTGAACATTATAGGCCTATTTGTATATCTTCTGAACATTCAGAATTGGGAGTAGATCTTCTGAACATTCAGACCCGAGAGTAGATCTTGTGAAAATAGATTTTCTGAAAGTAGATCTTCTGAACATTCAGAACCGAGAGTCGATCTTGTGAAAATAGATCTTCTGAAAGTAGATTGTGTGAAAATAGATCTGAAAGTAGATTTTGTGAAAATAGATCTTCTAAAAGTAGGTCTTATGAGCTTACCCCAGGTGGTGCACTAGAGCATTCTACATAACCACTTTTTTCTATTGGGGGCGCCATTGGTGGAAAATGATATGTATTGATATTTATAATATATATATATATATATATATATATATATATATATATATATATATATATATATATGCATATATGCAAGTGGTGTAGTAATTTTCATCAGTTTCTTTTCATCACGATAATGATCATACAGTTGTATTGGGATGTGATGTATGGTTAGTGTGTGGGATGACGGGATGTCCGGACCTTAGCAAGTCATAGGCAAGGTGAATGACGTGGCAAGGTGTGATGTGGAAAGAGGCAACATAGTGTTCTGTAGCGCTCGGATTAAATTCTGGATGTAGAGACACTATATCAAAAGTGTATTTTCAACCTGAAGTTTATATGCAATCCAGCGATGCCATAAAGAAGCATCTCTGAATTGAACGCTATTGCATATGGCATAGTTCATCATGTTGCTGTCGTACGTCGATCGGTTGACAAGTATTTGTTTAACTGGTATACTCTATCTTGCTGCTTCTGCAATTTGCTACCTTTCCGTAAATTGCAAGTGGAACTTCTGCAATCTACTCCCCTCCGGTGGCCTCCAGCAATATACTACTCCAGTTGACTTCTGCAATATACTACCCCTCCAGTGTACTTTTTCAATAGCCTACCCCTCCAGTGAACTTCTGCAATATACTACCCCTCCAGTGGACTCCTGCAATATACCACCCATCCAATGGACTCCTGTAACATACTACCCCTTCAGTGGACTCCTGCAATATACTACCCCTCCAGTGGACTCCTGCAATATACCACCCCTCCAGTGGACTCCTGTAACATGCTACCCCTCCAGTGGACTCCTGCAATATACTACCCCTCCAGTGGACTCCTGCAATATACCACCTCTCCAGTGGACTCCTGTAACATACTACCCCTCCAGTGGATTCCTGCAATATACTACCCCTCTAGTGGACTCCTGCAATATACCACCCCTCCAGTGGACTCCTGTAACATACTACCCCTCCAGTGGACTCCTGCAATATACTACCCCTCCAGTGGACTCCTGCAATATACCACCCCTCCAGTGGACTCCTGTAACATACTACCCCTTCAGTGGACTCTTGCAATATACTACCCCTCCAGTGGACTCCTCCAATATACTACCCCTCCAGTGGACTCCTGCAATATACCACCCCTCCAGTGGACTCCTGTAACATACTACCCCTTCAGTGGACTCCTGCAATATACCACCCCTCCAGTGGACTCCTGTAACATACTACCCCTCCAGTGGATTCCTGCAATATACTACCCCTTCAGTGGACTCCTGCAATATCCTACCCCTCCAGTGGACTCCTGCAATATACTACCCCTTCAGTGGACTCCTGCAATATCCTACCCCTCCAGTGGACTCCTGCAATATACCACCCCTCCAGTGGACTCCTGTAACATACTACCCCTCCAGTGGACTCCTGCAATATCCTACCCCTCCAGTGGACTCCTGCAATATACCACCCCTCCAGTGGACTCCTGCACTATCCTACCCCTCCAGTGGACTCCTGCAATATCCTACCCCTCCAGTGGACTCCTGTAATATACTACCCCTTCCATGTACTCCTGCAATATCCTACCCCTTCAGTGGACTCCTGTAACATACTACCCCTTCAGTGGACTCCTGCAATATCCTACCCCTCCAGTGGACTCCTGCAATATCCTACCCCTCCAGTGGACTCCTGCAATATACCACCCCTCCAGTGGACTCCTGCAATATCCTACCCCTCCAGTGGACTCCTGCAATATCCTACCCCTCCAGCAGATAACCAGCCCCAGCTGGTGGTTAGTTCAGACGATCCATTCCACACCTGACCTATCTCTCCCACAGCCCACAGTTAGCAGACAGTCAGCCGCCCGCCAGTGGACTCCCACAGCCTACAGTTAGCAGACAGTCAGCCACCCGCCAGCCCCCTAACCTCTGACCTATCTCTCCCACAGCCCACAGTTAGCAGACAGTCAGCCGCCCGCCAGCCCCCTAACCTCTGACCTATCTCTCCCACAGCCCACAGTTAGCAGACAGTCAGCCGCCCGCCAGCCCCCTAACCTCTGACCTATCTCTCCCACAGCCTACAGTTAGCAGACAGTCAGCCGCCCGCCAGCCCCCTAACCTCTGACCTATCTCTCCCACAGCCCACAGTTAGCAGACAGTCAGCCGCCCGCCAGCCCCCTAACCTCTGACCTATCTCTCTCCCACAGCCTACAGTTAGCAGACAGTCAGCCGCCCGCCAGCCCCCTAACCTCTGACCCGACGCCGTGCTGCTCCCACAGCTGGCGATCGGATGGTGGAGTATCCGGCAGACGTTTGGCGCTTGATCTGAACTGACCCCCGTGCCTTTTTCAAGCAGTCAATCAGCAGCCGTCGATCGGGTGGCGGACGTCTGACCCCTGACCTGACCTGATCGTGTGCCATCCACACAGCTGGCGGTCGGGTGGCGGACGCCCTGGCAGACGTCTGACCCCTGACCTGACCGTGTGCCATCCACACAGCTGGCGGTCGGGTGGCGGACGCCCTGGCAGACGTCTGACCCCTGACCTGACCGTATGCCATCCACACAGCTGGCGGTCGGGTGGCGGACGCCCTGGCAGACGTTTGACCCCTGACCTGACCTGACCGTGTGCCATCCACACAACTGGCGGTCGGGTGGCGGACGCCCTGGCAGACGTCTGACCCCTGACCTGACCGTGTGCCATCCACACAGCTGGCGGTCGGGTGGCGGACGCCCTGGCAGACGTCTGACCCCTGACCTGACCTGACCGTGTGCCATCCACACAACTGGCGGTCGGGTGGCGGACGCCCTGGCAGACGTCTGACCCCTGACCTGACCGTGTGCCATCCACACAGCTGGCGGTCGGGTGGCGGACGCCCTGGCAGACGTCTGACCCCCGACCTGACCGTGTGCCATCCACACAACTGGCGGTCGGGTGGCGGACGCCCTGGCAGACGTCTGACCCCTGACCTGACCGTGTGCCATCCACACAGCTGGCGGTCGGGTGACGGACGCCCTGGCAGACGTCTGACCCTGACCTGACCGTATGGCATCCACACAGCTGGCGGTCGGGTGACGGACGCCCTGGCAGACGTCTGACCCCTGACCTGACCGTGTGCCATCCACACAGCTGGCGGTCGGGTGACGGACGCCCTGGCAGACGTCTGACCCTGACCTGACCTGACCGTGTGCCATCCACACAGCTGGCGGTCGGGTGGCGGACGCCCTGGCAGACGTCTGACCCCTGACCTGACCGTATGGCATCCACACAGCTGGCGGTCGGGTGACGGACGCCCTGGCAGACGTCTGACCCCTGACCTGACCTGACCGTGTGCCATCCACACAGCTGGCGGTCGGGTGGCGGACGCCCTGGCAGACGTCTGACCCCTGACCTGACCTGACCGTGTGCCATCCACACAGCTGGCGGTCGGGTGACGGACGCCCTGGCAGACGTCTGACCCCTGACCTGACCTGACCGTGTGCCATCCACACAGCTGGCGGTCGGGTGGCGGACGCCCTGGCAGACGTCTGACCCCTGACCTGACCGTGTGCCATCCACACAGCTGGCGGTCGGGTGACGGACGCCCTGGCAGACGTCTGACCCCTGACCTGACCTGACCGTGTGCCATCCACACAGCTGGCGGTCGGATGGTGGACGCCCTGGCAGACGTCTGACCCCTGACCTGACGGTGTGCCATCCACACAGCTGGCGGTCGGGTGACGGACGCCCTGGCAGACGTCTGACCCCTGACCTGACCGTATGGCATCCACACAGCTGGCGGTCGGGTGGCGGACGCCCTGGCAGACGTCTGACCCCTGACCTGACCGTATGGCATCCACACAGCTGGCGGTCGGGTGACGGACGCCCTGGCAGACGTCTGACCCCTGACCTGACCGTATGGCATCCACACAGCTGGCGGTCGGGTGGCGGACGCCCTGGCAGACGTCTGACCCCTGACCTGACCGTATGCCATCCACACAGCTGGCGGTCGGGTGGCGGACGCCCTGGCAGACGTCTGACCCCTGACCTGACCGTATGGCATCCACACAGCTGGCGGTCGGGTGGCGGACGCCCTGGCAGACGTCTGACCCCTGACCTGACCGTGTGCCATCCACACAGCTGGCGGTCGGATGGTGGACGACCCGGCGGCCGAGCTGGCCGTTGACGTGGCGGTGACGCTGACGTCATCGGACCTGCGTCAGCTGGCGGCGGGCACACTCAGTCCGGTGACGGCCTACGGCGCCGGTCGTCTGCGCGTGCAGGGTAACATACACCTGCTGATGGCGCTGGGGGAGCTGCTGCGGCACTCGGCCCACACGACCGCCGGCAGCGGCCGAGCTGATCTGCTCTGACCTGATGTGATCTGATCTGATCTGATCTGCTCGGAGAGGCCATTGGTGAGCTCGGGGAACAGGCACCAAGTGGGCTGGGTGAAGTGACGGATGAGCTGAGAGAAAAGTGACACTGGCTGGGAGAAGTGACGTGTGAGCTGTGGGAGAAGTGACGGGTGACGTGGGGAGAGTGGCTGGTAGAAGTGATAGATAAAGGTGAGAGGGAAGTGACTGGTGAGCCGTGAGAGCAATGACGGATGGGCTGGGAAATAAATGACTGACAGATTGGAAGAAATGAATAGTTGCTAATAGACCAGGGTGGTCGAAATGCTGGCAAAAACTAGTTTTTGTCAGTCCGGTGCTATTATACAGTAAGCAAATAATTTGCCGACAAAAGGTGTTAACCTCACAGCAGACCATGATGGGCTTGTATCTCTAGGATCCGGAGAACTTGCAAGTTGGTAATCACAGACCTGTCGTGGGCTCCTGTACTAGGTTAATGTATCCCGACAGCAAATATTTCAGTTGGGTACTAGGTTAATGTATTCTGACAGTAAATATTTTAGTTGGGTTTCGGGTACCAGCCAGTACGTGCCAGCATCTCGCCAGCCCCGCAGCCGACCACTTGGCCCCGGGCCGGGGCAGAGGAGTGCTGTGTCGTCGACATTTTCTGTTGGCTGGCTGGCGTGTGTGGCTGATGACGCAGCGCTGTCGCCCATTGGCAGAGCGTGTCGACAGTGCGCGGCGACTGAGGTCACCAGAGAACCGCTGGCGTGTCGAGTTCGCTGTTGTGACGTCAGCCAGCCTGTGCTCGTCGTAGGAGTCGCGTCCTCGCCGAAGGAGTCGCGTCCTCGCCGTAGGAGTCGCGTCCTCGCCGCACCTAATCATGGCCTTCAGGCGCAGTCCCGATCGTACGTGCTTGTGTTTGCCAGCAGGGAGCAAATCGTCTGGTAACGCGGACACGTGGATAGCTGCGATTCTGGCGACCCCAAGAGTGCGGTGTGTGTGTCGTGAAGCGCCCTGTGCTGCCGCTGGACCCGCCACCAGCTGGTGCTCTCCTTCGCCAGCATTGCCGCTGCAGTATATGTTGTGATGCGGTTTGTTTGATTGGGTGTATGTCTTGAACGCCTCAGACGATGAGTCAATCGGTGTCTGATGGGCGCTATATGACCATTGCAGTCGATGCGCCCTAAACCAAATAACAACAACAATCGGTGTCTGACTGATCTCAACTGTTGGTGCCATGATGTCCCAGTGTGGCGTTTACACAAATTGGTGGAGTCATTGGTGCAATGTGTCACGTGCTGATGTGCTAGGATCTGTTATGAACAATTTGAGCTGATGAACAGATGATCATTTCATGAACAATTGTATTGTGCGATACGCGATTAATTTTAGGTTGATGTATCTGTTCGAGAATGAAGTCGCAAGCAACATACTGAAGCGTCGGTATCACAAATGAATAAACACAGCCGCAGCAAATACGCTTGTATTCGATTGGTGAATGTCGACGTAATTGTGATACCAGCAGCAATGTCGTTATAGAAGACATTGGACACTTGGCCTAAGTGCTTCGAAGCACTAAATGACTCATTTTATCCACCGCTGTTTCATTTCCACACCAAACGTATGTGAAACAAGCAAGTTGATAATGTATTTGCAGCTGTTGTGATCTCTCTTGTGAAGGAACAAAAAACTAGACCAATCCCTTGCTTGAAGGGATTTTCCGATTTGATGGAGCCGCCTTATGGCACGATGGATTCCATGACCTTACTTTACATTTATCCAATTTTAGGCTGAGGAGTGGCTCCAGGCTGTTGTATTGGCTGATAAAATTAAACAATTGTTTTCGCTGTACACTGATGCCATTTCTGTCCCTATTAACTCACAACTTAATCTCCGACTTAAAATGTATCCGTACCCAGCACGGAATCACAAACATTGATCAGTGAAATCCGTCGCGCCATGTTTTTAGATAGTATGGCTATGGTAGGGAAATTTCACCATGTGGCAAGAAGGTGCACTTTTACTTGCTCAGCGCATCTGCGACTTCTCAGTCATCTGTGATGCACTTGGATATGCTCGCCAGAGGTGAAAAAAATACCAACACGGCAACTACGACGGTGGAAATTAGTTGGACGGTGGAAATAGGGAGGGGGAGGGGGAGAGAGAGGGAGGGAGAGGTAGAGAGAGAAAGAGGGATGGAGAGATGGAGATATACATATATATTGACAGGATGGGCATGGATGTACATATCCAGAGTATCTCGAGCTTGTTTGATGACACTGGCTATTGTGTTCAGTGGATTGCGCTGTGTTAGTCGATTATACACATACTTAGACATGATGGCTGCGCGAGAAGGGTCATTGTAAGTGCTCATGATCCTGTAATAGTATCGGAGAGTAATACATAATCGACGGTCTGAGAGTGCTGGTAAATTGGTATCCGTTCGAGGGCCAAAATTGAGGTGGTTCTGAATGCCCCAGTTATAATTATAAGGCAGGATGATTGAACGGTTTCAAGGCGCTTTCCCACGGAAGGGCATGCTAAGACAAAAATAAAGCAGTTATATTTAAGGGCTGACCAAATTAAGGCGATGTAAAATGTGGTTAAGGTTTTGCGATCAGAGCCCCAGGTTCTGCCTGAAAGACATAGAAAATTTACACGGGACAGACACCGATTCCGCACATCTTCTAAATCTTTTTGAAATGTTAGACCGCTGTCTAGCGTGATCCCTGTATATGTATGGGAACTAACTATGGTATTTGTTGACTTTGCAGTTTTAAAAGGCACGTCTCGCGAGGTCTGCGACCGCGCCGAAATATCACGGTTGTAGATTTAGGTGCGGAAAAACACTTCACACCAACCAACACAACGGTCCAAAGCTTCTTGCAATGTGGTGAATGGTTCGCCAACCGTTGGTCTGGAACACCACAGTGCGAGGTCGTCCACAAACATCGAGTAGTGAACGGATGGATAATCAATTGTAATGTCACACAAAATTATTGATGGCGATAAGGAAGAGGGTTGTAGACACCACACTACCCTGGGGAAGGCCGTGATCAAGTGTATGTGGATCAGAAGTCTTGAATTGGCTGCGACCTTTGAATGTAAGTTGCTTCAGAAACTTGGCTGGGAAGCCGGCGATATTTCCACGTATTCCGAGCTTGTGCATGTAGCATGTAGGTAAAGCATTATATGCTATTTATTTCCATTTTAGGTGTGCCTCCGGAAGATGAATCGTCGCAATTGCAGCTCAAGAACACATTCAAAAGCTCGAGGAAACAATTACCAACTGAAGTGATGCAGAATGAGAGGGCCAAAAAGCATGCAAAACACTCAACGCTGCGGAGGGTGATGGCGTGCTCAACTTTGCGCCCAAGCTTCTAGGCCGGAAAGTCGATTTGAATATCCGTGCAGCCCATGTCAGCGCCGCTCTCAAGCAGACAACCAGACAGAGGAATCTGAGCGTCTGTTTTCAGAATCTTTCGCCCTGCGAAGAAACCTCAGCACCCGTAGTAGGGACCGAAAACAGCTGCCAGCCATTGCGGCCATGTCCCGGCCATGCTGTGCGAAGATGTCGTAAGCATATCCCAGCTGTTGTCCAAAATGGCATATGTATATATATATATATATATGAATAACGATGATTGGCGAATAAATACGACAAATTAACAAGAGATGACCATTATTGTATACACGTTTCGACCTCAAGGGTCTTCTTCAGTATACAAGTACAAAATCAGAGCATATCCAAGTAACTTGAAGTCGAATTATCTGTAAAAGCACGTGATGTTTCACGGTCGGCGTTTCGCGGTTGCTAATATCGCTGCAGGTTTTGCCCAATTGACAAAACCTGCTCTAGAATTCATTGCATTGTGTGTAATTATGTATGCAGCCTCTGTCATTCTGGTCCGTTTTTTACATTGCTTACCAGAACATTAACCTTGGCCCAATTGGGCAGATTTTTACCAACTACATCATCAACTGGCTACATCATCAAATCAAGATAAGACGCAAAGAAGTAAGAGAAATAACATCGAAACCAGTCAGGTTTCTAACAATCCCGCTCTCAAAACATGCGCTGACAGTGGCCAAACACCTAGAAAGAGCAGAAATTAAAGTTGCAATCAGTTCTGGAACGAAAGTGAGAGACATGATGGCAAGACACAGAACCAACCGTTGGTCAGAAGACAGTGTTGTGTATGAAATCCCGTGTTCTGGATGTCCAAAGACGTAGGTGGGAGAAACAGGGAGGGGGGTTCAGACAAGAATTAAAGAACACAAACGCGACGTGCGGTACCACAGACCATGCAATGCAATTGTTTCGCATGTTCACGAATGTAAAAGTATGCCCAATTGGGCGAAGGTTAATGTTCTGGTAAACAATGTAAACAAACGGACCAGAAAGACATTAGAGGCTGCATACATAATTACACACCATACAATGAATTCGAGAGCAGGATGTGTCAATTGGGCAAAACCTGCAGGGATATTTGCAACCGCGAAACGCCGACCGTGAAACATCACGGGCTTTTACCGATAATTCGACTCGAAGTTACTTGGATATGCTCTGATTTTGTATTTGTATACTGAAGAAGATCCTTGAGGTCGAAACGTGTATACAATAAAGGTCATCTCCTGTTAAATTTGTCGTATTTATTCGCCAATCATCGTTATTCGTATTTGTCATGTGGATAATATATATATATATATATATATATATATATATATATATATATATATATATATATATATATATATATATATATATATATTTAAACATATATATATATACTATATATTATACAATTATACGGGGGGCGGGCACAATACATGACGGCAATGGGCGGTCCCAAAAGGATTGGGGGAGTGGCCGCACTTCACAGGGTCCAATGTAAAAAGTTGAATTTGTTGAGGGGGCAAAGCCTGCATTGAGGGGGCACTTTTCTCCTGAAAATTATATCAAAAGCTTGCCTCAGTGCCATGTTAACTCCCTGTGCGGTGGCACTCGGTGGTACGGTGGTACTCATTGTATATGGTGGCTGCGTTCCCTCATTCATCCAGTAGCTACTTGTTGCCCCGCAGTTGCATTCGAGCTATTCTTGGATATGACGAAACTGGCATCCGAAGCGAGCAATAGGACAATTGCATAGACACTTGCATGATTGCACTTGTGACTGAAAACTATTTAGCAATTGCGCAATACCGTTCATGTAAACGTCACTGGTAGGTCGTGCACCCTGTTCAAGCTCAGGCGGCTGCCGAACGCGATGACCTGAATTTTGTCCGCACTTCCTTCCAAACGGTTGAGGGGACGAGTAGTCTAGGGGTAAGATGCTCGTCTCACAATCGAAAGGTTGTGGGTTCGAGTCTCACCTGTCGCTACTCTTCGCCCGCGACCAATCGGCGTGAGAGATTGGCGACGCTACATGACTCAACGGTCGGCGTGTCGTAAAACCAATAACCAACCAACCAACCTTCCACACGGTTGGCTCTGAACTTCTCATTCAGGACAGTCAGAGATTGAGAACTCGAGCTGACGGACGGCAAACTGAACGCTTTGGGTATGGCCGTACAGGTGAGCCGAAAACCAGAATGTGCGCACGTCATGGAGCTTAACTTTTTTGACGAAGAATTGAGCCGAACCTTAAAAAATATCACATCCAATATATATATATATATATGTGTGTATGTGTGTGTGTGCGTATGTGTGTGTGTGTGTATGTATGTGTGTATATGCATATGCATATGCATATGCATACGTATATGCATATGTATATGTATATGCATGTATGTATATATATATATATGTATGCATGCAATGTTAGAATATTGGTTTTTCGTTTAATTTGTACAACACCTAATATAGGTATGGCTATAATAACGATAACGGTGGCAATGCCATGGTAACAACAGATGGCATTGCTTAGCAAACCACGTCATAGATACTCCTATGCACCTGGAATTATGTTACGAGATGCTGGTGTATCCCAATCCGTAATGGTGAGCTTAAGCATGATATTTTTACTTGAAGTACTCAGAAACCAGTTAGGGAGACTTCATAAGCACACGTGAACCAGTACGATGTCGATACTTCCTTGGGAGGGATCTATTCAGTGCTCAGGAAGTTGTATATTCTACCCTATTTCACGAATAATTTATATCTGCACGTATGTATGAATATAGATACAGCCGTGTGTGTAGTGTATATGTATGTGTGTGTGTGTGTGTGTGTGTGTGTGTGTGTGTGTGTGTGTGTGTGTGTGTGCGTGTGGTGTGCTGTGCGTGTGCGTGTGCGTTGTTGCGTGTGCGTTGCGTGTGTGTGTGTGTGTATGTGTGTGTTTGTCATGTGATCGCCCTCCGTTGACATCTCAGCAGAATGGGCAACATGGTCCGGCAGCCGGCACGCCCTCCGACATCAAACCATCACCACACATTGGCGGAGGCGGAGCGGGCGTTCCACGACCCCAGCATCGCGCTGGACTTGCATCAGTGCTTCTGTCGCCACGCGTTCAGAGCAGTAACTCCTGCCTAAACGGGCAATACAAGGTACGGAGGGCAATATGGCGCGACGGTGGCGCGCTCCGACTCCGCTCCCGTGGACAAACGTCTTGTTGCTCAGCTCGGCTCGGGCAGCCTGTCCCATTCGTCGTGCTCTGGCACAGATTATGACAAAGCCCGCGGACAAATAAGTGCGATTTATGTGGTATGATTGTCGACCAGAGGTCGTGAAAGTTGCAAAGGTTGTGCCGGGACGTGAAATTCACAGGTTGACATTTTAATTTTGCATGTCACGCAGCCGACAATTGGAGTTTGCTTCTTCGACATGTCATCACCGAAGCGGTGTTTATCCGATTATTGGTGGTTTGTGTGTGCTGAGACGTGGACTGCCCGGTGGCTTGTGTGTGCTGGAACGTGGACTCGAACGTCGAACCGCGAGTTCTGGTGGTTTGTGTACGCTGCAACGTGGTCCGACAGTCGGCTATGGAGAGTAATCACCCAATGGCTTCTAATGTTAACACCATTGCCATAATGGACTAGTTGCAGGTTGTGAGATATATACACCAAATGAAAGAGGGAGTTCTAATTCGGACAATAATGGGTGTATCACCATTCATCAAACAACCGTTTCCTCAAAATTTACAAAGAAAAGGTGTTGCGACCGTAGGTCGATGACGTCACAGTTTGGGAATGCCGCCATTACGGTCCGTTGCGGCGTTGGTTTAGTACGGCGTCGCGGGGACGCTGGTTGGTAATGTTCCATTAGCGGTGGATTTATTGGCGAAATATGGCCCAGATCGATCCAGTGCGTCGGAGAACGCGCAAGAACGCCCGTGACATTGGAAAAGGTAGGAGGGGTATGAGGTATCGTTACGAGGGACTGCCAAAGCGGCCCACCGTCGCCACGACCTATGTGATGCTTCTAAACCTTCCCCAACCCCTCACAATATTACATAATGCTGAGCATAGATCCCCCCCCTTAAGGTGGCACATTGGTATTGTAGCGGCAGGCAGCTGCCATGTCAGAATAAAAAATGCACCAGATTACTACAAAAACAAATTCATACCTAACCAAGGTTGTTAAGGAAGTTTGAGGTTCAAGTACCCAACCTAAATGAATTTACTCCATCATTTCTGATCGATCTTATACAACTGATCCTTAAAATTGTCAATCCCTCGGCAAGATGGAAGGTTTGGTAGTACAAGATAAAGTTAGAAATTGTTAGTAAATTCAGTTAGATTGGGGTTCTACATGTTTTCTAGGTTGTAAGAATCCTGGTTAGGTCTAAAGTTATGTTTCTATACCAATCTCAGACATTTTAGGCCAACAAAGCAGCACACGTGATGCCTGCTGACACAATACCAACATAGTTCGGTGCATTGTTTCAGATTCTTGTGACCCCCCAAAAAAAAATGACAAAACAGAGTGCAATGTAATGCTGATCCCAACCCCCTCCACCCTATGTAATGTTAGAACTCAATGACCACCCAGCCCCCCTCCCCCAAACTAGGTACCAGTGTTACATAATATATGGGCAGCCTCTTAGCATAGATGCAGGAATGGGGGTTAGAGGTGCATGCACCCCCTGACTTTGAGGTGTTAAACATTAAACCTATGACATTGACTGGAAGGGATTGGAAAAAGAGTGGCATACTACTCCCCCCACCGTTTAAGATGGTTCCTACACTCTGGCTCGTTCGATGGAGTTTTTCTTTACCGATCATAATTTATTCCGATGTGGCAACTTGTGTACTGCCTGCTCATACAATACCCCTACCTATTTTTACCTGTTTTCTACATGAATGTTAATATCCTTTTGAAACTGAAACAGTTCCCCATGATGTATTGTGCCTACGCTGTGTACGAATTTGTGCGCCACATTCGTGTCTAGTCCATGAGTAGCTGAGCACCAAACTACGTATGAAAAGGGTACTTAGGTGGGAGCCAACCGATGCCTGCACATGCCTCTGAAAATGTGAAGACGTCAATAATTTTGAAAATAACCCAATCCCATGTCTTTGTCAAGTCAGATCCGTATACTCACATCAAAATGATCTCCGTAGCACGATGCTGTCTTGTTTATCGGGTCATTTCTCCTTATCACTTTGCACCAGAGCTTTCTCCTTTTGCGATCACTAGGAACGAAGGCAAACAGTTTTTTTGTGTAGTAATTGTTGTGTTGGTGCACTTAGGAACGAAACAATATCGGTAATATCCACCTTTCTCCTCCATTCTACAGCCGGAACACAACAACCCGCCGCAAAATACACTCAAATGCTAATGACGGCCGGCGGCGACGAGTCCAGTACCAAACTGTGACGTCATCAAGCCACGGGCAATCAGGATCGAGGAAATACATATGAGCAAAATACGGAAACTTTGCTCATTCCAATGCAGAAAAAAATGATCCCATGTGTTTCAGAATGTCCTAATTGACCAAAAATTGTCCACACAAAAAAAAATTGACGACCTGCAACTAGTCCATTGTCGGATGGACACCGCTGGCGGCGGAACCTGTGGCATGCTGGGGCTCGGAGCTCCATAGGTTCCGCCGGATTGGGCGCAGGCTCTGCTTGGAGCAGGATGGGACTCAGTACCCTGGCGGGAGCGAAGACAACCTCACCGATTTTGACAGGTAAGTATTCGGAGAAGGTTGTTTTTTTTTTAGATTACTGAACTCTTATAAGATTCAGGCTGCTGGTGCTTTAGGACCTCAAATTTACAATTAGTGGTAAAAGCAGTCGGAATAACTACAGCCCCAAATGTACTAAGATTACCAGGTTTCCTGGGCGTATCTTGAAATAAGAAGGAAAGCATAGAAGGAAAGTGGTTATCACTCACGGTTCCGCTTTTGTTCCAAACGGACGTCTTCGTACTACTCCGAGGACTGGGGGAGGACTGGTTGAGGTTGCCAAAGTGACAAAGAAGATTGGACCACTAGATATTAAGATAGCCACTGTCCATAACAGCCACTGTACGTGGAGGGCATGTATCGTGAAATAAATATATAAATGAAATTTAAAAAAAAGAAAGATAAGTTTCTGTTGGTAAAGTGATAGCTTATTGTTCTCTTTCCTGTGTGTAGGATAAGTTAAGTTAGGGAATCACATTTCTTTCTCATCATAGTTGATTTAGTCTAGTTGGTGTGTATTGTTTACCTTAGATACCTTAGATTACCTTAGATATGTTTACCTTAGATAACCATGGAATTGCGACATTCACTGTGTTGTCGGAGACCACGTGGAGGCAGATGACGTTAGTAGAGGGATAGTTGTTTTTCTTCTCTTGTGTGTGTAGTAAGGCAGGGAGACCAATCATCCAAGTCCGGTGCAGGATGAGAGTGATGGTGATAGTAGCGAGGCGCATAATAGTAGAGGAGAGTGGAAGGTACTAGGCGCAGGAGCACCAAGATAGCTTTAAGGAAAATGGATGCTGACCTAGATATACAAAATAGATTTCAGGCTTTGCAAGAGAGGGAGAGTAATGCTAGTGGTGATGGAGTTGTAAGTGAAAAGGTAGCTAAATATAGTGAGAGGAAGGTTTTAGGTGTAGGAGACACAAAAGCTAGATATACTGATTGTGCGTTTTGCAGTAGGAACTAGAGTAGAAGGATTCGAGTCTGCTTCCCAGGGGCCCTAGTAAAGGATGTTGGACATAGGCTGGAAGGAGAAATGGAGGGAAGTGGAGAGGGGCAACAGTATTTGTGCATGCCGGTGTAAATGATGTAGAAAGAGGAAAAACTGATGAAACAGTAAAACAAAAATAGGTGATAGGTAAGTTGGCAGAAAGTCGGAAGTGGAGTGGAGCCATCCTCCCAAGAGTATGTGCAAGTGTATATTGGTACTCTAGGGCCATTTGATTGGATAGCAGGAGATCTGAGTAGGTGTTCAGTGCAGGGAAGCTAGTCAGGTCATGTGGGATATAGGTTATAAAAAGTAAGACGTGTTCCAAGCAAGGAAAAGAATAGCTTATCATGTTTTATGCAAATGCCAAAAGTGTGAGGAACAAAATTGGGGAACCGTATTCATATATGCTGTCTAAAACGCTAAACCTGGGTTGCATAACTGAGGAATGGTTCAATGGAGGTTTTTTTGGAGATAACTTGCAAGGATTTGAATTGACAGGCTACAATATGCATGTTCATCAAAGGGAATCAAGGATAGGAGGCAGAATACTCTTGTATGTGAGGAAAGTAATGAAATGTCATACTGTAGAAGATAGTGCACACAATGGAGAAGTATAATCCTTGTGGTTAGATATCATCCTGAAGAATAAATGTCCATGATATTAGCAACGCATTCGCATTCGCATTCAGCATTCTATTCGCACACTCTCCGATTTCGCTCAAATTTTCAGGATATGATCTTAGTCACTTGCCAAAGTAAGACAAAGAACAATTATTCAGTAGAAAAAGTAAATTTGATTTCCAGAGATCAAGAAAGGTCATTCGGGTCAAAAACGGGGTACCGCATCAGAGTGAAAGTATTTCACTTAACCGAATGATTCCAATACCTAGATGTCCGCTGTCCATCACGGATGCAGCACGTCGAATTACGTGATATTCAATGTCACAGTTTGACCTCAGATCACCAAGATTGGTTTTGCTCATGCACTATATCAATTTACGGGGTACCGAATAAAGTCATGGTGACACATTGGATACACACGATTTTTGCAGGCAATAATCTACATAGCACGCGCATGGGGCACATCGGGCAAAATGGCCCTTCATGGTCTCTGACTCATCGCCGTTCGGAAGAAAATGTCCAAAACATAGTCATTATGGCGAATTCTTGGGTGCCTGCTAATTTACGCAATATTTTACTTGGCGCCATGAATGAACACAAATAGACTGTATGTGTCTCATGTGTACAGTACATTCAAGTGTCCCATGTACAGTATGAAAGTTTGGCCTGTGTTTTTTAAAAAAATGTAGTTTTAGCTTTTCGCTATTGCCATCTACGGGGTAACGAATAAGACCTTCTTGAATACATTCATCGGGTAAACATTGGCGCCGAAAAGTATCCCATCAGATAAGAAAGCAGCACCTCCAAGTATGTCACCTTCAAGGTCAACGTTTGACCTCGGATCAAGATAAACACTAACATTGCGCCCTGTGGGAAAATTTGGGGGTACCGAATAACATCACCCTGAATGCATATGTCGGATGGATATTAGCGTCGAATAATCTCTCACAGAGAAAGGAAGCAGCATATCCGAGCATGTGACCTTCAAGTTCAACGTTTTGTCTCAGGTCAGGATCGATCAAATTCAGAAAATAAAGCGGTTCACTGGGGTACCGTATGTTGTCCAAACGAAGCACTAAATGTACACTATCTTAGCACTGATACATGCACAATCGATGCAAGAAACAACACACTGCGTGACCTGGCCCCTATCGGTGACACATTTCATCAGGTAGCATTAACGTCCCATTGAGCAACGCATTCAGAAATGCATTCACCAATATCCTCTGATTCGTCTAAAAAATTGACACACTTTCGCAGCCACACCCGTGCATGCACCACGACATATTTGTTTTGCAACGACGAACCCTTTCACCTACAGAGACCAAAATGTCAACGAGGTCAAATATGGGGTACCGCATAACTTGTCGGGGAATTCACTCATTGGAATGATTCAAATGTGTCCGATTTGATTTGATTTGATTGGAATTTGTCAATTTATCCGACCGCTATCAAGGTTGGATGCGGCACACCAAATCACCTGACCACTCAAGGTCATCATTTGACCTCAGTGAATTTTCCGACAAGCTATGCGATACTCCATATTTGACCTCGTTGACCTTTTAGCCCCTGTAGGTGAAAGGGCTCATCTTAGCATACAATGGTGTCGTGGTGCGTGTACGGTACGGCTGCGAAGTTTTGTACATTTTTCTGACGTATGAGAGGATAATGGTGAATGCGTTTCAGAACGCGTTGCCGAATAGGACGCCAGTATTATATATTGGTATGATTAGCATAGACATGTAGGATGTCGGGAGGTAGTTCCTTATAAATTCAGGGTATAGTATTGATTAGGGTCTTGATGATGTTTTCCTCCAGGCTTACACCATTTTTATTTATCGGCTTAACCCAGATGAGCTCATTTGGCTCTTACTAAGCCGTACCACTTGATGACTGAATAACTTTATGAAAGGTCCCCGGATGAAGATTCTATGAGCTTGATCTAGATCGAGGTTGACTAGATCGAAGCTTCTTTATTCCTGCTGAGAGGTGAAAAAATTTTGGGATAATATATTAGGGTAGGGATGAATAAGTTCGTGCATAATACTATTTTATGTTAGTTTGTTTCTCCACTCAATGTGAAATAATTAAACTGGAAACACATCTTAGAAGTTACTTTCAGGACTAACATTGCGCTGGGGCAGCAAAAATCGCACCGGAGGCTGAAAAAAGTCACACCGGGTCCCTGTAAATCGCACCAAAGTTCCACGAAAATCGCACTTGGCCCCTCAAAAACGTGCTCGGGCCCCGAAGCAATCGTACCGCGGCTACAAAAATCGCAAAGGCGCGCAAAACAATTACGCTTGTGCACGAAAAACCGAGCGGGAGCCTCGGAAAATGACACTGAGAGCCGGAAAAGGGACCCGGTCAGAAGAGGTCCCAAAACAAATCGCGCCTGAGCTCCCAAAAATCGGGCTATGCCCCAAAAATTTCCGTCAGGGCTCGAAACATCGCATAAGATCCCAAAAATATCGTGCTGGGCCCCAAACAAAATCGCTCCTGGCCCGAAAAGTTGCGCCGGTGCCCACAAATATCGCGCGGGGTCTAGACGGAAAGTTGAGTCGGTGCCCCCGAAAATCGCACGTAGACCAAACAAAATTATGTCTGTTGGGCCCAACCAAAATGATGTCTGGGTCCAACAAATTGCGTAGAGCCCCGAAAAGACGTGCCCGGGACCCCCAAAACATGCATGGGGTCCTCAAATTTTGCGCCTAGGGCCCGGAAAATTGAGCCGAGCCCATACCCTAATTAAACCCCGAAAAGCGACGCGGGTTTCGAAAACTCGGAAAGGCCTCCCGAAAAATCACGCCGGGCCCAGAAAGCTTGCGTCAGAGGCCAGAAACTTCACCATCATTCCAGAGATTTATGTCGAGGTTCGTATTTTAACTTAAAATTACTTTTGGTGACCTCATTATCGGTCAAAATGGAAATATCAGATATGTTTCGGTGCTCTCCGTGATCAGAGCCTTCGGACGGCCCTTTGCGTGTTATCCTAGCTTACGTAGATCGGACGTCAGTGTGGGACTTTCAAAAGCCCCCCCCGGCCGGGCGAAGGTGGATTTGTCAGCCTGCTCGATGAGGGAAGGCCGTGCGACATCACAAAACGTGTCTCGATAATTGACGTACATTTATGGATTATTACTGTAAAATTATAACTCCTTTTTAAGAAGCCAGTGATGTAACTTAAAAATGTGACACTACAAATGTAAAAATGTAAAATGTGGTCTTTAGATGGGAATTGTTTATTCATCCTTAGATAGGAATCCTCCTTTCGCCAGAAACGTTCCACCATCCATGGTGGACACAGAACAAAACAAAATTATACTGTCTTCCTCCCAAACATAGGTGTCGATTTATGTGCCTTTGTGCCTCCAATGCTGGCTCAGCAGGGAAATAGTTGCAATTTTATCATGTGACTGTGGGTGTCCTTCGATCGATTTGATCCTCTCATTGCTTCAGTATATTTCCCCTCCCCCAATTATGTTGAGAACTTGAAGCCCTGCTCCCAAAATAGTTGTCTTTGTGTCGGGGACCCTGTTCGGACGCTTGTGGGTCCCAGCTCACAACTTCGCCCGTGCCATCACTATCAGCGGACGTCAGACGCGGGCATCTACCCACTCAGCCACATATGCCACCAGCACGGGGTCAATGGGCAACATGTTGCACGGCTATCAGCAGGTTAGATGCTACACACAGAATATAATGTGAGACGGGACTGGCCAGTACACTGGCATACTGACCGATGGTACGTGCATATGGCCGGTAATTCGCATAGCTGTGGGGAATTTTATCCACAGGTACAATCGCTTCCTTGGGGACATGCATTAACTACTGCACCTGCTTCGCTGCCACGGCGCTGAAGTTGGCCGCGTTTTTGTTCACAAGTTGTTGTACCCCGCCGACGGCAGCCATCGATTGTTGTGTTGTTGCTTGTCGTCGACGTCACTCGCCGGTGTGACAGACTGTGTGGCTGTGTCTGTGACTACAGACTGTGTGACTGTGTGTCTGTGTCTGTGGCTGTGTCTGTGTCGTGACTACAGACTGTGTGACTGTGTGTCTGTGTCTGTGGCTGTGTGGCTGTGCGTCTGTCGCCGCACCCTTAGGTTGCCGGCAACCTAAGGGTGCCTTAGGTTGCCGGCAACCGCCGCTCTCCGAGCCAATGCAACAGCTGTGGTTGACCGGGTGACGTCACCACCGGTCACCCGTCTGACGCCGCCGGCCGAGACATGGCAGCTGGTGTTGGGCTGGAGGACCACAGGACCGCGCCTGTCACCGGGACCGCGCCTGTCGCCTGGACCGCGCCTGTCGCCGGCACCGCGCCTGTCGCCTGGACCGCGCCTGTCGCCTGGACCGCGCCTGTCGCCGGCACCGCGCCTGTCACCGCCTGGACCGCGCCTGTCACCAGGCCCGCGCCTGTCACCAGGATCGCGCCTGTCGCCGGGACCGCGCCTGTCACCGGGACCGCGCCTGTCACCAGGACCGCGCCTGTCACCGGGACCGCGCCCGTCACCGGGACCGCGCCTGTCACCAGGACCGCGCCTGTCACCTGCACCGCGCCTGTCGCCTGGACCGCGCCTGTCGCCGGCACCGCGCCTGTCGCCTGGACCGCGCCTGTCGCCTGGACCGCGCCTGTCGCCGGCACCGCGCCTGTCACCAGGACCGCGCCTGTCACCAGGCCCGCGCCTGTCACCAGGATCGCGCCTGTCGCCGGGACCGCGCCTGTCACCGGGACCGCGCCTGTCACCAGGACCGCGCCTGTCACCGGGACCGCGCCTGTCACCGGGACCGCGCCTGTCACCGGGACCGCGCCTGTCACCAGGACCGCGCCTGTCACCAGGACCGCGCCTGTCACCAGGACCGCGCCTGTCACCAGGACCGCGCCTGTCGCCGGGACCCCGCCTGTCGCATGAACCGCGCCTGTCGCCTGGACCTCGTCTGTCGCCGGGACCGCGCCTGCCGCGTGGACCGCGCCACGGCCTCAGCAAAAACGGCGATGCGCCTGACTCTGCCCGACAACGTCGACGCGCCTCATCACCGCCGTCGGCCGACGTCGGCGCGCGCGGCACGCCCCATCGCGTTCGACGGGGCCCGATTTACGGCGGCGCGGCGGCGGCGAGCACGCGGACCTCGCGCGGCACGCCGCCGCGCCGCCATTGTCTGCTATTTCGGCCGGTGCCGGCACGTCGTTGCGCCGCCGTCCTGGCAGCCGCGCGCCGCCGCCTGCCACGCGGCCCGGTCGTCGCTGCCGACGCGACGTGCCGTCGGCCAGATTCTGCGTCGCGTCGCGTCGGTTCCGTCCCCCCCCCCCCTTTCGCGTGGCAGCAGGTGCGGCTGATAGCGCGCGGTTCGCCGCGCCGGGACGACCGACACGTCGTAAAACAGCCGAAGCCTGAAACTGGTTTGTAGTCTCTGAGTGGGAGATCAGAGAGGCGTGACCTGTCAAAAGTTTGGGCTCCGCCGCATCTGGGTGGCACGAGTCAATGCCATCGCGCCACCAGCTGCACCAGACGAACACGCTCCGGTGCAACATGCACGCGGGATGTATCGGTCGTGGTATCGCCGAGCCCGGTTGTGGGGTGTGCTTCTTGCTCGTCTTCTTAATATCGACTTAATGCATTGTATTCCTAAGCTGCTGTCAGTGCCTGACCGATTTTTCCTGTTAGTCATCGCCAATTCTCTGGGGACTGCAATAGCGAACTTACCAAAATATTGCTTATACTATCCTTGCGCAAGGTGGGCTTCCGCTCCGGTTCCGTTGGTATCTTGAGTGCTCTTACATCAAAAGTAGTTGTAGTTTGTGCAGGTTACGCCAACCACTTTCAACGTTGCGTCTAATCAACTTCTATTGAATAATTTACATTGACACGAAGTTGATTTTGGAGAGTGGAAATAACAATATAAAACAGATCAGGTGCTCAAAATCAATTATTTTAAAACTATAGTCGCCATACGAAGGATGAGATGCATTCTGCCAGTATTCCTTCATGCCTAAAGTGTCATCGCTACTACACCTGACAAACCATGAACCATGAGCCAACGTCCATGACTTTATGCTATAGCCAGAGGCGCAGCCAAGGGGGGGGGGCGGCCTTAGCAACCAAAAATACACTAGATCAAAGACGAAAATTTGAGACTTTTACCACGTAAGATCAACATTCTTGGCGCGCTTCACGCGTCAAATGCGTTTTCATTTGTTCATGACTTTTTTGGAGGTCGGGCCACCCTTACGAAATTCGTGGCTGCGCCATTGGCCATGCCAGCTATAAAGTCATAAAGTATTAAGGCTTAATAAGAGCCACAGGGGCCATCTGGGTTAAGCCTGTCTAGAAAAGGTACTAGAAATGTATATACTCCCACCCCAATCAATCCCTTATCCAAAGTTCCTAGGAAGCTATATATCCCAGCCTATCTAGCACCACTCACTTGCTACCGCATAACACCCTCAACAATCACAAGCTCCTCCCATCATACCCATCGTGCCACCATAGACAATCTTATCAGCATCACATCCCGAAGGAAGGTGCCGAATCCACTGCTAGGCACATCCCACACAAATTCATGAAGCGTTCAGCCTTAATAAGAGACTCACTTGCTATTGCATAATACACTGACCAATTACAAACTCCTCCCATCATACCCATTGTGCTACCATAGACAATCTCATCAGTATCACATCCCGAAGGAAGGTGCTGAATCCACTGCTAGGTACACCCTATATAAAGTTATAAAGCGTTTAGACTTAATAAGAGACTCACTTGCTATTGCATAACACACTCAACAATTACAAACTCCTCCCAACTCCCAACTCCTCCCTGTTGATCAACCCTCCCTGGAATACAGAAAAACAATCCCCCTAGTCTGATAATGATTGTCTATGGCGTTTTTAAAGATGGTCAGTGTGTTGCTACTGACAATGGTTCCTGGCAGCTGGTTCCAGTGTTCTACTACCCTGTTGGTGAAGAAAGACTGTCTTAACCTTGTCCTGCTGTGATTAACTTTAATTTTGAATTGATGACCTCTAATTGCATCATTTCTGTTAAATTCAAACATTTCCCTGCGATATCCCTGTTCCTGACCATGAACAAATTTAAAAACCTCGATGAGATCTCCTCTCAGCCTTCTATATCTAAGTGAAAACATATTCAATTTCTTCAGTCTTTCCTCATATGCCAGGTTGCCTATACCATTAACCATTTTTGTTGCCCTCTTTTGTACTCTCTCTAAAAGCCAACAATCTTTCTCATAACTAGGGGACCAAGCTTGTACACAGTATTCCAAATGTGGCCTGACATATGCACAGTAAAGCTTCCTGATGACCTCCTCACTTTTGTATGACACATTCCTCTGTATTGCCCCAAGCATTCTTAGTGCCTTCTTCCTGGATTCTTTGGTCTGTTCTGATGCCCCCAATTTTGTGTTCAAAATAACACCTAAGTCCTTCTCCTGCTGAGTCACAGATAGTACTTGGCCACCCATCAAGTATGGAGCCTTCATATGCTGCCTACCTACATGCATGACTTTGCACTTATCATAATTAAACTTCATTTGCCATTTTTCGGACCACTTCACTAGCTCGTCTAAGTCTTTCTGCAGCAAAACCTGCTCATTGTGCCCTGTTATTGCCCTAAAGATCTTCAAATCATCAGCAAATTTCAAAACCTTACTGCTAAGGCCACATTCAATGCTATTCACATATATAATGAACAATAGTGGCCCCAGTACCGACCCCTGGGGGACTCCACTAAGAACATTTTGTCATGATGACTTTGTACCATTTAGCATCACTCTCTGCTGTCTACCTGAAAGCCACAACTCTATCCATTTTAGGATGCTACCTGCAATACCGTGGACTTGAAGCTGCATCATTAACCGTTTATGGGGTACCTTGTCAAAGGCTTTACTAAAGTCAAGATATGCTACATCAACCTGATTTCCCTGATCAAATTGTTCTGTAGCAAAATTCGAAAAGTCCAAGAGATTTGTGAGACACGATCGCCCTTTTCTAAACCCATGTTGAGTATCTTGAATCAATCTGTTCCCTTCCAGAAAACTAACTATTCTATCCTTGATAATTGATTCGAGTACCTTGCAGACTAGGGATGTGAGGCTTACTGGCCTATAGTTTTCAACTTTCCCTCTTTCTCCTTTCTTGAAAATGGGAACTACATTTGCCCTTTTCCAATCTGTTGGAATTTCATTTTGCGAAACTGATGTACAAAATATTATGCTAAGTGGAATTGCCACTTCCTTTTCAGCTTCCCGCAATACCCTAGCATAAATTCCATCTGGTCCTGCTGCCTTGTTTGGCTTTATTTTTCTGATATAATTTAAAACAATATCACTATCAATGAAATCAACATCGTGTATCTGATCACCTGTCACTGAACTGTGGTTATCGGTTGGCAGATTAGTCACATCCTCCACTGTAAACACTGATTTAAACTGCTTGCTCAGCTCCTCAACCATCTCACCATCCTCACTCAATATAGTCCCATTTACTTCCAGTGGACCAATTGTGCTTGAAACTTTATTTAGCTTGTAGAAACTAAAGAACTTTTTACTGTCCCCATTACAGTTCCTAGCCAAATCCAATTCTTTTGCTCGCTTTGCTGCTCTGATTTTCTGCTTCACAGCATCTCTAGATTTTTGATACGACCTTAGATTTACGATATTTGAAGCTTCCTTAAATACTCTAAATGCACCTTTCTTAGCCTGAATTGTTTTCATCACATCTGGTGTAAGGCATGCTGGCTTTCCTACCCTTCTTTTGCGCCTTTGCTTTTGGGGGACATGTCTAATCTGAATTTCCCTCAAGTAGGATTTGAACTTTTCCCACATTTCACAGGCATTTAAATCAAAGAATTCTTCTTCCCATTTGATGGCACTTAAAGCCTCTCTCATGCAGTCAGTCTGCCCTGTTAAAATTTGGAATCTTTGCCAAATTATCCTTGATTGTCCCTGATACCTGTGCCTTGAATCTCACTATGTTATGGTCACTTCTTCCCAGAGTTTCTCCTACAGTCAAGTCTTGAACTAAATCACTTAAATCTGAGAAGACAAGGTCCAAAAATGAGCCCTGCCTGGTTGGTTCCGTTACAAACTGGTGTAAGAACAAGTCCTCTTCAAGGCATTTCCTAAACAGGTTACATGATGGGGAGCCAACACCAACATGACACGCTGTCGGGTATTCATTCATACCTGAACAGCCCAAGTTACTACATTTCACAAACAATGCACCATGAGCCCACGCCATTGACTCCGAATGACTTGATTTAACATATTTTTCGGTATTTTCTTCTAGTTTGCCGCCAAGCGTTGTCCTGCACTGTTCGTCTCGCTCGGTTTTCCACCGTTCCCGACGCTCCACCTTTGCTGCCGTTTTCTCTTCATTCCTGTCAGATAGTCTCCACGGCCATCTCCCGTACAGTCCCACTCACGGTGATGTCCACTTGGCCTACACAGCTCAGCATCGCGCTGCACCGCCGCCCCCATCTGGCCCCTGCTCGCTTCCACGCACTCCTCGGATCTGTCCGACTGGAGGTGCACGTGGCGCCGGCAGCCAATCCTGGCAGATCAGAGAGCCAGCCGGCCTACGGACGGTGTGAATATTGACCTTGGTCTCGGCGCTGGCTTTAACCCGTGCCTATGTCACGTGATCATTTTCCCGTCGCAACGACCTCACATTATCAAATGAGTATCAAATTGACTTATTGTCTTTGTACCTTTTTCAGTAGCACTGGCTGGCGACTTTGCCGATTCAGATGCTCGCTTGTTTTACCCAATTTTTTTGGCTAGCCAGGTCCGGTACAATTGCGCCACTTTTCACGAGTGGAGGATGCTCCTTCTAGGCAGACAACATGCGATGTTGATGAGATTACTGCTACGATGCTACAATATCTCAGGATGAGCTGCAATGTCATTAATTTTCCCGTGGCCATTTATCTGCGCCCGGCGCTGGCATTCTCTGGCGATATATTAAATCGCGAACAATTGAGGTGAACCATGAACTATCACTTTTTGTTGGCATGGGTCGGAAGCATGTAGACGACAGGCGATGGTAGATATCCGTTGTGTCCAGGGTGTGAAGATTGGATTCAGTTTTACCTAGAGCGCTGCATAATTGATGGCATCGATTCGTCTTACTGCTGGGCGCTTAAAGTTCCATCCATAAATTTCGATAAGGCAAAACCCGTTCGCACAAGACTATAAACCAACTATTGCAAGGTGTTAATCAACTGTAGCATTGCCGTCTTGTTTTGTTGTCATATTCAAGTGATTAAACTGGCATCGCGTCAATGGGAAGAATATGTGGACTGCGTGTTGTGCGACGGCTCCCCACAGCGACAGCCCGGATCGAATTTGCTGTACCTAGGCGTGGAAGGGAAATTTTGTCCATGCTGTGAAGACACCGACCAGACCAGCATACTGTTGCGAATGCGCTATAATGTACGGATGGTCAATTCAGTCTTCGCAAATGTTCTGCAACCCAAACAATGGAATGCACTTCTGGAAGAAGCTTAAGTCTAGTGCATCCTCTTTTGACATCTTCAAAATAAAGTGGGGAACTGTGTCTCAGGGTGAGTGTGCGAAGCGCCTTGTCTGCTATACGGTAAGTGTGACATAAGCTGGATGATCAATTGAACTCGACGTGATGTGCCGCCGTTTGCATGTTTGCTAACGCGAAGCTGCGAACGGAGAATAGGTGACGTATCTACCGCCTGCCTGCCAGTATTTCTGATTCTGATGACGTTCCCGATCTTCGTGATTCATTGGACCAGCACTACTGACTGGATATACCTGCTCGGATTCCTTGGCTCTTGGGCATTCCCGCCATCTGAGGATCTCCGGATATCCCCACATTTTCCGTCCCCTGGACTCTCCACCATGTCAAGGTCTCAGGACCCTCGGCAGCCTTATGAGCATCTCGTCCTCCGTGGCTTCCCTAACATCTCCGCTTCTTTGCCACTTCATTAACATCGCCAGCATCGCCAGCGTCCCAGGCATGCCTTTTTTAGCTTCTATATTTTTCCCCCACGCCTCAGCTCCCTTGCACCCCAGCCCTTCGCTCCTCCCATGACATCCCGCCCTCCACGAATAGCCCGGTGTCAATCAGGTCATTCTCATCGACAACACTGGATCCGCGCCTGACACGCACACCCTCGTGTCCCCTCACACCCCACCCTCCATGGATGTCCCAGCGTACATCGGGCCACTCCCGACGCTGATCGTGTCGACAGCGTGCCCAATCTTGAGATTTCTCCAAACACCTCAGCGCCAAATCGCAGGGTATATATAGACATATTATATATATATATACATATATACACATGTATATATATATATATATATATATATATATATATATATATATATATATATACATAATGAGGTGGTTAGCTGCAGGAAGCGTAAGTGTCATGGATGTCACCACAATCAGGAATGGGTTGTTTTGGCTTGTTTTGAGGAAAGCTTCATGTTTCAAATGGAGGATGAACTTATAAGGCGAACCTAAATATTGGATCCAGTTCTTGCAAATGAGGAAAATGTTGCGCATCATGTAAACCGAAGAGACCTCAGGACATGCTAATAACATTGTACTATTTTTTATTATATTCCAAGTGTAGGGAACGGTAAGACGCTGATCCCAAATTCACCCAAAGGAATGTGATATGTTTAGGTTCTCCCTCGGTGAAATTATGTGGAAAGAGTCAGGTTTAGATGCATATCAAATGTGGGAATTGCTATAAGATGAACTCTTTCAAGCGTTCACCATGTTTGATAGAGGATCTGGGTAGGCTTGGGCGGAAACCGAAAAAAAAATATGCGACGCGACCGAAGAAATTAGCTTGCATTTTGATCCGTGGAGATTATTTCGAATTGTCACCTTTCTGATACCGCACAACAAGCGACATCGAATGCCATGCATTTACTGCAAATTGAAGCCATAGCGACGAAACGAGAGGTCATCGAAGAACTCAATCAAACCTTTGACCTAAACATTTCCTGGTTTTACATGTTACTCGAGTGTTAACCACTGGCTATCGCTTGATACCAGATTTGCATGCTGCAACTCAACCGCGGTAAGAATATCAAATTCAGAGCGGCGGATCAGAAAACGTAGTCTTCCAGACGCCGTCTAGGCCAATTATATACAGGATGACATCAGGGAAGATGTTTTGAAAATAGACGTAGCATGTACGGCGGGAGTGGTACTGAATGTTTGAAGGCGTTGGCCATTTGACTCTTTACTTATCCGAAGAAAAAAAAACGACAGGAGAGGCTTCCCTCCCTTCGGAGCTTCCCGCCCCCCGCACCTTTGGCAATGGCGACTTAAGTTCAAATAGGCAGCCAATCAACATACGAGCCCATGAGATGTGCCTCGTCACCGACTACGGTTATTTTCCTACTTATGATCTTGAGCTTCGGGGTAGGGGAGATAGATACCCTCCATGTCGCCATCCGCGCCAGAAACGGGCCTAAAGGGCATCAAGGACATATTTCAGTTCTATGGGTAAATTAATAACATCAATAGCAAGCTAATCGGTTTGCAGTGCCTGAGGTCTTTAGTGAGTCCTGAGGTTGGTGAGTTTACCAAAACTCAATTATGCTCACCGTCGTTCTAATGTAGATAAATGCTGAGAAAATATAACTGCATATTCCGCCACCAATGTCTGCCAGTTGCCTTTCACCACGTTCTCGCCATTGTAGACCCGCCGGTGTTGCATGCTTTATGGTAGTACATATCAGATGCCGGTGCATACCGATGCCTGCCATACTCTAGGCAAATGTTCTCTACTGAGGCGTGTCTCCTCTGTTAGCCACCAAATACAATTCACGATGGTACGGTAATGCCAATTGGCTTCCACTGTGCCCTGCTCACATGGTGTCTGATTCTTTATCACAGAGCACTTGCTTATTGGCAAATGGCATTACTGAACAATTTCACATCGCTCCCTCACTAATGATCTGCTTCACCAAAGTTCCCACGTGACCAGTGATGTGTTGATGATGTGGTGGTGAATGTTGCCAGCCTGACGTCGTGTTGGTGATCTTGGAAAAAGTCCAATTACATATTTTATACCTTCTGAAAAGACATCTCCCTGTCGCATCCCACCTCTGCCACCATCACCGACTAATGGACGTGATTACGGCGGTGGGCTGCACAGTTGCGGCTCCCTTGACACACGCAGATGGCAGACGTGGCGCTGCCCGAGCGACGGCGCGTCATGCCACTGGGCTGGCCTGGCCGCCTTGTTGGAGTACTGTGTGGTGCATCGTGTGGCGCGTCACAGTGACCGTCTGCCGGCCCGGCTTGGCCGGTCGTTACACACTCGGTGTTGGTGGTACCATCATCCGTCTTCGGCCGTCTCATTTCGTCGTTTGAGCGTGGCGCTGTAGCACCGGCGCCCTGCCCTCACACTGTTTTCAACGTCGGTCAGTTATAGAGCGGGGAAGGCTAAGTAATGGTCTGCCGCGTTGAATCGAGTAGGCCCTGACATGCTCCAGACGACGCTTCAGCTGCTCTTCTGCCGTGCTGTTAAAAGTATGCTGCCATGGATGGTCCTGTAACATTTCCCTCCTTGGATTATTGCTCAGATTAGCGTTTATGCGGCGACCTCCGGGGCCACCGACAGCGTCAACTGGAACCCCGCACCATCACTACTGTTCCACTCTCCCATCTGGTATTGCGCACCACATCTCAACTTTCGGGCATGCTATGCCCTCATCTGCCGACATACTCTGGCGCGTCTGATACCCTCTCAGTCGGGACACCATGGTGCACTGACCACGTGCGCAGCCAATCATCATCCGAGGCCCGGCGGCCGGCGTGTGATTCTCTGTTGACGTGTGTCTGACGTCCGACCTGTCCGAGTCCAGTCCCCAGCCGCTCTGCATTCGGTCTCCAGCCGCCGACGATGACTCGAGGTCTCCGCGGCAGCTGCCCATCAGCTGTTGTCCGCCGCGGCAGCTGCCCACCAGCTGTTGTCCGTCGCGGCAGCTGCCCGGCAGCTGTTGTCCGCCGCGACGACTCGAGGTCTCCGCGGCAGCTGCCCACCAGCCGTTGTCCGCCGCGGCAGCTGCCCGGCAGCTGTTGTCCGCCGCGACGACTCGAGGTCTCCGCGGCAGCTGCCCACCAGCTGTTGTCCACCGCGGCAGCTGCCCGGCAGCTGTTGTCCGCCGCGACGACTCGAGGTCTCCGCGGCAGCTACCCACCAGCTGTTGTCCACCGCGGCAGCTGCCCGGCAGCTGTTGTCCGCCGCGACGACTCGAGGTCTCCGCGGCAGCTGCCCACCAGCGGTTGTCCGTCGCTCTGCCGTGTGACGGCAACGTTATTGGAGGCGCAGCGCTCCGCCGCGGCTCGACTTATTCGGGGTCTGGACGCTGTTGTGCTGCTGTCGTTGCCGTAGCTTTGATTAGGCGTGTCCTGGGGGTCTGGCCTCTCGCATCACTGTGGCCTCGTGTCCCAGCCTGGAGCCCAGTGTCTGGGAATTTGCTGGGGTGAACGCATTTCCGAGCGGATTCTCCAACCGAAATGGCACGCACCAAACGCCAACAAAACCTTGGTGCATTGTTCGGACACAACTGTTTTCGCTTCAACTGCCTTTGTATTTTTGTTGGCTACGTTGGCTATCGTTCTGCTGACATTCCGCCGACCTCATTTCCGGGGACGAGTAGCCTGTGACGTCTCCCCTCCCCCAGCTGACATCACAGCTCGTCTGTAAGTACGGCTGTGCTCCCTGGGGCCCGCCGGAATGACGGTGTTGGCGGAATCGTGGTGACGCGAAGCCGCTGTTCATCCTACGTTATTCCCGTATGTCGGTAAACGCGATTGATGTTGCACGACCTGTGCGGTGAATGCAAATTTGACAGAGGTGTGTTGCAACGCATTATTCCACACCCTTATGCCACACCCCTGTCATTCAGTCCATACAAGTTACTTCGGCGTCAAGTACTTCTCACTCATTCTACACATTCGACGTTCGCGATGCACTATTAGTGATGTCACGTGATTTCAACTCTTCTTCGCTTGCTTGCTGATCAAATGTATCTCAATTTAGGCTCAGATAAGAAGAGGTCTTGCTCTCTCACAAAAGGTGAAAAAATGTGCCGATCAGCTACCGAACTCCTCACCTCACGGATACTCGATACTCGTGAGGTAGTATACCTCACGTTTAATTGCCCCCCCCCCCCCCCCTCTCCGCTCAACGAGCTTTCAGCCAATGTCACCACTCAGAGTAGAAAAGGCGCCTCCTTCTGGAGAATTGGTACCAATCCAGGACGTTCCAGTGGACCCCGACCCCACCCAACGAATTTGTCAGCCGATGGCCCTCCTCCGGAGTAAAATGGCGCCCCTCCATAGCAAGTACCCCCTATAAAAATTCCCGGATCAGCACTGATAATATCGCCCAGGTTACAAAAAAAATCCCGCTGTCGATAATTGCAGCCTCCATCCGCTTTCACCTATCACCTTGTGAGAACAATGGACAAGAGGAAGAGGAATGAACAAACATGGTCGATCCTCGGAGGTACACCGTACATTCGGCTACCGCACATCACTTCACGGTGGAAATACCGTGGGCAAGTGTGTGTATTTCGATCGGGTGGCAATACATACGGTGGCATTTGGTTGCGTGCACCACCGACCAGGAGAGTCTGAACCACGAGGCTCCATCTGACCACCGAGTCGGCCGGTTTTTGTCAGCACGACGACTGTTCTAAGGTTCGATCAACTTTTAGTTCGCAAAGCCGGTAACATAGATGTGACACGTCTGACGTCACACAGATGAAGGCATACTTCCTGACGATTCGCTCACGTGATGTACTGGTGATGTAGCGCTCATCGGTGCCTCCGTTTGTGGCGGGGCGACTAAGCATAACTGGGGCGTGACAACTCAGTGTATACTGTGTCGTGGCTACTGAACAACAAACTGGGGCGATGCTAATGAACAATGTGTTACGGCAGCACCGATCAGCTAACGGTACACTCAGGTATAATTTCTTTCGGCCGTATTATTGAAGTTCTTGTTTTGAGAGGGTTTTTTTAATAGTTATTATGCCTTTGTGGGGATGTGTATGAACTGCATCCGTATTATTGTTTACGAAACCTTTATCTGTTGGTCATTGCGTTATGCTTGCGAAAATGATGAAAAAAGATCCATTCGTGTCCACTTAAACAGTAATTGGCCCTGCACAAAAACAATAATTGGTGCTACCATAAACAATAATTGGTTCTGCAATCACATCAAGCAACCAAAGGTTCGCCAATGCTTGCATGGCCAATGCTTGCCAATGCCAAGGCTTGCATTCTGAAATTGCACTCTGACGCTTCTCATTTTCCATAAATTTCCTTGCATCCCTCGTAACAATGAACTGTGAATTTCAATGATTGCACATTGCACACAGGAAGAGTGTGCTTAAAATACACACTAAGCACTCGACGGTGAAACATTGCAGCACCTGCACCTAAGTATCGTTTGCTACGATGTCTACGCTTCCAGGTGTGCAACAGGGTCACCGCCGAGTTCCGCACACGGACAGGTCAACTGGATACATTTTATTCTCGATAGTTGTTTTGCCCTTTTCTCCTCATTTTATTATTTATTACCTTGTGGAAGCTTCAGGACGTGGACCTTTTTGTGTGATTATCACATGTAGTAAATTATTCGCATTTCTGACGTGCCTTCCTAGTGTCAATCTCTGATGTTGCAAGATGTTTTGGTAGTTGCCGGGACGGAGCGAAATTTTGGGAAGAATTTGGACATATTTGTGTTCATGGTGCAAACTGTCGTTAACATTGGGAACACTCACGACATTTTCAGTGTCACACATACTTTGTCTCCTCGTGACCTTGGAAAAATTCGGCACATATCAGTGCTGCTGATCGGTTTAGACCCGAGGTGGGCACACATCGGGATTTTGCTCCTGCTCTCCTCCTGGTCCTCCTCGCCAGGGGCTAACGACCGGGTAGCACTCTTTGGTGAGCTAATGGGCGGTGTACGAAGGAGGGGAGACTCACCATTGTACTGGGTTACCGTCACTGACCAATACAATAGGGCTGAGCGTCTGAACACAGCATTGGAGCGAACCACTGATCAATGCAATAGGGCTGAGCGTCTGAACACAGCATTGGAGCGAACCACTGATCAATGCAATAGAGCTGAGCGTCTGAACACAGCATTGGAGCGAACCACTGATCAATGCAATAGAGCTGAGCGTCTGAACACAGCATTGGAGCGAACCACTGATCAATGCAATAGAGCTGAGCGTCTGAACACAGCATTGGAGCGAACCACTGATCAATGCAATAGAGCTGAGCGTCTGAACACAGCATTGGAGCGAACCACTGATCAATGCAATAGAGCTGAGCGTCTGAACACAGCATTGGAGCGAACCACTGATCAATGCAATAGGGCTGAGCGTCTGAACACAGCATTGGAGCGAACCACTGATCAATGCAATAGGGCTGAGCGTCTGAACACAGCATTGGAGCGAACCACTGACCAATACAATAGGGCTGAGCGTCTGAACACAGCATTGGAGCGAACCACTGATCAATGCAATAGAGCTGAGCGTCTGAACACAGCATTGGAGCGAACCACTGATCAATGCAATAGGGCTGAGCGTCTGAACACAGCATTGGAGCGAACCACTGATCAATGCAATAGGGCTGAGCGTCTGAACACAGCATTGGAGCGAACCACTGATCAATGCAATAGGGCTGAGCGTCTGAACACAGCATTGGAGCGAACCACTGACCAATACAATAGGGCTGAGCGTCTGAACACAGCATTGGAGCGAACCACTCACCAATACAATAGTGGGCTGGATATAATATATTTTAGCCAGCTTTTACATTTCTTCTGTTCTATCTAAAAATTTATCCTGCAATACAAGCATAACCCTTTTTGTTGAAAAATAGCATTCTTCTTGTCATAGGGACACATGTTCAACTTTATTGATGAAAAGTATCGAGTCTTTGCGAATGTGTGGCATTATATAGGTATTTTTGTCACCTGATATTATTATTTGTCCACTCTGTAAAAAATGTGCCTGATAAATGCACCATTTCAATCAGCAGATCTGACCCAAATCATTTATTTCTCTTACCTTTGACCCTAACTTGGTGTAACTATAAATTAGTGGTAAAAGATTGACATGAAGGTCTTATCATTATTGTTATTTCTATGCAATAAGAACAAAATAATTTACCAGCAACCATACAATTTAGTAGACCTGCATTTTAGGTTACAAACAAGGTTTTGATAGAGTTGTTTGAATGCATGCTTATTAACATGACTAAGATAATGTAACCACTCATTTCCATTGCATATGATTAATCTCGGTTGAAAGGCAAAATAATACGAAAACGGAGGTTTTCAATGGGGTCATATACAATAACCAACTATTAACGCTTTATTTGAGCTTAAAGCTTCCAATTTTAGAAATTGTAAGGTAACCTAACCTAAAATTAGCTAGCCTAATCTATTTTCTCAGAGAAAAGCATACAGAGCTTGAAATAAAAGAACATAACCTAACCAGGCCAATCCACATTTTCTTTGGTGGATAAAAAACATCGCAAACATGCAAACAAAACAAGCAAAATACGGCAAAGCAATCTTGCAAATGACCTAAGCAGCAATAATACGAAAAAGCATCAGGATTACCCAGGGTTTTGGATAGTGGGAATATTATGGTGGGAACAGCTGATGGTAGGAGACATTTGCTTCTCAGCGAAGAGGCAGGGTTAAGCAGTTTTTCCTTTATGTTTCTTTTGATATCAATTTCCTTGAAATACTTGGAGAATGCTTTTGGTTCCCCTACATCCGACAACTTAGACCTATTGTGTGCTAGCAGATTTTACTAATGCAGAATCCTGATCAAAATGGTGTAGCAAGATTTCTTCTTATTTAAGTTGCCTTTCCCAATTCCACTTCTATACTCAGGTACTACACAGTAAGGGATGACACCTAAACAGAGATGTGTTGCATTCCAACATGCTATCTAGATGCTGAATTCATGCTATGGGAAATCAGACTGCAACTCATGGAAAGTTTCAGGAAGGCATTCCTGGCATGGCAATGGCAATGTACATAAATGTTCAATTATGCAAGTGTCATCAATAATCAATGCAAAATTCATCCAGGAAGAACGCATCATGCCCTGGGTCTAGCTGGCCTTGAAAAGGTTGTGTTCAATAACTGCTGAATGTCAATGTAGGTAGGTACATATTTGAAAAATAGCTTGCTCCTGGGTTTTTGGAGTCCAGAACATTATCCTCTTCAGAAAATTATTTCTTGTTTTTCTCATCTGGAGGTTGAATTTCTTCAGTTGTTAACTGTTTGACAATGAACTGCTGTGATCAAGTAAAAGTGCTCAAAATTCACTGGAAGGGGTGCAAACTGAGTTCTGATGCACAAGGTTTGAAGAAAAATATGCTCCATACTGGATTACCGCAAAATATTCCTCTCCACATCCAGGATTACCATGCACAAATCCAACCTTGCCTATGCATGACAAAACAATGTGTCAGAACAAATGCTCCCTGGAAAGAACAGAAGAAGATTATAACTGACCTGGTCAGTGGAATACAAATATATTTGTTTGTTGAGGTAACAAAATACAATCAACCATTGTGCATGATTCGAGAAAAGTCTTCTGCAACCAAGTTGATACCATATAAGAAAAACCTTCGAATAACGTCATACGGGCTTGAAGGAAAACTTCCATCTACCTTCTAATAAAGGTATCTTGGTATTACCTGCGTCGCGCTATGCAAAAGGCAGCCATTTTTGGTGATGGTTTCAGACCTTGAACGATAGGTGTATAATCGTTACAAGGCTATAGAAACATCGCAAGTACTAATCGTTCAAGAAATCAGATGTCGTAGAATGATACTAATGCATTTCCAGGTAAAAGAATGTGCATTAAAGATCGGTAGCGGGGATGCAATATATATCTACTTATCCATACACCACCAGGCGTCCATTGGTTTTGTGACTATTTTGCTATGTTTTACCATTGATAGGTTTGTGTACATGGAAGGGAAATACCCCCTTTTTGGTGGAAAAACGCCTACCCGAAATATGACTGGGTATTTTTCATATCACCGTCATCCTTATTTCTCTCGTTTCAAGCTACCGTCGGTACAACGTTATCATGCAGCAATACTTACATCTCGCTAATTCGCAATAGCAACCTCAACAACAAAATTACATTGTAGCAACATTGCAGCAACATCGGGCCGAATGCTGCTGCAATGTTGCTGCAGCGTAATTGAATTGCTGACGCACCACTGCGTGCATCGTGCAGTCGTACGACGTTACAGTTGAACCGTGATGCCTCCGTCATCCTTTGCTGACTGCTCTCATCCGTCCACGGCTGCACATCTAAGATAATGCGCCCAATTCGTATGCAGTCGCGCGTCCTGGGGTGCCCGCCAGTGGCTCCATTACGACACTTAATAGTTGAGGGCTGTGGAGAAGCCACCTGAAACCGGCGAACAGCGGCCGCCGCGACGTTGTGCGTGTTTTCGGCGTTTTTAAACGGCTCCATTTCGGGGCTGATTGGAAACGGTCTGTTTGTGACGGACTCATTTGAGAAATTCGGGACGGCGAAGTGGGCGGTCGGGAAGAGCTCGATCAGCTCGGTTCTCGGAACACCTCTGCCAGATCGCTGGCCGAGGAGAGGGGCTCTAGCTGGTCCGAAAGCTCTGAGGCGGCAGACACAAACCTTGCAACCAAATTTGGGAGATAATCACACTTTCGACGATACCATGTGCCGGTGCAGGATTTTGTACCGCGACGATATCATCGTCCCTCGCAAGCTGCGGCTGTGCAGTGCACTGGATCGCGCTGCTCGTGGCCCCTCATCCTGAGCCTAGACACACACACACACACACACACACACACGTCGGCAGGCAGTGACATGTGGCGAACCGAATAACAACCGACGGAGTGGCCAGTCACGACATCCTGGAGACCTTGTCATGATAATCGCCGTGCCACCGTGTCCACCTGCGCGGTCCGGCCGCGCCGTGGCCCTCGTGACCTGCGTGACTCTGGTGACACGCGCATTATGGGTCGTGAGGCCACGCCCTTCAACGGTCTGAGACGGCGCCACCCTCCATCTTGGTCAGTGCCTCCCCTCGCTGAGACCCTTGGACCTCGGGGTCACACCGGTGGTATATAGGGGCGGCCCTGCAGTGCATTCGACACCATTCGCCAACAGGTCTTAGCCGAACGTACAGCAGCAGCAGCGGCAGCAGCAACAGCAACATGAAGATCTTGATGGTGGTCGCCCTGCTGGCAGTCGCCGCCGACGCCATACAGTACGGCTACGGCGGCGGACACGGTGGACACTACGGCGGATACGGCGGACAATTGGGACTCGGACACGTGGGACTCGGACACGGCGGACACGTGGGACTCGGACACGTGGGGCTCGGACACGGCGGATTCGGCGGACACGTGGGACTCGGACACGGCGGACACGGCGACGGCCACGGCCGCGGACGCGGCTCCGGGTACGGCCAGCCGCGAGCCTACCAGTTCGACTACGCCGTGCACGGTCCGCACTACGGGACGCACTTCGGCCACGCCGAGCACAACGACGGCAGCACGGCGCGCGGCTCCTACAGCGTGGCGCTGCCCGACGGCCGCACCCAGCACGTCACGTACGTCGCCGACCAGGCCGGCTACGGCGGCTACAACGCCCAGGTCACCTACTCGGGCCCCGGCGTCTCTGCGGGCTACCATTAGGCCGGCTGGCAGACCGGACGCCCCGTGGTCTTCAGCGCGGGAGACACCTGTGACCAGACGTGTGCGTGTTGTTGGGCTGGGTGCTGGTGTCCGTCCCATGCCGGCGTTCTAGGTTCTATGGCCGCCGGTGCACAAGCCATACCGAGTGGCTGGTGACGCTCCCACGTCTATCGCGACGATGCTGATAATGTGACGTACGCATGGCATTGCCTATCACCCGCATCATTGCCGCTTAAGTAACATTGCAATTTGCAAATAACTGAGTCAAATCATCATGGCGTGTTCTGCTTTCTGTGCACGTCCATTTCACCCTGCTCTTATCGTTAAAAATGTCACCCGCTCTTTGCATCCCGCACTCGTGCGCAGCTTCGTAGTAGCTTGGTAGTCTGTTCCGCGTACGACGTACATGCTAATTGTAAATATGCAGGAGTGACATACAAATATATTTCCAAATGCTCAACAAACACATGTATCTGCTTTACAGTCCTCGTTTTGATCACAGGCCAGAGTTCCACATATGATATGCTATCCCACGCCAACCATTTCAGGAGACGCTGAATTGCATTGCTTCACATCCAGGAAAAACAGCAAAGCCCCCCCACCCACAGACACCCTCTCCATAGCCATGAGAAACTTAGCCAGACAGAATATTTGACTGCCTGCTTCCTCTCGATGGTACACGCTCTCGTCCGTGGAGCTGGCTTCGACGTGACTGAGTGGTTTGTGCACAGTAGAGCATAACACGGATTGACATTTTCAAGTCTGGTCCAATCCATATCCGTAGGAAACAATCCAATCCATATTCATATCCTTACTAGATAAAGATATCCATCCGCGATCCAATCCATTCTAAAAAATGCAGCATTGTTCAAACCTGATTGGTTGCAGTAATTAATAGCACGTAGACAATGGACACTAAACAATAGCCTAGCTGACAAAACAACCAAAAAACTAAATTAACATTGGGTGTGACATTTGAATTACAATTTTCATTAGCAACATGATATCTTACTAAGCATAGCAATTTCACTTTAGATAACATGCACAGACTGGGGAGTCTGAACAAAGCATTCAAGAACAGGACTCCTATCAAGGAATAAAATAAATGTGACAGGGGCTTCAACGGTACAACTTCAAAATATCCACCCTGATCGTATGAAGATGAGTGTAATTATCCTGAACAACTCAGGCACGGACTTAAAATAAACATAGGTAGTTACCAGGCTCAATGCACTAGAACATAATTGTGTCATGCCAGATTCAAAACCATTTCACTTCAAGCACAACAGCATAGATCAACCTACAGTAGTTTGTTTTACCGCAATGTGATTGCCGAGCCTTGCACGCCTTGCAGTGCCCATCAAGGCACCCACCCAGGAAGTTGCACACTCAATGAAGCACAGCTATGGGTTGACATACAGGCACAGTCATGCGTAGGTAGGGAGGTAGGAGGGATCTCGCAGTTCATACGTGTACAACTTGCCATCAATTTATGGTAATGGGCTTATGTTTCTTAACTAACACATGCCCGCAGCATTGCTCAAGACAGTTGCTGTCCTGGACTTCTGTTGTCTATCAAACTCGCATTTAGTTCCTGCTTCAGGACATAAATATCCTGCTTTACCTCATATTTCAAGAGTTGCATGGCGTCCCCACCGCCTGCAAAAATGTTTGATTTGTTTCCGAATGCTTCTAATTTGACTACACTGCGCTATTTTTTTGTAATATTTGACAACACCTTCTTCCTGGTTTACTTTCAATACGAACAAGGAGAAAAACAACTAAAAAACCCAGCAATAATATAACCTTGCAACATTATTAATTGCATATTCTATTTGGCCTTGGTGGTTTCTACTCCACTTTCTGGATCTCTACATATTATAAATATTATCATTTCTTCATATACTTTGAAGAGATATTATCACAGCCATTGCACAGCAACGCTGCGAACTTCGTGGTGAAGTGCAGTTCGATGACTATTTGATGGTATCCTTGGAGGGTTTATGGATACAGTTCGCTAATTTTCAATATCCTTGGAGGATTTATGGATACAGTTCGCTAATTTTCAAGAAGAAAGTACGTACATTATGTAGTAAGATCCGAACATAATCGTTGTTTTCTTATTAGCATTTTGTGATTATATTTTGTTCGATTACGAAATCATGACTCATCGAATGTATCGAATGAGCCTAGTGATGAAAAACAATTAGATTTGAAAGTGGGTTCACACTACCAGTGTGCTCATCTATAGAGCTGCATGAAGTTTACTGTTAGTATCATACTATTTCCAATCGAAATACATTCACAGGCTCGAGCAAAGTTAGCTCATTTCACATGCCCGTGGGTCGCAACAGTTTGTATAAACTCGGACCTCTATTGAAACCATGAGGTTCAGAGACTTCAGAGACAGCGCCACGACCGTCTGTTTATTCAGAGACAGCGCCACGACCGTCTGTTTCTTCAGAGACAGCGCCACGACCGTCTGTTTCGTGTGCAGGCAATATGTGCGCCAGTTTCGGTGACACGGATTACCACCAGATGTATTATATAAGCTCATTATAAAAGGCGGCGCAAATGACCTCGATGGTCCGGCACGCCACTATAAGCTCACTCCCCTCCCCCCCCCATCCAATGGTCAGGGAGGGCGACGATACTGTTGTCTTGAAAAACAGCAATTACAATGCATACTTTATTTTGCTGACTGCATTCTATCATCGGATTTTGAGCTTACAGTTCCATTTGGCTCACTTTATATGCGGACTATTCTGAGCCATATATACCTACATATTAGGTCTGCAGGCATCTACCTACCTTGGTATACAGGCAAGAATGAAGCTACCAGTGGATGGATCGGTTGCTGAATGTGATCATTCATAGTACGCCCAAGAGCTCAGTGCTTAGAGTGTTATTGTAATAATCTGGATTGCATAAAAGTTTGAAGATGACTGAAAATTGATAGAACAATGAAATTAATCCCACTCGAGCTACTTTTGCATATGTTCGACATTAAGGGCACCTGTGAAAAGTATGCCAATATACTTGCCAATGACTGGCATGATATATTTCTTTTCAGACAATTTAAAAAGCTCGGCATAAGCTGATCCCAACATTTCATCACGTATGGTTGTGGTTGAAAAAGAGAAGGAAATATGAGTGATTTGTTTAATTTCCTTCCGCCAGAAAAAACGGTAGAGCCAATCCGCCATCTAATCCACATCCATTTATATTTCCCCAACTATATCCAATGCGCTCCATTATCCACACTAAACGGATATCCAATC
Source organism: Ashinkailepas kermadecensis (assembly GCA_034440615.1). Lineage (NCBI taxonomy): Eukaryota > Metazoa > Arthropoda > Thecostraca > Neolepadidae > Ashinkailepas > Ashinkailepas kermadecensis. Next base: position 542,247 of record JAOTOM010004940.1, read on the forward strand.
CGTGCTCTGCTCTAGTACAATGCAGTACTAGTGCTCTGCTCTAGTACTAGTGCAGTTTGGTTTGCGAGATAGTATCCGCGAAGCCATCCCTCGATGCAGTAAGCGTTTGATCAACAAAAGTGACAGAGAAGTCCACACATTTCGCAGAATGTATCGGCCGCATGGGTAGGAAGCAGAAGCGCAGCCATGCAGGAGAACGTGTGAGACAGTTGCACCACCGCGACCTTCTACGATATCATTTTTGGGTTTTGTTACTTTCTCATTGACAGCTGCCCGATATCATCACTTGCACCCTTCTGTAACATCGACTCCCCCTTGAGACCACCCTGGTTGCGCTCCTGGTAGCGTGAGGTGTCCTGGTAACCATTGGTGGAGTCGTGCCCGATTGGAGACCGCACATGTACTCCGCACGGTCAGCCTACACCATGTCGGAGAGCTGTCGGAATTTTGTTTCGGTCCCTGGCGAGGAGCAGGCGGCGAGCAGCAGCCATCATTCAAATTCAGGTGCCAGGTTTCAGAGTCCCCACACTCTTTGATACGAACGCACAGTATCACGCAGTTGCGGGGAGCCGATTGAGATATGTGCTGACGGCAGCCCGCTTCGCCGAGCTCAACCACCTGCAATGTGCTACTGTCAGGCTGGTGGCGCGTACTGCTTGTGCCAGGCCAGGCTCCAGCCGGGACAAGACGCCTCTTTAGACTGACCCTGTACTGGTGTCACGGTGCTGGCGCGTGCTGCTTGTGGCAGGCCAGGCCCGAACCGGGACAAGACGCCTCTTCAGACTGCCCCTGGGCTGGTGTACGGTGATGGCACGTGCTGCTTGTGGCAGGCCAGGCCCGAGCCGGGACAAGACGCCTCTTCAGACTGACCCTGGGCTGGTGTCACGGTGATGGCACGTCCTGCTTGTGGCAGGCCAGGCCCGAGCCGGGACAAGACGCCTCTTCAGACTGACCCTGGGCTGGTGTCACGGTGTTGGCACGTGCTGCTTGTGGCAGGCCAGGCCCGAGCCGGGACAAGACGCCTCTTCAGGCTGACCCTGGGCTGGTGTCACGGTGTTGGCACGTGCTGCTTGTGGCAGGCCAGGCCCGAGCCGGGACAAGACGCCTCTTCAGGCTGACCCTGGGCTGGTGTCACGGTGTTGGCACGTGCTGCTTGTGGCAGGCCAGGCCCGAGCCGGGACAAGACGCCTCTTCAGACTGACCCTGGGCTGGTGTCACGGTGTTGGCGCGTGCTGCTTGTGGCAGGCCAGGCCCGAGCCGGACACAGTGCCGGTACAAGCAGAAGGTGGAAGAGTTGTGGTAGGCTGAATTTGGGCTAGCAAGACCGGTAGCCGGCTGCACAAAAGCCACGATCACTGGACAGCCGCAAGATCAAGTTTAAGGAGCGTGGACCGAGACTTGGATGCGGATCACAGGTTGATCAGCATTTGTACGTTGCTGAGATGGTACCACTGTCGGCATGGCTGGGAGGTCATTGGCACGTCGTGATTGACCCCGTAAAGACTAGAGACAGCCGCCTACAATCTGACAGTTATTGGACGTGCTAAATGACGGGGAACATGTTTTTCCAGAAATTGGAAAAGCAAAAGTTTCATGGCCGCTGCAAAGCATGACGGTCTGGTATGCAATCAACATTCCGTGCTAAACCCTCACGGTGCCAATTTCCTGTGACTCAGCACGTAATACAGACTGGACTGGATTTTATTAACGACTCCACGAACCTGCAATCGTGTGACTTCCGCCATGTCAGAGCACGATTCCTAGCTTCGATTAGCTGTAATGCTACCAAGTGCAGATACAGAGCACGTTCACCGTGTAATCGAAGATTCTCAAGTCTATAGAACGCTAATGACACCTGATTCTGAATGCAATATATTCATGCTCGCAAAGGAACGCAGGCAATAATTTCAAATGCATTAATAGAGGAATACGACCAACACATTACTCAGTAGTTATTATATTTGTCTTGTAGCATCGGATTATTCACCGGTATATGTGACCAAAAACCTGGCATCGCTTTCAGATGCCACTGCATTGTCATATACGTCATCCGACTGCTCATTCGGGCCCAGCAATCCTTCCGTTTCCATCTGGCCCGCCCATTCCATTCAATTCAATTCGATAATGCTGGGCACCGCTCCAGTACACACACATCATCTCGCGTGTGTCGGCTGTGTGTTTGCATCACGTCAGCACTGTGTAGTCAGCCACCCGAACACACAGCCTCATTATCAATGGACCCCGTAACGACTATGCCGGACTGAAGGCTTTGGCGCAGGCTGTGTATGGCCAGCAACGAGGGAATCAAATTTGAGTGGCAGATTGGGCCCCCTCCGCCGGACATTTAGGTTGGTCACTAATTATTGGGTACCAACATTGGGTAAATTTGCAGTTTAAGGTATTTTTTTAATTCTTGGAATATATTTTCCTAATGCAATGTATATTAATGTGTTACCATAATACAACCACCCATTTCCTCTGCAAATGCATACTCTTCAGAGGCAAAATAAAACCAAAAAGGGCTTGGAGTCGAGTATATAGCATAAAAAGCAACGTTCAAAATAAAAATTTTAAAAGTGCAAAATAACCTAACCTAAGCTAGCCTAAGCTTCCACGCAAGAAAACATATATTTTTGTTTAGTGAACAATCTTGAAACAATATTCTTTTGTTAAAAATCCACTTAAAAACATAAGCGAACCTAGCCTAGCCTGACCTGTTGTTGAAGATCAAAACTCATTATTTTTACCTTTAAAAAAAATGCATTGAAAATTATGCAGCCACTACACACAGTGACAAGCTAAGTATAAAAAAAATGCGTCGCTAGAACCTCGCGGCTGCGGATATGGGCCACTGGCACTTCGAGACGTGGCGATGCCGCCCTCAGGGTGGCGCCAGGGGCAAACTTTTTGGGGACGGCCGGGCTTTTAATGCGTTTGTTTTCATGCGATGTCCATATGCATATAATGTTGCATGCCAATAAAATTTATGGGATCCCTTCCCTCAAGCTGCCCCAATGGACCCGCTGGCGCCGCTTATGCATAACTCCACATTTTCGGGCAGTAACTGCCGGAAAAGGCGATCACTTAAACGTGGCAAAATGTCCTGCCCTCATTCAACGTGAAGAATTTCGAATCAGAAGATATCAGGTATCCACTGTAGTCAAGCACTGACGCGAAAAAGCTGACTACACAGTTGGGCAACACTGAGTCATCCTTTCTTACCTTTCTCGTCAGACACTGTCCTTGCACCTCACTCCGTCGCTTTAATCATCCGAATTCAAGATGGCGTTCTGTCGGCGTCACTGTGACTAGGGTACACTGGTTTTGGGTTGGTAGTGATTACCAATGCACTGGGAAAATACCAGGGTGGACTGGTATGCAGGTAGTGACGATTACTAACGTGTAGGACGATACCAGGGTCGAACTAGCGCTACATGATACATGATATATGGTAAATGATAACATGTATATGGTATATGGTATATGGTATAATATATGGTAGATGGTAAATAGGGTACCTTGGTTAATGATGTGGCATAGCATTGATATCCGCATTGGTACGATTGACTACCTTTGTCTTGAGCTTATCTTTGGTATTGGTGTCGTAATTGTTAATACATCGTAGAACTTACAAATGAAGAAACAACGCGGGTGGTTTTGTGGAATCGTTACCATGGCAATACCAGTGTCCATCCTAGTCAAACCCTGGTAGCAGCCCGGATGGTAATAATGCAGTAGTACAAATTTCTCGCAGTGTGTGGCCACTCATTATTTTCTGCAAATGAATACTTTTTTCATTTAGCAGGCAAAATGACACCAAGAAGGGCCTGAAGTGTGGTAACAGCATAACAGTAATGCTTAAGAAAGTCTATCCTAATGTCACATAACCTGGCCTGTTCTCGCATGTAAGAAGAACATCTAAATCAGGAAACATGATTTTTTTCCTTAAAAATATTCAATATATATCGTCGAATCTAATCTAACCTAATATTACCTAGCCTATTCTAACCTAAGCTAACCCATCCATACCTAAGATGGGTTAGACCCATGCCTGACCTCTTTTTGAAGAAAATTATTATTTTTAATGCCAAAAAAGAAGAAAATTGTATCCGAATGAGAAAGTCCAAACTTAACTGAGCCTAACCCCTTCTTGCTTTATGGGCACCAAATGTGAATAAAACTTGTCTTGTGAATACCCTAAAGCACAGTAATAGGATACAACTATTGGATAAATTTCAGTTGGTCCATTGAGTAACATTTCAAAATGTGTCCTTGGGTGGGTGCCTTCTGATGAAAAATGCAAGGTGGGTGCACTTGAGCTTTCTGGAGGGGTGCCATTTCCTTCAAAGGTTTTTTTGGCTGAAAACATCAATTAGTGCAATTGAGATTTCTGAAGGATGTGGCATGACCATGAGAGGCACTGTACCTGTGCCTCTATGCCCTGGATGCCCCCTGCAATCTACCAGATGTGGGTTTTCAAGCCACTCTGGTCTCTATCCGCCCACACAAGCCACTCTGGTCTCTATCCGCCCACACCAGACACTCTGGTCTCTATCGACCCACACAAGCTACTCTGGTCTCTATCCGCCCACACAAGCCACTCTGGTCTCTATCCGCCCACACGAGCCACTCTGGTCTCTATCCGTCCACACAAGCCACTCTGGTCTCTATCCGCCCACAAGAGACTCGAGTCCCGCTCAGTCCACACAAACCGCTCGGGTCTCGTTACGCCCACACGAAACTCTTTGGGTCTCGTCCTGTCCACAAGAGCCACTTTGGGTCTCGTTTTGCCCACACAAGCCACTCAAGTCTCTCTCTACCCACACGAGCCACTCAACTCACACGAGCCACTTGGATCTGGTTCTACCCACACGAGCCACTCGGGTCTCGTTCTACCCACACGAGCCACTCAGGTCTCGTTCTGCCCAAACGAGCCAAACCGTCCGCTCCGGCGGCCCGTCTGGTCGGTCTGGCTGGCTCCGGCGGCCCGTCTGGTCGGTCGGGCTGACTCCGGCGGCCCGTCTTGTCGGTCGGGCTGGCTCCGGCGGCCCGTCTTGTCGGTCGGGCTGGCTCCGGCGGCCCGTCTTGTCGGTCGGGCTGGCTCCGGCGGCCCGTCTGGTCGGTCGGGCTGGCTCCGGCGGCCCGTCTGGTCGGTCTGGCTGGCTCCGGCGGCCCGTCTTGTCGGTCGGGCTGGCTCCGGCGGCCCGTCTGGTCGGTCGGGCTGGCTCCGGCGGCCCGTCTGGTCGGTCTGGCTGGCTCCGGCGGCCCGTCTGGTCGGTCTGGCTGGCTCCGGCGGCCCGTCTGGTCGGTCTGGCTGGCTCCGGCGGTCCGTCTGGTCGGTCTGGCTGGCTCCGGCGGCCCGTCTGGTCGGTCTGGCTGGCTCCGGCGGCCCGTCTGGTCGGTCTGGCTGGCTCCGGCGGCCCGTCTGGTCGGTCTGGCTGGCTCCGGCGGCCCGTCTGGTCGGTCGGGCTGGCGCGGAAAGACGTGCAAAAGGCTCCGGCCGGCTATCAGCTGCGAGCCGCCGCCGGCGTGGTGGTGTCGGCTGGCTCCTGCCGACAGCACCCCCCCCCCCCCCCCCCCGCCCTCATTCCACCAACACCGACGACGTCAGGGCGTCCAGTGTCAGTCTGTGGGTCTGAGAGGAGCGGAGCCAGTCTTAACGGTCTGGTCAGTCTGAGAGAGGAAGAGAGAGAGAGAGAGAGAGAGAGAGAGAGAGAGAGAGAGAGAGAGAGAGAAGAGAGAGAGAGAGAGAGAGAGGGCGAGAGGAGAGAGAGATTGATTCTACCTTTCGCAAAGCGAACAGTTGCGATTGATCACACGTCCATGGTCCACACGACAGAGATCAGTGCACACTGTCACGCCGTTCGGCATGTCCAGTGGTAGGCTTGTCCACCAGGTCAGAGCTCTGCGTGCGGTCGCGCAGCCGCCTGTTCCCTGCTGTGACGACCTGCTCTTGTGAGTCTGCACATACCGCGGAAGCCACATGGAGAAACCTCACAGGTTCCGCTGTGACCTCACAGAAACCTCTCTTCCGCTCTTCTTCCCTGGTCACAAACTTGTAGGACTTCGCGTGCTGCTGGATTTGGATTTAAATGCATTGCCACCGTGGGACGTTACGATTGCGGAATAACATTGGCATGCGAGGCATGCGCCGAATACGCCACTGTCCAATATGAATTTGCAAGGCACAGTGTGAAGCTGACTTGCACTACTGCAGGCCTGGCATGGGTGTGCTCTTGCTCTTGAAATGCAGGAGAAGAAATCCGATCGCGGGAAAGAAGTTTTGCTTTTATCAAAAATTTACTCGAACAGCAACTGAAAACCATTCCCTTCCTTAGATATATTTTGGGGACAACTGTGCGTTTTCTCGTTGCTACGTTTTGGGGACATGTCCCCGTAGCGAGATGATAATACAGGTGCTCAGACAAAAGACAAGTGGCATGTTAACACCGCTATGTTAATTATTTTATCGTTGCTGGAGGAATAATTAAAGTTTAGAGTATCAATCCGGACTAGCTAGGGTCTCTTATCACCTTCACATTTGTGTACCGAGTCAAATGGATAGCCTGATATCTGTGCGAGATTTGGAGGACCGATGCAAGGCTGGTGGGGAATTCAACCATCAGCCATGTTAGCTTCTGTACAGATGCTTTATATGGCGAAAGAATAAATCAATATATATATATACATATATATATATATGTATATATATATATATATATATATATATATATATATATATATATATATATATATATATATATATATATATATATATATATATATATATATATATATATATATATATATATATATATATATATATATATCACTACACCATGTGAAACATGTCTGAGAAGCTCAGGCAGTTCCTCACCATCATTACATCTGCCCTTCCAACTTCGTGTAGTTATAACGGTAGTCGTTCGTGTGTGCATCAGCATACTTCGGCACATGTTCTGGTATGCACGTTTCGCAAAATTGAAGATCACAATGGCGATGCATGATCTTGTCGGTGGTGTTCTCCATTTGTCTGATGGCTCTTTTTTGTTAGTGGGAAGATGGCCGCTGAAATTAGCAATACTCACTGTTTTTTTATTTAGTGTCTCACATCCAAACCCTGCCCGCTGCAAAACTTTGGTGTGCTGCACGGTCACATCAGACACATTTGAGTTTTGTGCAGAGCCGCGTCAGCTATCGCATTCCTCCGACGGCATGGTGACGTGTGCCTCTGGCAGACTTGACCGCGCTGGCAGAGGGATGAGCGGACACACTTCGCACCGCAGCTCACTAACAGATGGCACCACGACGCAGTTGTGGCTCCGGTGCCCCACGCACCTCCACAGCCATCGGTACCTGCTGCCGATCTTCTCCGCGCCGTCCCCATATTCGTAGCGAGGAGAGCGCGACAGCTTCCTTTGGCTCCCTATCCTCACTGCAGCGCATGCCACCGTTGACATCGGATATCCGCAAGAACGAAAGGTCAATAGCCGTCACAGACCGACGGCCCGTAGTCCACAAAAGTATTAAATCTATGACAGCTCAATATGTAGCCGAGCGTGGACAATGGCTTGGTATGTTGAGAGCACCGGCGCAGTTTCGATGCCGCTGGGTGGTACGGCGGTGGTAGGTCTGACACGCGGCCAGCTCGCCCCGGCTGAGTCGGTGCGGCTGGGTGGTACGGCGGTGGTAGTCTGACACGCGGCCAGCTCGCCCCGGCTGAGTCGGTGCGGCTGGGTGGTACGGCGGTGGTAGTCTGACACGCGGCCAGCTCGCCCCGGCTGAGTCGGTGCGGCTGGGTGGTACGGCGGTGGTGGTCTGACACGCGGCCAGCTCGCCCCGGCTGAGTCGGTGCGGCTGGGTGGTACGGCGGTGGTGGTCTGACACGCGGCCAGCTCGCCCCGGCTGAGTCGGTACGGCTGGGTGGTACGGCGGTGGTAGTCTGACGCGCGGCCAGCTCGCCCCGGCTGAGTCGGTGCGGCTGGGTGGTACGGCGGGGGTAGTTGGGGGGGGGGGGGGGGAGTCTGACGCACGCGGCCAGCTCGCCCCGGCTGAGTCGGTGCGGCTGGGTGGTACGGCGGTGGTGGTCTGACACGCGGCCAGCTCGCCCCGGCTGAGTCGGTGCGGCTGGGTGGTACGGCGGTGGTGGTCTGCGGATGGCGGGTGTCCCCGTTCAGACTACTGAAGGTCGCCTCAGAACGCATCGTGCAATTTCACATCACATCACATTTCACAATCTCAGGATCGGATTTGATATGTGATATCAAGCCGTGGCGTCAAATTTGTGGAAACCCAGCTGGGAGCACACGACAAAAACAACATCCCTCTGGAATGTCAGTTTCTTTGTAGGTTTTCTGTCGGAAGGAGAAAGAGCTGCCGAGTTCTTACCTCTTGGGAAGAGCGCAGGGCTCGGGGGCGGGGAAGGAGAGCATGGGGCAGATCCCTGTAGCAAATATAATCCGAGGTATGAAATCATATACGTCAAAAGCAACACGCCATCGCAGCGCTCCGGCTGATGGCTGTCTTCCACTGTGTGAGGACAATGGATCTGACTGATGGGCACGTCTGTCTTCCGCTGTGTGAGGACAATGGATCTGACTGATGGAAACGTCTGTCTTCCGCTGCGTGAGGGCAATGGATCCTGATGGGCCGGCTGTTTTGTGGAATGGATGAAGGCACGTCTGTCTTCCGCTGCGTGAGGACAATGGATCTGGCTGATGGAAACGTCTGTCTTCCGCTGCGTGAGGGCAATGGATCTGGCTGATAGAAACGTCTGTCTTCCGCTGCGTGTGGTCAGTGGAATCGACCGTGTGTCGAACCTTGGCTCAATCGTTGCTCACACGGCATCAGGGAGGTAGCCGTCGTTCTATGCCAAATAAGGTGAATAACTGACGTCACGAATACCGGACGAGTGATTGCATGGCTACTAGTATCGTTTAGCAGCATGGTTCCTGTGTGTGGATCTGGAAGTTCCAGCGAAAACCACTTGGTAAGGGAGTTAAGTTGGCTTATGACAGTTTGTCGTGCAGTTTCCTATCTCACACACCACAGCTGGAGCTTCCCATCTCTTTGAGGATACTGGACTCCCCCAATATGCAGTTAAGCCTCTCCAAAGTCCGATTGAGCCCCTCCAATAACAAGAAACTTTGAAATGGGGCCGGATGGATCAGACCAGTCAGCTCTCCGATGCACTTTCGCTTCATCAGCGCATTGGTGGTCCCATGATTTATTGAATACTCTACCCCTGGTTCGCACTTCACATCGAAAGCGACCATTCGTTGATTCAGCATGAGTCCGCCCACTGAGCCCGAGCCGGTCCAGCCGCGAATGTCACGTGACGTACATGTGCAGTGATTTGTTGAGTGCACGAGGCGGCTTGGCCCTGCCAGCCAGCTAGCTGACGCTGAGTTTCCCAGGGTACTCAGCACTTGACGGCGGGGATGAGTTAACTGACGCTGAGTTTCCCAGGGTACTCACCACTTGTCGGTGGGGATGAGTTTACTGACGCTGAGTTTCCCAGGGTACTCAGCACTTGTCGGTGGGGATGAGTTTACTGACGCTGAGTTTCCCAGGGTACTCAGCACTTGTCGGTGGGGATGAGTTAACTGACGCTGAGTTTCCCAGGGTACTCAGCACTTGTCGGTGGGGATGAGTTTACTGACGCTGAGTTTCCCAGGGTACTCAGCACTTGTCGGTGGGGATGAGTTAACTGACGCTGAGTTTCCCAGGGTACTCGGCACTTGTCGGTGGGGATGAGTTAACTGACGCTGAGTTTCCCAGGGTACTCAGCACTTGACGGCGGGGATGAGTTAACTGACGCTGAGTTTCCCAGGGTACTCAGCACTTGTCGGTGGGGATGAGTTAACTGACGCTGAGTTTCCCAGGGTACTCAGCACTTGTCGGCGTGGATGCACTGATCGAAATGGCCACAACTGGGCTGCCCGCCAGCCATGCATCGCTTCCTAGCCGTCTTTCTATCGGTCGTGGGGCCGAACACGGCTGGCGGCCGTCAGAGCCACATGGGCCGAGCACGCTGTACCACGGCTGGTCGTGTCGGGGCAGCCATTGTCGCTGCACCACCGCTGGTCGTGTCGGGGCAGCCATTGTCGCTGCACCACCGCTGGTCGTGTCGGGGCAGCCATTGTCGCTGCACCACCGCTGGTCGTGTCGGGGCAGCCATTGTCGCTGCACCACCGCTGGTCGTGTCGGGGCAGCCATTGTCGCTGCACCATCGCTGGTCGTGTCGGGGCAGCCATTGTCGCTGCACCACCGCTGGTCGTGTCGGGGCAGCCATTGTCGCTGCACCACCGCTGGTCGTGTCGGGGCAGCCATTGTCGCTCCACCACCGCTGGTCGTGTCGGGGCAGCCATTGTCGCTCCACCACCGCTGGTCGTGTCGGGGCAGCCATTGTCGCTGCACCACCGCTGGTCGTGTCGGGGCAGCCATTGTCGCTGCACCACCGCTGGTCGTGTCGGGGCAGCCATTGTCGCTCCACCACCGCTGGTCGTGGGGCCATTGTCGACACCGCTGGGGCAGCCATTGTCGCTGCACCACCGCTGGTCGTCGGGCAGCTAGTCTGCCCACCGCTGTTGGCGCCATTGTCGCTGCACCACCGCTGGTCGTGTCGGGGCAGCCATTGTCGCTGCACCACCGCTGGTCGTGTCGGGGCAGCCATTGTCGCTGCACCACCGCCGGTCGTGTCGGGGCAGCCATTGTCGCTGCACCACCGCCGGTCGTGTCGGGGCAGCCATTGTCGCAGTGCCCTCGGTGGGTCGACGCTTCGCCAACATGGTGTTGGGCGTCAGTGTTGTGGTGGTGCACACTCAGGTGTGCTCGTTTGGTTTGATTTAGGGCCCTCTACCAAACTCAGGAACCTCTCCACTAGTCATTACTCCTTCCTGTTAACTATGGCTGTTCCTCTATGCCTCTCGCAGACTTGCAGACTTGGCTTCAAATTGCCTGCTCTAGTTTGCTCTAATTATACAGGTGTGCTCGTTTGGTGCCGCCGATGTAGCACCAATAATTATCAACATTTGTCAGCAGAAAACAGCAGCGGAGCGTCTGGATTTCCGGAGCAGGCCACACTTGGAGCGGTCTCCTGACAGCCAGTGTCACAGCGTCATCCTCGTGGTCACCGCGCGGGGCACTCCCGGCTCCCGGAGCGGTCTCCTGACAGCCAGTGTCACAGCGTCATCCTCGTGGTCACCGCGCGGGGCACTCCCGGCTCCCGGAGCGGTCTCCTGACAGCCAGTGTCACAGCGTCATCCTCGTGGTCACCGCGCGGGGCACTCCCGGCTCCCGGAGCGGTCTCCTGACAGCCAGTGTCACAGCGTCATCCTCGTGGTCACCGCGCGGGCACTCCCGGCTCCCGGAGCGGTCTCCTGACAGCCAGTGTCACAGCGTCATCCTCGTGGTCACCGCGCGGGGCACCCCGGCTCCCGGAGCGGTCTCCTGACACCAAATGTACAGCGTCATCCTCGTGGTCACCGCGCGGGGCACTCCCGGCTCCCGGAGCGGTCTCCTGACAGCCAGTGTCACAGCGTCATCCTCGTGGTCACCGCGCGGGGCACTCCCGGCTCCCGGAGCGGTCTCCTGACAGCCAGTGGCACAGCGTCATCCTCGTGGTCACCGCGCGGGCACTCCCGGCTCCCGGAGCGGTCTCCTGACAGCCAGTGTCACAGCGTCATCCTCGTGGTCACCGCGCGGGGCACTCCCGGCTCCCGGAGCGGTCTCCTGACAGCCAGTGTCAAGCGTCATCCTCGTGGTCACCGCGCGGGGCACTCCCGGCTCCCGGAGCGGTCTCCTGACAGCCAGTGTCACAGCGTCATCCTCGTGGTCACCGCGCGGGGCACTCCCGGCTCCCGGAGCGGTCTCCTGACAGCCAGTGTCACAGCGTCATCCTCGTGGTCACCGCGCGGGGCACTCCCGGCTCCCGGAGCGGTCTCCTGACAGCCAGTGTCACAGCGTCATCCTCGTGGTCACCGCGCGGGGCACTCCCGGCTCCCGGAGCGGTCTCCTGACAGCCAGTGTCACAGCGTCATCCTCGTGGTCACCGTGCGGGGCACTCCCGGCTCCCGGAGCGGTCTCCTGACAGCCAGTGTCACAGCGTCATCCTCGTGGTCACCGCGCGGGGCACTCCCGGCTCACCCACCCACCGTGCAGGGCACTCCCGGCTCACCCACCCACCGTGCGGGGCACGGGTGGGTGGGTGGGTGAGCCGGGAATGAAGCTGTACCGCAGCTTGGGCTACTGCTCAGTTCGTTCGTCTGATGTTCGGGGAAGGAGGAGGTGCAAAAAGTTATGCCTGGCCCGACATTAGGTGCATGGCGCTGCATGGGAAGAATGCGTTTGAATCACCAGTGATTTCGGGAACCATCCAACCTACGCATGGAAGGAAAATTGTGTTATTCTGTGGGTGCCTGTGCATCCCTGGTACTTTACAAGCACCCATGCAGTTTAACATAGGACCCTATTGGAAAGCACCCGTGAATATTTGCAGGACCTGTTGTCACCAATGGAAAGCACTCCTGGAAATGTATCCAACTTTCCATCAATGATCATATGGCTCTCATTGTTGCGTTGTCTATGTGATGTAACCATCTGAAGTAAGTAATTCAGTAAATCATTAAATATGAAGGAGAAACTAAAAAAAGAACAACCCACGGAAGAAGAGAGCGATATACTTCGACCTGTGCTACATCCATGGACATGACAGTCGCGATGAACATTTGGTCGCATTCGGTGGCCGACTGCTGTACTTGATGTGATTTCCCCCTCAGTGTACACCACATGAGTCATACAGTCAGTGCGACATACCTCGCTGGCAGCTGAGTCAACTCCGGTGACGTTCAATTCCCGCTCCCCTGCCCCTTCCCTCCCCTCCCCAACCCATCGCAGCCCGCACGGCGACCACGTGACTGACGCGGCCAGGCTGCGGCGAATTCAAAGGGACCGCCGACACGCGTCCATTCATTGCCAAAGTGAGTGACGTCATTGACGGATCAAAGCGTGCCGCGCACCGGCGGATCGGCCGACCAAATGGCCGTGTGATCGGCGTGGAAATCAGCGCCAAGCCGGTAGTGCGATCGCCTATCGTGATTCCATCTCGGTGTTGCCTGGGCTTTGTCTCAGCAGCAATGGTGAGATTGGGATCTAGCTGGCTCCTTTCGATTGTTTGCAGGCGCGCCTGACGAAGTGAAGTTGTGCCAATGGATCGCAATAACTGGAGCGACACGTCACAGCCAATGGCGCGCTCAACCAAGGCCCAGCAACACTGATAACCCCTCCCCGATCGCCACGGCATGCAATGGCAGCTGAGGATAGTAGCATAACCATTGGCTGGAGAAGAGTGGCCTGATTGGACTTGACGTGACGTGAGTAGATTTGACGTAGAAGTGACGTGATTAGATTAGACAAGGTGGCGAAATTAGAGTGGAGAGACTAGGAGGTAGAGCATGACACGGATTATCTTACCTGCTGACAGTTGGCGACTTTAACCTGCCTGGAATATTGAGTTAATTATATAAATAATAAGTAATAATTATTATTAAATATTAAATAATAATAATAAATTAATAATTATATAAACTGGAATATTGAGTTATCAGCTGCTCCTAAATCACACCCATCTCACTCCTTCATTGAGACAGTCCAGGGCCTCTTTTTCAGCACATCCACCAGCTGACCCGGTACAGGGTGGGTGAGACCCCACATGTTCTTCATCTGGTCTTTACCAATGCAGAGGGTATGATCAGCGATACCAAGCTGCTTCCTGGAGTGTGCAACAGTGGCCATGTAGTCATGAAATTCAATTTAATTTGCTACTCAAGGATGAAGATCATTCACTCTGAACCCCAGAGTCGCACCCACTGTGTACAACTGCATCCCACCATGTCGTCTATTGATTGGGTCAAGGTGAGAATCATGAATCTAGAAGGGCATGACAACTTCAAGAGGATGCCAACTCGGGCAATTGATAGTTGTTCAGTAAGAAGAAGTACAAAAAGGAACACAACCCTGCACATAAACCGGAGGGCATCATAGATGAAAAAGAAAGAGATAAATAGACGTGAAAAAGATGTGATGGAACCCCTTGTTCGTGACGAACTGCTCCGGCACATGGATCCATCAGGGCTGCTACATCCAGCCCAGCATGGGCTCCTACCCGAACGATCTTGCACCACCCAGCTGGTGGAGTTCATGAAAGAGTTGAGAGGAGCACTGGATAATGGGGACTACCTCGACGTGATGTACCTCGACTGTAGCAAAGCATTCTACTCTGTGCCGCAACTCCGACTTCTCCACAAACTGCACGCTCATGGTGTAAGAGGAAAGCTTTTGTTCTAGATTTGCGCATTTCTCACCTGCCGAGGACAGAGGATGGTGGTCCATGGATCTAAGTCTGACTGGATATGTGCATGAAGCAGAATGCCTCAGGGATCTGTCCTGGAATCACCGCTATTCGCCATCTTTGCAAACGATATCCCAGAACAGGTGCATGGGGCAGCTGGACTGGTCGCTGACGACGCCAAGGTGTACTGCCGTGTGCCCAAGTCTTTGTCACCGTCCACATTCCAGGCTGATCTCGATTCCCTGAGGGCATGGTCTGAGAGATGGGTTATGTTATTCAACATATCCAAGTGCAAGGTAGACATTGGATCCCGTAGCCCTCAACTGACCTACACACCGAACAGGGCGGGTATCGAAGCAAACTTGCGTGGAAATGACCTGGAGATGATCGTCGGTAACCGAATGAAGTTTCACGAGCAGACGACAACAGTCTCGAAGGCGGCCCAGATGCCGGCAGTAGTGAGGCGCTCCTTCGCCAACATCGACAGGGTCACGGACGCTTCCCCTACTGTATACAACCCTGGTGAGACCATTTATTGAATATGGCAACATCGTTTGGGGCCCCTTTGGAGGGTTAACCAGAAGCGGCGATAGCGAGTTCAGAGAAGGGCAACCCGACTTGTGGAAGTAATTAGGCACCAGCCATACCCCGAGAGGCTGATAGTCCTGAAGCTGCCTTCCCTCCACCATACGTATGGACGTCGCCGGGGTCATATGATAGCAGCATTCCAGACGTTGCATGGTGGTATGGCGGTGCATGCCGATGATTTCATCACCAGATCGACATATAACTCCACAGGAGGCCACCAATGGAAAATCGCGAAGCCTGTGTCAGATCACGGGCGAATGATCTGTGTCAGATCATTCGCCCGATGACATTCATTCAGCCACAGCATCGTAAACGA